>JAKTRX010000009.1:0-338675 GCA_030579915.1 Starmerella bombi
CCCGTGGGCGTTTGGCGTGCTGCTCGACTACATGACCGAGTACCTGACGCCGGCGGCCGCGCCGGGAGCCGGCGGATCGGGCGCAAACGGCGCAAACGGCCCCAGCGCAAACGGCCCCAACGGTTCCAGCGGCCCCGGCGAGCGCCCGAAGCTGTCGCTGCGCATCGTGTCGGCCGTCGCCATGCTCACGCAGACCGCGCCCGTGCCCGCGGACCGGCCGGACCGCCAGGACCAGATACAGGCGCTGCAGCTGCAGCTGCTGCACGACTACCCGCGGCTGATCAACTACGGCGAGGGCCACGACGAGGCGATCATGGAGAACAGCAGCCTGCCCGCGTTCTCGCCCGACATCGAGGCGGAGATGAAGCTGTGCTTCGAGAAGATGTACGAGCAGCAGCACGACATCCAGGAGGTGATCTCGATGCTGGAGCGGCTGAAGCAGAGCGAGATCCCCCGCGACCAGGACCTGTTCGCATGCATGATCCACTCGCTGTTCGACGAGTACCGCTTCTTCCCGCAGTACCCGGTCAAGGCGCTGGCGACCACGGCGGTGCTGTTCGGCAGCCTGGTGCACTTCCGGCTCATCGAGGGCATCCCGCTGGTGGTGGCGCTCAAGTTCATCCTCGACGCGCTGCACCAGGACCCGGACAGCAACATGTTCCGCTTCGGCCTGCAGGCGCTGGTCGAGCTGCGCCTGCGCCTGCCGGAGATGCCCAAGTACTGCAAGGTGCTGCTGACGATCCCGGGCCTGCAGCGGCACCCGCACTTCCGCGAGCAGATCAAGAGCGTCGCGCAGCCGGCGGCGGGCGAGGCCGACGCCATCCCGCTGTTCCGCGCCATCCTGGACGCGCCGCCCGAGGAGAGCAGCCTCGACGCCTACGCCGGCGCGGCGCGCCAGGTCCCGGAGAAGGCGCGCCTGATCATCAACAACCTGACCGCCAAGAACCTGCCGCAGAAGGCCGACGAGCTCGCCAAGGAGCTCGCCAGCCTGCCGCCGGTGCAGTTCGCGCGCTTCATCGTGTCGCGCGCCAGCAGCGAGCACAACAACCACGCGCTGTACGCGCAGCTGCTCGCCGTGCTGCCCGCGGACATCCGGGCGTGCTGCGTCGACGCCATCGTCGCGGCCGTCGCGCACATCTTCAACGGCCCGGACGCGCTCGGCACCGAGAGCCGCGCCGCCGTCAAGGGCCTGGGCCAGTTCCTCGGCATGATCACGCTGGAGTGCAACCGCCCGCTGCTGTTCCAGCAGCTGCACATGAAGCTGCTGCTGGCCGAGGCCGTGCGCTACGAGAAGCTGCCCGCGGTGCTGCCGTTCGTGGCGCGCGTGCTGGCGCAGACCGCCAAGTCCAAGGCCTTCGTCAAGACCAACCCGTGGGTCGCCGCGCTGCTGGCCGTGCTCAGCGAGCTCTACCACTTCGGGTCGCTGCCGCTGACGCTGAAGTTCGAGATCGAGGTGCTGGGCAACGCCATCCACACGCGCGTCGAGTCGCTGGAGCCGGCGGTGTACATCCGCGACGAGGTCAAGCAGCAGGAGGACGCGGCGTCCATCACGGCCACGCGCGGCGGCCCGGCCGTGCTCAACAGCCTGCCCATCATCACCGCGCCGCAGCAGTCGATCCAGCAGGGCACCGGGCTGCGCGGCGGCCTCCCGCCCAACGTCGTGCCCGGCGCGGGCATGCCGCCCGGGTTCACGCCGTTCCCCTCGGCCATCAGCGG
The DNA here is from genome assembly GCA_030579915.1 of Starmerella bombi. NCBI lineage: Eukaryota > Fungi > Ascomycota > Dipodascomycetes > Dipodascales > Trichomonascaceae > Starmerella > Starmerella bombi. Next base: position 1,717 of record JAKTRX010000009.1, read on the forward strand.
CGTGGCCTCGCAGCTGCCGTCCGCGGCCGTGGCGGGGGGCAGCGCGTTCCTCGGCAGCATCCCCGGGCAGCTGCCGCCGGCCCCCGCGGCCGTCCCGGGCGCCGTGCCGCAGATCGGCCAGGTGGCCCCGGGCGTGCCGCTGGTGGGCACGACCGACTTCGTCAGCCACCCGGGGCTGCGGCAGCTGCTCGATCTGGCGCGCTCGAAGACGCTGCAGGACGTGCTGCTGCCGGTGATCGACCGCTCGGTGTCGATCGCGTGCTTCACCACCAAGGAGCTCGTGCTCAAGGACTTCGCCAACGAGCCGGACGAGGGCAAGCTGCAGGCTGCGGCCCACGCGCCGGCGCTGGCGCTCGCGTCGTCCATGGCCATCGTCACCGCCAAGGAGCCGTTCATTGAGGCGCTGGCGCACAACCTGCGGGCGCTGATGGTCAACCAGGGCTACGGCGAGGCGCAGATCCTGCTGGAGCAGATCGGCGTCGCGGCGCGCGAGACCATGGAGTCGCTGGTCCCGCTGGTGGAGTCCGTCGCGCGCGAGAAGGCCGTGGTCGAGATCGACGAGGCGCTGATGCCCGAGTACAAGGCGCGGCAGCAGGCGCGGGCGGTGGGCCGGCCGTTCAAGTCCGAGGGCGCGCCGAGGCTGCCGTTCAAGCTGCCGGACGGGCTGGCCGTGCGCAAGGACGGGCTCTCGGAGGAGCAGATGGGCGTGTACGAGCAGTTCGCGCTGCAGCCGTACGGCGTGCCCGTGGACCTGAACGGCGTGCCCTACGGCGTGCCCGGCGTGCCCGGCGCGGGCGTGAGCACACACGGACTCACGAGCGAGCTGCAGAAGTTCACCGAGGAGATCGGGCGGCTGGAGCAGCTGACCAAGGCGAGCCAGAAGCGGCTGGGCGACCACAGCAAGGACGACGAGGTGCTGCAGCTGCTCTCGCGCATCACCAGCATCATCCGCAACGGGTCCAAGATGAGCGAGGAGGTGCCGCTGCGCGCGTCGCACCTGGTGGTGCACGCGCTGTTCGGGCCGGAGTCCACGCACAGCACGCTCTACCGCGAGTCGCTGTGCTACCTGCTGGGCGAGCTGTGCCGCATGTCGGGGCTCACCGCCAAGGAGGTCGTGCTGTGGCTGCTGTACGCGGACGACAGCAAGAAGTTCAACGCCAACGTGATCGGCACGCTGCTGCGCGGGCGGCTGGTCACGCCGGCGGAGATCGACGCCAGCCTCACCAAGGACATCTCCGACGCGGCCGCCAAGCCCGAGGTCGTCGACTACGCCGTGCGCCTGCTGCTCGACGCGCTCGTGGGGCCCGATCCCTACTGCCTGCGCAGCGACTTCGCCGGAACCATCCTGGCGCTGGCCAAGCTGGACGCGCGGCAGTTCCCCGAGGCCGACGTGCTCGTCCAGACGCTGCAGGAGACGCGCGGCCAGGGCAACGGCAACGAGGGCCACATCTTCGCGGAGTGGACGCGGCTGATGCAGCACCACGCCACGGCAAACTCCCCGGCGCTGCTGCACGCGTTCGTGCGCGACCTGCACGAGCTCGGCTGGGGCTCCAACCCGGAGCAGCTGATGCACTTCGTGCGCACGGCCGTCACCGTCAGCCTCAAGAGCTTCAACCAGTCGAAGTCGTTCGTGGGCGTCGACGCCATCGCCGTGCTGGTCACCACGCTGCTGAAGACCGTCGAGGAGAACAGGCAGCTGGCCGCCAGCATTTTCACCACGCTGGCGCTGCTGATCGCCAAGGACCACGAGGCGGGCGCCTTCGAGCCGCTGCCGTACTTCCGCCTGCTGTCCAGCATCGCCTGCACGCTGCCGGAGACCTACCTCCGGGGCTACTGCGACATGCTGATCACGCTGCAGCCGATCGCGTTCCCGGGCTTCGCCTCGTGCTGGATCACGCTGGCCTCGCACCGCTTCGTCATGGGCAGGCTGCTCCCGCGCAAGCCGGAGTGGCCCGTCCTCTTCGAGCTGCTCAGCGGCCTGCTCAACTTCTCGCGCCAGGTGTGGCTCTCCCCGGCCATGGACCCGGCCATCCGCGGCTTCGTGTTCCGCGCCCTCGAGCGCATCTTCCTGGTGATCCTCAACGACGAGCCCGGCTTCTTCATCCGCTACTCCGACGACATCACGGCCGTGCTGGTCTCCGAGTTCGTGCAGCTGCGCAACATCGTGCTCTGCGCCTTCCCGCAGGGCCAGGAGCTGCCCAACCCGGTCAGCGATGCCCCGGTCGAGTACTTCGACGTGTGCGGTGAGGTCGCCGAGGCCGTCGACGAGGCCCGCAAGCTGCTCACCGAGCGCAACGTGCTCAAGCTCATCGAGAACGCCTGCCAGCCCCGCCCTCAGCTCACCCCGCAGATCGTGCTCGCCATCCAGACCGCGCTGTCGTTCAGCAAGCCGCTCGAGGACCGTGGCATCGACTTCGACTCCGTCGCCGTCTCCATGGTGGGCTACAACGCCTTCGCCACCTACGTCGCCCACCTGTACACGCAGCACCCGGCGCCCAGCGGCAACGTCGAGGACAGCAGTGCCGCGCAGCTGTGTGGCCGCATGCTGCTGACGCTGTCCCGCGAGAACCGCTACGCCTTCACGTCTGCCATCGTCAACCACCTGCGCTACCCCGAGAAGCACACGTTCTTCTTCAAGGGGTTCCTCCTGGCGCTCTTCACCACCTTCGGCGAGCGCATGTTCAAGGACGGCATCGTCGAGGCCCGCCATGTCGTCACGCGCGTCCTGCTGGAGCGCCTCATGGCCCACCGGCCCCACCCGTGGGGCCTCATGCATACCTTCTCGGAGCTGCTGAAGTCGGAGAAGTACAACTTCCAGGAAATGCCCTTCGTCAAGAGCTCTCCGGACGTGGCCGTGCTCTTTTCCACGCTGTACTCGCACATCTCCAGGCCTGAAGTGTCTGCATAAACCGCCGTTCGCCAGGACGTTGTAATGTATATTTCTGCTGCGGCAGCCTATATATTCCTTATTTATTTATTAACTTTCTACTATTCGCAAAAACCACTTTCGTCTCGGATCGCCAATCAGGTGAGTGCCGCGGGGAACTGTGTGCACAGAGCTCGCTTTGCCGGGCACTGCTATCTTATACCCCTGCCCCGCATGATTGGCGTTCCGCCTCATGTGACTCATAATCGCTGAAATACGCATCTGCGGTCGCGGCATGAACCGCGCAGTCTCGGGCTAATCGCGCGCGCCAAATGCACCCGGGCCGGCACCGTGGATCTCGCGGTGCTGGCTGCTCACACTTGCTCCCGAAGGCACCGGCTGTGGGGCTTGGCGGGCGAAGTATAAGTGCCCTAGCCCCTGCACAGGCACTAACAGATACTCTTATCTCCGTTACTTAGTGGCTACTTAGACGCCTCGTGGCTGGTCTTAATATACACTTTCCGGCGTAAGAATGCCCGAGTCTCATGGCGACATATATCTCGAGGAGTCCTCTTCGCAGCCTCGAAAGATGCCACCCCGCCGGAGGTTGTTCGAGGGAGGCAGTGGGATGGGCCAACCTACGCTCTCCAGCAAGTCGAATTTCAACCTCACGTCAGAATCGTTTAGCGTAACCGAACAAGCTGCCTCTCTGTCGAGCAGGGCGCTCCAGGAGGGCCTGACGTCGGGCAAAGACACCATCCCCGAGTACGACGAAGATGACGAGACGGCAGAGGTTGAGGCGAACGCCCCTTCTTTGCCCTCCGAAAACCGTGCGGAAGAGCCTCATTCGCGAGGAAGCAGGCTCGAGAGTTCCGGCAGGTATTATGACCATGACGACGGCGAGAGCTCGTTTGCTAGCGACATTGCGCCCAGCGAGTCGCCGTCTTTTGCCCCACTTAACGGCCTAGGCGCTGATCATCCTGCGGCTCCCACCTCGCTCGCTGCAGGTAGTCTGCTGGCCGCTACGGAGCCAGACGACACCCCACCCAGCATGTCGTTACCCGCGACTATCCTCAAATACATTCCCTCCGTGTTGGTGGGGCTCCTGCTGAATATCCTGGACGGCCTTTCCTACGGCATGATTCTGTTTCCGCTGGGTACTGCCATGTTCTCCGGGCTGGAGTCGGTGGGTCTCTCGCTCTTCTACATCAGCACCATTATCTCCCAGCTTGTGTTCAGTTTGGGTGGAAGCAGCTTCAAGTCCTGCATTGGCTCTGAGATGATCGAGATCGTGCCGTTTTTCCATGCTCTCGCTACTTCCATCGCCGTCAAGCTGGACGGTGCCCCCAGAGAAGAGATATTGGCCACCACAGTCACTGCGTTCTCGGTCAGCTGTCTTATCACCGGCCTCACTTTCTTCCTGCTGGGCTGGCTGCGGCTCGGGGCCCTGGTGGGGTTCTTCCCGTTGCACATCCTGCTCGGTTGTATTGGTGGTGTGGGTGGTTTCCTCGTGCTGACCGGTATCGAAGTCGCTTCCAGGATCCAGGGAGGTGTGCAGTTCACCTACAGCAACTTCCTCTTCCTGTTTAGTTGGGACGTGCTTCTGAGATGGGGCTCGTGTCTGCTAATGGGCTGCGTGCTCATGTTTGCGGAGCGACGTCTGCACCACCCCCTCGTGGTCCCGGCTCTTCTGGTGGCCACCTTTGTGCTGTTTTACATCGTCGTCGCTTTGGTCCCCAACATCGACTTGAACATGGTCAGGGATGCAGGATGGATGTTCCCCGCTCAGAGCGCTGGCGAGCCATGGTACTGGGTCTACACTCTCTATCGGCCCTCGCTGATACACATCAAGCCGATCATTGAGTGCATTCCAGTTATGTTCGCTCTCACTTTTTTCGGACTGATCCACGTCCCCATCAACATTCCTGCCCTGGCTGCAGCCGTGAAAAACGACTCCGTCAACGTGAACCGGGAGCTCGTGGCACACGGCATCTCCAACACGCTTTCTGCGCTCGTGGGCTCCATCCAGAATTACTTGGTGTACACGAACTCGGTTATGTTCATCAAATCGGGTGCAGATAAGCCCATCGCCGGTGTGATGCTGGCCGTGGCCACCGCTGGAGTCATGGTCGCTGGCCCTGGTATCATTGGGTACATCCCCGTGATAGTGGTGGCCTCTCTGATCTTTATGATGGGCTTCGACTTGGTTGCTGAGGCCCTGGTCGATACCTATGGCAGTGTCCGCAAGCAGGATTATGCAACCATGCTGGTGATCGCGCTACTCATGACCTTCTACGACTTCGTGGTGGGAATAATGGCCGGTATTATTTTGGCCTGCTTGTTTTTCGTGATCAGCAGTGCGCGCAGAAGCCCCATTCTGTCGAAAATGAGCGGCGAGTATGCGCACTCCACGGTCATACGCCATCCGGTTTTGCAGAACTTCTTGCGCGACATGGGCAAGCAGGTCTATATCATTCGCTTGACGGGCTCCCTTTTCTTCGGCACGAATGGAACGTTGGAGAAAGAGGTGCGTTCCCTCTGTGATTGTCACACTAGTGGTGGTTCGCTGGCTACGATCAAATATCTCATCATCGATCTCCAGAACGTCACCGACATCGATTACTGCACCGTTGACACGTTCCTGAAGCTCAAGCGATTGCTGGATAACTGCAGGATCAGGCTAGTGCTGGCCGGTGCAGAGTCGGCAGGCCACAAAATTAGAGGCCTGAAGGCAGTCGATCTCGTTCCGGAAACAGTCGATCACCATGATCCATTGAGTGTGCGGGTCTTTGCCACCCTTAATATTGCTCTGAGCTGGTGTGAAAACCAGTATATCAAGAGCTACTATCAGCACAGCGCAAAGCTTAGCCGCAGATTAGCGCTGCAACAAACCCACCAGAGCCGCACACCGGCAACGCTTCCTGCTCAGGTGCCGCTCTCTCCACACCAATGGGAACTTCACCAAGTAGCAGACTCGCCAACTACGCAGTTCAACGGGTTTGCCTCTCAGCCGCATCATGCGAACCAGGTGACGTTCGGTACCACTCCCCGGTCATCTCAGTTCCATCAAGCAGCCCGCACGGCTGCTAAGGAAGACCTTAAATCTGTACACAAATGGCGCCAGCATAAGCAGCCGGTGCCGTTGATTATGCAGATCGTGGGCTCAGTTTCCAAAAAGGGTGTCGATTTTTGGAGTAATCTGGCTGATCATTTCCAGCAGCGCCATCTAAAATCTGGGGAAATCCTGCCTCCCGGGTTCCACCTAATAGAATCTGGCATTTTCGTCATTAAGTATAGTTCTGGCTATTATGAAACCACTTTGGCGGGAACTGCGTTTGGTGAACTCACCAGCGAAACTAAACGGGAAGCAACCGTGAGGGCCGAAATTGACGCTAAGATCTGGACTTTGACCTTGGCTAATTTCGAGTCTTTGAGGAACACGGATCCTGACGTCGCCGTCGAATTGCTGGCTGTTTACATCACTTTAATCACCCAGCGGTATAACCGGTTGACTGACTACTACTGGATTGCCGAGTAAACAAGTATAAAAATTATATTCTCTTACTATAGGAAGCCGATTTGGAGCTTGTTTGACTGTGCTCCCCTTATTTAATGCTAATAAAATACTTGAACTGCAATATCGACCACTCTGGGGGTAGCGTGCAGCGCTCAGCACTCCGTGCACCTCTCTTGTAAGCATTTACAGTATCTTCTATAGTAGGTACCTTTTGATCACCTGCTCGATCTCTTTCTGGGATCTTCACCATCCACTGGTGCATGCGCTCACATACATATAATTAAACATTGTCGCCAAAAGGTACTTTAACATGCCAATAATTCTTAGACCAGAAATCAAGTTCGTCTTCCAGCACCCAGTACTGGGACTAAAGTATGTAATATGAAATGCTAAGTATGTATTGGCCATCGTTTACCGAAACCACGACGTAAGTAAAGAGATAAGCAAAACTACTATTGCTATCAGGATACACTTTTTGACCACAGGAGGGTTGTGCTCCCGAGTATGCTGTTCTTCGTATAACGCAACTTCCTCGTCAAGCCGGGCTAATTTTTGCCGGCTCGCATTCATCACTTCTTTGAGTTGCGTCACTCGCTCCTGCATTGATGCCAGTTTGTCCACGGGTGCGTTCCATTTCTTAAGCTCCTCGACTTCCTTATTAAGTGTACTCTGATTGGTTGTCACTTGTTCACTAAATACCTCGATCATATTTAATGCATGCTCTCTCATTGACTGCAGTTTATCTACTTCTGCCTGGAAGGTCTCCAATGTGTTTAGGAATTGCTCTTCACATTCACTGTATTCGGGGTTGAACTTGCCCAGCGATGTAGCATTGAAATCCGTAATGCTGTCTAGGACCGTGTTTATGCCATTATTATTTATTCCATGATGCTTACTCTCGTGCTTTCGATCTCGCCGCGCTTTTGTTTTCAGCGCTGTAGTATGCGAGCTGCGGGATTGTGATCCTCCCGATCGGATTATTTGTTGTATTTTAAGTGATTGTGGCGAGTCTGATTTCTCAGTTCGGTATGGTATATGCTGTTCATTTTCAGAACGGTTCATGAATGTTTAGTAGCAAAACAACAGCTACTGGTCTCGTTACAGCTATCCACTAGTAATGCTTAAGTTGCAGATACACTATACTGCCAATACTAGCCATATAGATTTTACATAATTTTTTTAGCGGGAGAGCCGCCTTGAATAAATTTACTGTGCTTGTTTTCGGCAACCTAACTAAAAGAGAAATTAGGAATGTTTGCTGAACCATTCGACCTTTTAAAGCTCCCTAAATTTTCAGGGAGCTCCCACTCAAATATTCCTGTGATCTGCAACCAGGACTCTCTTTTTCTTGGTATATCCGGTAGCTCTGTAAATAAACTCACGGTGCTGCCCTCGCAAGTTTTAAGCGCTCACTCCGTCGCACCGGGCACTAAAATCACGGCAATTCTTGCCAATGATGTATCTCTAAAGGCTTATGCTACTACGGAAAGGGGGAAGCATTATTTGAAACTGCTGAATGTTGACGATGAAAACAGTAATAAAGTCGCTGTTACCAAGGAAATTGACGAGGAGGTTTCTGCGATGTATTTATCTGCCGACCAATCTAAAATTGCCACTGTGAGCAAGGATACTTCCCAGGTTAAGGCCTATTCTGCGGATGATCTTCAGCTGGTTTCTAATGAAAAAGGTATAGAGCACGGTACTATGTTGCATACTAACCAATTATACGATGAAAGCACACATGAGACAATGTTTACGGTTTTGTGTGGGCTTAAAACGGAATTTTCGCTTAGGACCTTTGTTGTCGATGCTAAGGGATCTCGTTCATTGGCTACAGCTAAACTCGAAAACACTTCTTCTGTAACCGCTACGGAATGGAGCCACTACGAAAATTATTTATATGGTGCTAATACAGAATCTGTTTACATCTACCGAATTCCAGATGGCACACTTGTGTCTTCTTTCGAATTGGAGAGTGGTCTTCCCGTGACCGGGCTTATAGCTCTCCCTCATAACAATATTGTTATTGCTAGAGGAAACGATCTCGAGCTAATTGATTGCACATACCAGTCCAAGGTTTCCGCTGCAAAAATCAGTGGGAAAGGCTCAATAAAGTTGCTGTCATATTCTGCTTTTACATCTACTATCGTGGCCCTAAGGAACGAGGAAGTGTTGGTAGGTTTGTCAGTAACTCCCACATCCGGTACACTTTTGGAATCTATCGCCAAGGGAAGTGCTCGGAGGACTCAGGAGTGTGCACTTACAGATATTTTTGGTGGATTCGCGGAAAGTCCTTTGGATCACAGGTCAGTTGCCGAGACTCAGATTCAACTGGCAAATGCGGAGTTTGCCGCTGTAATTAGGGACATGCAGGAATCTATTACCAATAAAGATGGGCCTGGTTTCTCACGCGTGGTCACATACTTGAAAAATCCTCGCTTGAGCTGGTCTCAGAACAGAGAAGAAATTACTGCTCCTGTTGAGCAGGACCTCGTTTATGAAGAAAGCGATCGAGTTGTGGATCATGAACTAATCAAGAATATATCCAAGTTAGCATTTATGCCTCGATTCAAGCCATTTTTACCCATTGGGGTTGCGTTGTACTTGTTGACTCACCCCTTATTTCCGATTGGTGATCCAGCCTTTAAAAACCTGCTTAAGGTGTTGGAAAAGTCGGATTCTATACTCTATCGCCAGGCTTTGGTTTCTTTGACTGGTTTGACTGTTGATGATCTCGTGATTGGGCTGCTTAGTTTGGACGAGCCTACCTTTTTAGATGCGGCTACTAGAATTCAGGAGGATTTCAGTAATCAGCAAATTCTCCAGGGTGTCCGCAGAGCCTTTGCTGGTATGCAATCGATGTCTTCATTGGGTGTCATAATAGAGCGGTTGAGTCGCTACCCCGAAACTATCGGGCTTATTTCTCCATTCATCGACGCTATGGGACTACTTGCGTGGGACATTACCCATATCAACAAATTAAAGGCTAAAATTAGCGAGAACATCGCTATATTGGAGAGCATCTCGAAAGCAGATTCAGTTATTACAGATCTATTTGACAATATTGGTGTCGACCCATCAGCAAGCACGCTCCCTTCTGCTGCGGAGTTACAAAATCGCAACCAGAAGAAGACTGCTAGTCGTTCAGAGAATAGCATTGTTTCCAAATATACTGTGGAGACGCTTGTTCTTTAGTATTAATGATGTATTGTAAAAACAACTATATTGCAAGCGATATTGTAATCTATAAAAACATTATTTCGATGAGTGGTCGTTAATAAAAAGACTCATTACTCCTCATCATTAGTTTCTTCTTCTTCGATAAAGTCCTCCCTACTAGCCCATGCCATAACTACAAAGGCAAGAATGATAAGAGACCCTCCAAATATTTCTGCAAGGCTAATCTTCTGCTTCCAGATGATAAAATTGACTAAAGGAACCACGCATGTGGCCAGCAAACTAGAAACAGAGCCCAAAACAGGCGAAGTGAGTGACATTAATACCAAAAATGCACCGGAGAATGTCACATTTCCAACAATTGATAACAGCAAATATTTTGAAACTTCTGCTGATGGCATTTCTAGTGTTTCCCATCCAAATAAATGAATAATAAGTAGTACCGGCCACATTAATATAAAGGTGCCTATACCGATACTTGAGCCAATCACATTAGCAAATGCAGCTTGTTTTTTTGCTGAAACTGTTTGGGGAGGACATGCGATTTTTTTGTATAGCACTTCATACAAACCGTAGAGAATCGTACCAAATGCAATAATGATATTCCCGATAATTCGACGTCTCCACGTTCTATGTGATTCTTCAGCCACAGAGGCATCACTATCACTAGTAGATTCTGAAGTGCCCATGTATGCAACTATGAATACACCGACAATACTCAGCAAGACACTACCTAATTTGGCGTAATTAATAGCTTCTTTGAGGAGTAGCACACTGAAACCGTACGCAAAAAAAGTTGCGCAGTTATAAATAGCAGTAAGATCAGCAGTGGTTGTCATATTAACCGCAATATACCAGGAAGCACCAGCAACATTAAGTGCAACTGCTAGTATACTGGATACATAGCCGAAGAATTTTAACAACTGGAAAGCTTGGTACCCATTAATATGGGCCACCTGTATAGCGGTTTGTTTTAAATGAGCAGTGTGTTTTCTATAAAAGGTCTGCAAGCTTTCACCTCGGTTACACCATTTGGTCAACCATAATGCCAATACTTGTAAGGGGAAAAGTAAGCACATGCACGTATGTGTGATATACATCACAAACATCGGTTTATGGTATCCAATCGTTGCAACTTTTCCCAGAACTTCAGTTTGCAACACGAACCCAAAGATCGACATGATTAATGCAATTCCCGCCATGATCTCTCGCTTTCTAGAGGCATGGGGTACAATTCCACCCTCATATGTAGGTAAAGGTGGCGCTTGTATCATTTTATGCCAGTGATACCGTATTATAATTTACGAGCTCCCTATCAACCAAGTTGTCGCGTTGGTTTCTTAATAAACGCGCTTAGACCTTAGACCCTATACTAACATTAACTCCGCTGATTTCCTAACCCACTCAGCTGAAGCGGATAAGGTATCGTTGAAAACATGAATGGGATTTCTTCGCATATAAGAACCAATGAAGGTATAATTTCTATAAGGCATTTTTTACAAGCATGTTTCAGAAATTATATTTTTTCGATTTGTATATACCTTTTACTGTGCATAATAATAATATGCGCTATGTCATGTTTCATATATTAATTTAAAATCCACAGGTTATTTAACACATGACATCCCTCTGTAGAGGATATAAGTTACTATGGTACGCATTCTAGTTGTATATACATATAGTGTTTGTTTTTTTCCTACGCTTTCACGATGACAAGTTGATCTTCGATTTTCTGTAGCTGTCCCCATCGAGGCGACGACCTAAAGGTGTAACATGTTATTGACACATTTAAGCAGTAGTGGGTGGATTGGTATCTATCGCTCGGTGGAATTCGCATTAGTCTAATTTGTTGTAGTTTCAGTAATATAAGTTTAAGTTAGGTATCACCAGTGATAATACGCAATATTTTTTCGAATAGCGTTTTAGGAGGTTGGTAAATAACCTCCTCTTTTTCGTGTCGCTCAACCTCTTCTAATCCACCAACTAGATCAATTTCCTTAAGAGGATAAAACTTAGGACGCTTCCATATTTTCCAAAAAATATAGACCAAGACATCAAAAGGAATGATCACATAGCTCAATATAAACGTGGTAGTGCTCCAATTCCCCTTCAGGAAAACTGCCCAGCCTGCCAGCCATGTCATTGAAAACGTAGCAAAGAAGCTAAAGTATGCTAAGTACGGTTGGCCCCACGATTTGAAACGAAGTGTATTGCGATCAATGTTTTGAGCTTTCATAGCAAAGAAAAACCTAATATAAGTGGCATTCATTAATGCATAATTCGCCAACTCCGCAGGTGTTCCCAAAGAAACAATCCATGTCAGCACCTGATTAGCCGAATTTCCCATCTGTAAAAATGAAAGCATTGCAAAGGCAACTACCACTAGAGAAGCGCTAATCGGAACACCATTTGGCAAGCAATACTTAAAGAAAAATGGAGCATGACCCCTAATAGACATAGCGTGCAAGCTACGGGATGCGCAATAAAAATAAGAGTTCCCAGCGCTAAATGCAGATATGATAAGGCCAACATTTACGATGTGCGGTAGTACTGGAATGTTTAGCCTTTGCATAGCAATGACATATGGAGAACCAGATGCACCCGTTTCTCCACTGGTTAATGCAGTCACCAACTCAGGGTCGTTATAAGCACATACGATTCCCATAGCGAGTGTCCCAAGCATAAAAAATGCACTCAATCTCCACAGGACACCCTTATAAGCTTTTGGAAGTGTTCGCCGCGGGTCAATAGCTTCACCAGCCGCCATCGAAACATAATCTGGTCCAGCTATTGTGTATGATGCTTGACTAAAGCATGCGGCAAACCCAAGAAATCTCCCCAATGCCCCACTGTAGTAATACTCGGCAAATGATCCAGGATGTTTCCAAAATCGGAAGCCATATGCATCGTGGTGGGGGTTTCCGCCAACCATGGTAATGAAGGTAAATAGTAGTAAACCGAGAATAAGCAGAACTTTAAAAATCGATAACCAAAACTCAGCTTCACCATAGTACCGTACAGGACAAACACTATTAATTATAATGTAAAGAACCACTTGGGGAACAATCACTACCCATGGTGAAAAATCCGACCGCCAATACTGAATGATATACGTAACCGAGGTGATTTCAAATGGTACTAATGTAGCTTGCAAAATGAAAAAATTCCACCCCGAAGCAACTTCCATAGCTTCATCAAAAAATCGACCTGCCAAATTAGTGAATGGCGAAGCTACTGGATACTGAGTAACCATTTCAGCAGTGGTAAAAGTCAATGCTATTATAGGTAAGCACCAGCTTGTAAATGCAATAAATAAGGAAGCAGGGCCTCCTTTATTAAGAACAGACGCAATTTGTACGAAGAGTGCGGTCCCAATTGTTCCTCCTATGCCAATCAATTGGATATGTCTCGGCTTCAATCCTCGCCGGGTATGAACATTCTTAGTTATTCGGTAGGCATCGGAGCTAGCCTCACTATTGACCGATTCTAACTTGTTCGGTTCGTATTTTTCAATGTGAAATTGAGGAAGTGTTTCGTCCTCGTAGTCACTCTCCGAGGCTGCTTTAACTTTCGCTGGGCGCCTAAAAAGGGCTACCATGTGTATATATAATGGATCCCTATAAGTTTTTAGAGCTGCAAAAATAGGGGTTTTTAATGGTCAGCAATATTTCTGGTTTACACCACTTGTTGATATATGTTCCGATTTTTTTTTGGCACACTTTGCCGAACGGAAATATTCGGATGCAGCACTACCTCCCCCGCAAATTTACCTCATTGCCCTATCACAAGAAACCGACAGCAGGAGATGGAAAACTTCCCGCCTTTCCCCACCACCATCACGTGTACATCCAAACTTGAGGTTTCTTTCCATGCTATATTTGTAAAATAATTTATCTAGCAATATGGAGTGGATGAGAAACGTAACTAGCACAATGTTGGATACATTGATCCTTGGCGCGTACACTACAATAGCCAGCTTTAACTTAATGTAACTTTAGTTGATATGTGGTTAGTAAAGCAATTCCATTACATATCTCACTAGTAAAGGAACCTTTTTCGGCGGTTATTGTATGCGTTATCAGTACGAACCCTTTAATTGAAAGAGTGGTTTTACTTTTACTCATCAATGAATACTACACTTATCTGAAAGAATATGCGTGGTTCAAATTAAATATAGCCTTAATATATACCAGTATTAACATACTGGGATACGCTGTCACTAGTAAAGTAGCAAATATATAAGTACCAATTTTGTACAATAGTATAATACAGATCGAGTTCAAAAGTAGACAGGTATTCAAAAAAAATTGCAATTATGGTATTTTATGTGTGTTAAAAAGTATTGATAAATTAGGAGTTGGTAGATTCTCAATTTTTTCTATAACGCATTGGAGACCTGAAAAATGCTGAATAAAACCGTTCTATAAATCCACTCAGAATGATATGTTTTAACACCAGGATGTAATATCACACTAGATAACGATATCCGTTACAGCCATTAACCGCCTCCTAAATAGTTTTGCGATTTATTAGATAAATGTATAATATCAAACGTACTACTTAACTTTGCAGCCTATTGGTCTGATCTAACCCTCGTACGTCCCTGATAATGCCAAAGTGAGACTGAACGATGGGACATCCCCGAGTAAGTGTGAGTCCAGAAACCGCTGCACGGGTAAGGTACCACAAAGTTCAGATGTTAGGGCACCCGACCAACATATTTCACTTGGACAACACGACATAGATAAGCTTAGCTGTTGAATTGATAAGAGGTTAATATTCCCAATTATCTCTTTACATTTATTTTTTACCAAAGATGCTTGCTCGCCAAAAAGCTTATTCGAAGATCTACAGCAATGTGAGGCACATGTCTGGCCTTTACAAAGTGCCTGAGGCCTTTAATGAGCCTACTCGCACCTTCGCTCCTGGCTCCACCGACCGTGCCAAGCTTGAGGAGGCCATTGCCAAGCTCACCAGTGCTGCTCCTCCTGAAATCCCTCTTTTTATTGGTGGTAAAGAGGTTCACACTTCTGAGAAAAAGCCTCAGATCGGTCCCTACGATGGTAAGCCTGTCGCATACATGAGCCGTGCTCAAACCTCCCACGTTGAAGATGCCATCGAGGCTAGCTTGATTGCTCGCTCCAAGTGGTCTAAGGTTCCTTGGGATGCCCGTGTGGCTGTTTTCGCTAAGGCTGCTGATTTGATTACCGGCCCCTACCGCTACGAGCATTTGGCCGCTACTATGGTCTCGCAGGGTAAGAACGCCCACCAGGCAGAGATTGACTGCACTTGCGAGTTGGCTGACTTCCTCAGGTTTAACAACCAATATGCGGAGATGCTCTACAAGCAGCAGCCCCTGCGTAACTCCCCTGGTGTCTGGAACCGTGCTCAGTACCGTGCTCTTGAGGGTTTCGTGTACGCCGTTACCCCTTTCAACTTCACTGCTATTGCTGGTAACCTTACTGCTGCTCCCGCTTTGATGGGAAACAGTGTTGTTTGGAAGCCCAGTGAGAACGCTGTTCTCTCTAACTATAAGGTGTTAGAAGCTTTCCGTGAGGCTGGTGTCCCTGACGGTGTTATCAACTTTGTTCCTGGTAATGCTCGTGAGGTTACTGAAGCGGTTTTGAGCCACCCTGAGTTCTCTGCTCTGCACTTCACTGGTTCTACTCAGGTTTTCCAGGACCTCTATCAAAAGATTGCCTCCAATCTCCCTAAGTACAAGTCATACCCTCGCATTGTTGGTGAGACTGGCGGTAAGAACTTCCACTTCGTTCACCCGTCAGCTGATGTCGTTCACGCTGCTCGCTCAACTGTTCGCGGTGCTTTTGAATATCAGGGTCAGAAATGCTCTGCAACTTCGCGTGCTTATATTCCGAAGAGCTTGTGGCCTGAATTCAAAGAAACTCTGGTCAAGGAGACAAAGGCACTTACCCAGGGTAACTCTCTCAAGCCCAGTGAGTTCACTAGCTTCATGGGCCCTGTGATCCACAGCCGCTCTTTCAACAAGGTTACCGAAGCTATTACTACTCACAAGCAGGATGCTGAACTTGAGCTGATTACTGGCGGTAATTTCAGTGACAAGGCTGGTTTCTACATTGAGCCTACTGTGTTTGCTACTTCGAACCCCACTCATGCCATCATGAAGAATGAGTACTTCGGTCCTCTGCTCTCTGTTTATGTCTATGACGATGCAGCCATTGACGAAGCTATCAAACTCGTTGACAACACCAGCGAGTACGGCCTCACCGGTGCCATTTTCGCGCAGGATAGGAGCGCTATTGAAAAGCTTACTGATGCTTTCGAAAACTCTGCTGGTAATTTCTACATCAATGATAAGTCCACTGGTGCAGTTGTTGGTCAGCAGTGGTTCGGCGGTGCTCGTAAGAGTGGTACTGATGATAAGGCTGGTAGCCAGCACCTTCTCACCCGTTTCGTTGCTGCCCGAAACATCAAGGAGAACACTCTTCCTTTGACTGACGTTTACTACCCTTCTAATTATTAAATTAGCCTATATGAATAATAAAAATCGTAGTATTAGACCATTTAAATAATCGAGACTTAGGCATCTCCATGATAATAACAGCATAATTCTAGTAAGTTTCAACCACTCTAAAAATTAATTAAAATGCGTGACGTCTTAGTTATCACCCACCCATGCCCTTATTGTGGGGTACCTACATAATAACTTAATTACATGTTATATGCTATCGTCGCTGTAGAGATTTATCTTATTGATTCTCTATGCATCGCCATGTGTCTGGTAGAGCAAATAGCATGTACCACCGTGGACGAAACCATATTTTACAATAGGCAGGCTTATAGATCCGCTAAGCTCCGGCCGAGAGCATATAAATATTATCATACAATTTCTTATTGATATTTATTGAATGAAAAATGCTTAAAATGAACCTACAGACAATCTATTTATTCCGCAGTTTTAATTTTAATTGATTCACACCCCTCTGGAATCGAATCATCGGAACTGTAAATAGCTACACCCTTGTTGTTAGCATTGACGAAGCGATAAGGATCCCACTCAAGCTTGTCACATGCATAAAATACTGAAGTAGAGCCATTTACTGCTAAGTAACCGTCACTGATATTAACAGGGATGGAAATTCCACCTGCTTCGGTCACAAGTTGAGAAAATAACTCACCAAATACAAATGGTATAGGGCCATCTGCAATTGTGATTTCATCATACACCGTGCCGTCTGAAGAATTATAATTGTAAGTCAATGGTGATTCGGAAACGATCGCACCATTAATTCCAGCACCAAAGTGAATAGTAGAAATCCCCTTACCAGACAACGAAGAGTCTTGGCTTTCAATTGTAAGGTTAAGAGACGAAGCTAGAGCAAGGCTAGAATAAGCAAGTAAAGAAAGCATTGTAGAAGGAAGATTTAACTTTAGCAGATCACCGATAGTGTTTATATAGTCTCTCTCCCCCACATGTATTAAGAGTGCATTCTATTTTTAGGATTTGCCAGCACCTGTGATGTCATTTGATGATTTATTTATAGAGTGTGCCTTGCATTTGCTTTGCTTCTATTTCATGTGTGAAATATAAAGATCTACGAGAGAATATCGGAATATAAGAACATATCCCGGGAATTTAATATATAAATTTTTATACGTGGCTTTTTTTTTTCGAAATGTAGAATACTAGTAGGAGGTAGTAGAAGGAGTAAATTCATATCATTCGCGCCTTATTTACCGCCGCAGCAGTCATATGACTTGTTCAGCATGTAAAGTGATGACACAGCAAATTTGAGCATAGACAGCAATAAGATATTGATTATATTAGTTCAATGATATTAGACTATTTTTGAAACGAAACATATATATATATATAATATGGGCTTTGAATCTAATACAGTATTATGTGGTAGTTTTGTATGATCTCTGTCTTACAGCAATAACTTATGTAAATGATTGATATGCTGTTATTTGTTAGTCGGTATAAATCGTAGGTTTGGCTTTAATAAACAGTAATACGGCCATACCTGAGGGAGCTACTACAGAAAAAATATTGTACACAAGTTTGATCAAAAAGACAGATGTAGATCATACTTTTGAATTAGAGTACGGTGTGCGCGGTTTTTGTCCGATGACTTAACTTTGCTGCGGTCTGTTGGACCTCAGGGCAGCAGCAGGAATGTATCCTAACACTTAAAAATAAAATTGGTAAGTTTGCCGTCTTTATTTGACGAAGAAATTAGAAGTTGAGGTAATTATATTATATTTCACCATATTAAGCATATTGAGAAAGCTCCAATATCTGAAGTACCAGAAATCTGTTTATATATATGAAAGATTTGGCAGAAACGAGTTCTTTATTTTCTTTGCTTTTTCCGTGCAATCGGATTCCCAATTATATATATAAAATACTAATATACCTCCACATTCTGCTATATAACTATTTCATTTCTTGATCCCTAAATAAACATACTAGTCTGCACTAACTGCTTCTAAATTAGGCTTGATTTTATAGTAGTGGCTTCTCCACCAGATCCTACGCCCAGACATGGCCCATAGCCATAGGGGAAAAGCAATTAATTCCCTAGCACACCAAGCCATGAGCCATTGACCAACGGAGCGAGGTGACTCCGCAGTATAACTTAATAGTACTCGGTAATTGATGTAATCAATGAGAAGCCATAAACAGCATAATCCCCAGAACGATATACAAGAAACGTTACACAACCATGCAAATATAACAGTTCCAAATAAGCAATCGGTAAAAGGTTCTACTAAAGTAGCCGAAGTTACCATGTATTTTCTCAGCCTAATCCAACGACTTCGTCTCCTCCAGAACTCTTTGATAGTAATTTGGGATCCTAAAGGTTGAATAGCACCATCTGGAGCAATAGCTGTTCTTCCACCATGCTTCCATAATGCTTCAGAAATCATTTGATCTTCAGCCATATATTTAGCAAACTGCTGGAGACCATAACCGTTGGGTTGATTGACACTCGCATCCAAATCACCCCTTCTATAAATGTTAGACTTTCCAGTAACACAAGGAGCAATACCTACAGCGTTAATTCCAGAATAAAATGTTGAATGGGCAGTTAGCATGTATGTTTCATCCAAAAGACCACCTCTACAGGTTTTAGGCTCTGCATATGCGATAGGAAGATGGTGAACTAACTGCACATTACCATTTAAAAGAGGAATAGCACGAGAAAGGGCATTCCTATCCATACAAACATTTGAATCTAATGCCCAGATAATATCATGCGAGGCCTGTTTATAACCTTCCACAAGATTGCATACTTTGGGGTTAATTCCGTACTCAATACCTTGACCTATAATTATTCTGGCATTTACTTCAGGAAACTCTGAGATTAACTTTTCTGCAACGCTGATGGCTGGGTCTGTGGAGTGAGCTACACACATCAAAATTTCAATATTACCATAATTTTGAAGAAAAGTAGATCTAAGGCATTCATATAAGTGACTATCACCAATTCCAAGCATTGGGCGCAATATTGTAACACCTAAATTATTATTCTTTGAGTTGGTAAAGTCTCTCCCACCAATACTGGGGTTTGATAATTTATAGACGCGGACACGACATATATGCATGAAGAGACCAAGTAGGCGCACCAGATACACTGCAACATACCATATAAACGAAATATATTTCACTACAGTCCAAACTGATTGTGAAATCATGGCATAATTTAAGGTACAGGTTTGCTGCAAAGGATTCCCCGTTGTTGCTTATTTCCTACAAAGCCTCTCACTACCCAATCCTAGAAGTAGCGCCATATACTAAATGTGCGGGACGTGATCCGGTTAGATTATAACCTTATCTTGCTGCTGGAAATAAGAATGGCGACCTGATACTACTATACCATTTCACCTAACTGAACATAATCCATATAACTACCTATTGGCCTTGGTATGTCATTTTAGCTAACAAGCTAAACTACCAAATAGATCCTTGGCACAAATGGTATCTTCTGGCAGGGTAACTGATGACTGGAAACAAGCCCCTTAGCCATACCCTATTCCATTTCATCTGACCAGATAGGTTCACACGTAAGTCGTATCCTGAAATTTCTGTATTTTGATACAGTGTTTCAAACCGTCGGTTAATACACTTGGGCAGAGTACAGGGCTAACCAGCTAAGCAGCCCAGCCTTGGTCATCTGATATCTCGGCAGCGGTTTACATGGCAACTAGAAAACTGGATACTACTACCTCTATAATAAGGTTGCACACTCGAAATATACAAGGATGAATCGATTAAACGCTTAACTCAATATTATATAGTGTACATTATTATATCATTCACTGTGGTATGTCTTGTTTCGATGTGTGGAGTTTTTATGAATACGACTTAGACACGCTTATAGACAATAGACAAGCAAAATTAGAAGTAATGTATGTATTAGGGTATGACAACATAACGTAGAAGTTTGCATCCAAAAGTCTACGCATGTGGTTTTTAGGGTATATCGAGTTGCACGGGTTCATCCCAGGGAATAAATGTCAAGTGAGTTGAATTAAGCACGATAGTATAATTTCTTTCATCAGTGCTCATATGTATACTAGGAAACCCCTTGGAGATAATATAGGAACTTTAAATTATCCGGAGAGGGTTGGGCTATGTAACATGAATTGCATATTGGAAATATTACCCGATAATCCCTTAATTAATAATTGAATACTCATAGAACAGGAAAGCATGATTCTGTGTACAAAGAAAGTACACATAGCTATTTTAGTATATATTTTCTTCTAAGTGGCTTCGTATTCACAAGAAGCTCGCATAATTTAAAAAATCTGAAAAACCCTATACTATGATGTATAAACCTTACCCTTCATTTGTAACGTGATTGATTAGGGTTACTGTTGTCGCTAGCTTAAGCTGAAGATAGTGCGTAGCTAACTGGCATCAGCAACTTACGCGGAGTCCAGTTGGAATAATGGATTCTAAGCAAGGTTTCAATGCATGTCTAAGATGCAAAGCTCGAAAGATCAAATGTGATCGAGAAACGCCGAAATGTACAAACTGTGAAAAAACAAATAAGCCATGTCTAACAACTGATCCTGCTACCGGAAGACACGTTCCACGCAGTTACCTGAATCATTTAGAAAATCGTGTGCAACAGTTAGAACGTGAACTAGAACTTTCACGTAAAGATAAGCCGATGGAATTAGCGGCCAAATCTACTTCTGAGGCAAAAGTAGGTTCATCTGATCAGACCGCAACCCCACCTACGTCTTTGTATCTGTACAACGAACTAGGTAATGATGTATTTCCAAAGTCCCTAAATGGTCCTGAAGGCAGTAGTATAACCAGCATACCAGGCTTTGGAAAGTCCCATAACATCCTTGTCAACCGTGGTAAAGACGAAGGTGCTACAAGCAATAAACCACCACAACCAGCCCCACCACCACCACCACCAATGTCAATATATAGATCCAGTTTCTTATGGGGCTTGCCTGTTGATCTACCACCCAAGTCACAAGCCGAAAAGATGATATGCTTGTTTTTTGAACATGGTAACGCGACGTTCCCTATATTACACCGAGAGCAGTTCATACATTCTTATTTTGAGCCAGTATATGGTCATATTAGCCCTCAGTTGAAACTGTGCTCAAAATATTCAACTCTCAATCTAAAGACCAGTGCTGCGGAACCAGGACCAGAGACATTCTACCGAAGTTGGAAAGATAAACGCAACATAACTATTGCCAAACCAGATCCCAAAATTCAGCGTTCCCTCTTCTTCTTGTACATAACCTTTGGAGTGGGAGCAACAACAAGCATTGCAAAAGCACCGGAATATGCAGAATACGGGCCTCGATATTTCGCTTTAGCCCTTACATACTACCCCACAATCTTGCGATTGTATATCATAGACGAACCACTGACACGGTTACAAGCAGCATTACTTCTGACATTATATGGTATCATACGGCCCGCTTCTCCTAATGCATGGACCAACGTAGGTGAAGCAATGCGCCTATGTATTGATATGGGTTTGCACGAAGAACATAATGTGCACAAGGCCTCATATGAGGGTAATAGAAGTGAAGATGATAGTTTCACCATTGATATGCGCCGTCGGCTATTCTGGGCAGCGTATAGCATGGATAGAGTCGCTAGTATCGTTTTGGGTCGGTCATCTTTTATTCGGGATGATTATATCAACTGTAAGCTCCCGAGCATGGCTGACGATAGTTTGCTTTCTCCAAAGGATCAGTCGTATAATTACCTCGCTCCGCGCAAGCAGAGTCACACCCATGGCCACCCCCACGGTAGCAGTGAACATATAGGTCATCACCAACTGGTCTCCAACAGTAAAAACAAATTCTTTACTATTCCCAATAGACCCAGTTACAAATGGGTTTTCCACTCTCAGTTGATTCTTCGAAAGATTCAATATCGCATTCGAGAAACCCTTTATGAAACAATGCATGTGGAAAACGTCGAAGTGATGAGAAATCATCGTAATGAGTTAGCTACAGAACTTCAAGATTGGTATGATTCTACACCCCGGGATGACTATACTTACAATTTCGACTGGAGCATGGATACAATCGAAATAGATTATCTTCATACCCGTGTGCTGCTCTTCAAAAACTCCAGAGGTATTCCTGAGCCAAATTTGCTAGAGAGCAAGTTCACGGTTGACGCGAGTATTAGATTGCTGAAATTATACGTGGCCAACATTGAGAAAGGACGTGTTGTGTCACCTTACGGAATCGAGCAAATTATCCTGAAAACAGCTACTACTTGCATGCACACGTTGTGGAGAACCGATGCATTAAACGGCAGTTACGATGTAGAAGAACTTGAACCGACCATAGTAGGTGTTGTTGGAGCACTGCATAGGTTGCAGCTTTCCCAAGAGGCTTCCAATATGTACTGCGAGCCGCTGATACACATGGCGAAAATCACAGCGGAAAACTTACAAAGGCCCGACAAGAAGAAGCGTAAAAGGGTATTGGATAACGGAAAATTACAATTGAAACAAGTTTTGAATGTTTATTCCAATAAAAACGAAATTTCTGACCATCAACAAAAGCAGTACCCGCAACAGGACTATCAGTCGAAAATTACTCTTCCGCCAATCGACACATCAAACATACAACCCGTCAACCCCGTTCAGATACCTGCTGGCACTCGCAATTCTGCTTCAGCCCCTGCTTTTAATCTTGCTTCGGCACCTACTTCAGTCTCTTCTTCATCTACTGCTTCCACAGACACTCCGCTACCAGCTGCAGCCCCAGCTCCAGCCCCATATTTACCTCAGCCGCCTCAGCCACCGCCCCAAATGCCTGTTGAGCCAGCCAACGTTAATCGATCGCAAATGAGTATGATTTTCAACGCTAATTATCCATCGCAATTGCAGGACAATATAGGTTTTGGTCCATCAAACGTACTCCGGAAGCATTTACCGCCATATACACGGCCCTCACAGCCGCAGTTACCGATTCCAGTACAGCAACACCACATACAAACACCGGTTCCAAGAAACACGGCGATAACGCAAACTAATAAACGAAACGAAAATTCAGATAATACACCCAATGTTACTCAAACGGAGGCATTTCCAAAGACGTCGGAAATACCTCGACAAGAGCAGCCTATGCTACCGTCTTTCTCTTCACTTCAGTGGGGTATAACAACCGGCAAAACCCCTGATGCTCTTCATCAGCCTATGCATTCCGAGGCGAGTGATAAACTTTCCCTACAAGAATATGCTAATATTGAAGAAAGGGAATCAGCAAAGGCCCAAATGCAAGGATTGTTTAATAGTGTTGCCAAATTATTGGAGAGCGATCGTGATAAACATTCGAAGTTTGATAGAAAACATTAAGCTTAGGGAAGAAACTGACAGAGGGATATGTGAGATGCAGTCATAATGCCAACGGAATCACATACCTAAAGATTAATTATTGACCGCTGACAATCTTGATTGGATGATCTTAATGTGGCGCCTAGTCTGGTTCAGCAAAAAGTCTCTTTTAGTATTGTGTGTAATAATATTCCATAGCTCAATTCCTTCGTTTACGGTTTGGACTTCACCGATAGTAAGGACACCATGCCTATCTTTACTACCTCGAATGAATACCAAGGTATTATTATAAGGAAATATAGTAGCTTCTGTTGTGTGTGCTTTCACCTGATTGCCAGCCCCGTATACGACATCTTCTAAAATTGCAATAGTATCCTCCGCATGTCTAAACCAGCAAATTATAGATAAATCATATAGCGGAGGACACTCGGAAAGTTGGTGGAGAAATACTTCCATGCTTCACCGCATTTTACCTTGAATAACAAGAGGACACAATTCCAATACTATATAGTATTCGGGCCGCAGATCATATGATTGAAGAGGGGTAGAGGTATTTTAACGTGACTCTTAGTTAACAATGTTAGTGCATGTAAGGGTAAATTAGAGTGGTTCTATCGGCGAAAAAGGAGCAATTAAAGCCTTACAGTTACGACATGCAGGTTGTATCGGACATTTCCGATGCAACTAATATTTTCAGGTTATCAAGGTAAAGCGGAGTGACAGATGCTTTAATTTTTATTATACATATTTTGAGGAAGAACTAGATCCTATGAAAGATACCTGCCTTGTATTTCACTCATATAAACCTACTATATATCCGGGAACTCCGATATTTAATCGTCTCTGTGTATTACCTAGCCGCTACCCTGAATTTGTAAAATAAATGTTGCTTTGAGACACGGAACTAATAAGCGTGCCTGCAGAGTTGTCTAAGGAATATGGGTAAGGCAGTTTACTGTCAGTTAGGTTGGCTAGAGCATGGTCAAGGAGGCTCGACTCTGGTCATCTGACACCTGGCTGGAGACTAACAATGTGGCTACGGACCAGTTAGTACTTCTGCCAGTCAGGTAAAAAGGTTTAACATAGAGCCTGTAGATAGTTATGTCGATTAGGTATGCTTATATAGTCGGGTGATCATACATTTACAGAGCACAACTTGAAATCGGCTCCCACATCCATTAGTCATAAACCTCCGAAAGATTATGGTTACCGGGAACATTCTAAATTGATGATTAGAAATTAAATTATATGCGGCGTAAAATGGCAACTGTAAATAGAACTGGTACGGTTGGTTGATTATCAAGCGATATTTAGATTATGTTACTGATTGTGGTGTATTTTTCACATGTGAAGAAATCAACTCAACGGCTTTAACAATTTGAATTAGTGATGCGGCGGTAATCCTTTCACATGATTAGCAGCTAGTTTTTAGTTTGTTTGCAATCATTCAGTCTGCGCTTCTCGGAGCGACCCATGCACAGCCAGTCGCCCAACCGACTGTCTTGTTGCCGCTACCGAGCCCAAGAAGAGGGCCGTGCGTAAGGAGGTACAAGATTCGTATAGCTGCTAATTTATTTCACATGTTTGATTCGCAGATGACCATTGTAAAGTAATTGATTTGCAGATAGTTATATAATATGATTAACTGTGAGAACTGATAATATATAAATAAATAATACGAGAATAGCATAGAAAATCGCCGTATTCCCTTTGATATGTTCCTAATTATCTAGCTGTTGTGGTCTCATGCTTTACAGGTGCATACGCTTCTTGGACTTTCGCTTAACAACAACGGGAATCTTCTCTTCCTCCTCTGACTGGGACTCTGCTTCGGACTCAATATCCATATCTGCTGCCTCTTCCTCCTCAGACATGTCTCCTTCCTCAGCCTCGGCCTCGTCCCGAGCAGCCTTTTCGGCAGCGCGTCTGAGCTCAACCTCACGGCGTCGCAACAGTTCCTGATTGGACTCAACCAATTTGCGGTCAAGCTCAAGCTGTCTTTCCTTATTACCGCGCATACGGTTCTTAAAGAATGCACGTTCACGGCGCTTGCGGATCTCCTCGACCCGTTTCATGGCCTCTAATGTCTGGCTCACCAGCTCACGGTTGTAACGAACAGGGACATGGCGACGCTGGTTGAAAGCAAGGGTGGAATCAACCACCATCTCCTTACCGGCTGACTTACGGAAAGCCTTCGTCCATTTAAGTTTTCGGGGATTACGCTTCATTTTGAAGTTGCTATGGCACTTTGATCGGCAAAAGCGGAACACTTTGGCATCATTACGCACAAATTGGATTCCGTGACCGGGATATACCGGTGAAGAGCAGAAATGACAAGTTTCGACACGCATTGGCTCACTATACTTCGGTAAATTATAGTGTTGACCAGAACTCTACCTGCCAAAAGATGAAAAAAATTACATCAGCGAAAGAATTTTGTATAAAGGGTAGAGCACAATATTTCAGCTACATCATACTGTTTGTAACCCCGGAATAACCGATCCCAGCCTTCGCCTCTCTGCACGAAAATACCAAATCCTGGCTGCCAACAGAGCATGACGTTCCAGGAATACGTGAAAGAACACCCAGTATTTGTCGGTTCCTGCACCGTAGCAGGACTGTATGTTCTCAAGCTGGCATTCACCAAAGCCGGTCCCAAGGGCTTCTATACTGGAGGATTCGGTGAGAAAATGACCAAGAAGGAAGCCTTGCAGATCCTTAATGTTAGAGAGAATACGTTAACCAAGTCGAAGCTAAAAGATGTCCACCGTCGCATTATGCTTCTCAACCATCCCGACAGAGGAGGATCACCATACATTGCCACTAAAATAAACGAAGCCAAGACTGAGCTGGAAAAACTGAACTTAAAGAGCAAATAATAGTGACTAAAGCGTAATATTTGAGATGTACATAGATAATTAAATAAAATACTTGCCCACTTGCATGCTGCCTATTTAGTGAACAGTGACACCACATCCTCGTCATGTATTTTGTGCGCTAATCCGCATTTCTGGGGGGAATGCTTGACACTAGTTCCCCAGACCATGGCATATTTAAACTTCGTTTTGAAATCTCTGTGAATGGAGTTACAGAAATCCTCTATTGTAGACCGACGCTGTCTGACGATGACGGGTTCGTCCAAATCGGGCTTGCCGCCCTTAGGCTTGGTGAACACGCGGTTCAGTTTAAGCATATGCCAAATTCTTTCTCTCAAGTCCTCCAAACCAAGATCTTCCTGCACCGAGGAAACTACCGAGTTGGGAAGCCTGGCCAGTCGATCTGTTTCCTCCAGTGATACAGCGTCAATCTTGTTGAAGCAGTAGAGACACGGGATATAAGATCGGTGCTGGATATTAATAACGTCAATGAATTCCTCAATTGTGACTTCAGGGTCCCGGATCAGCACATCCGCACTCAAGATGCGGTATTCTCGTAGCAAGCCAGCTACGATTTTATCATCGAGATGCGTAGGTGGTTGAACGTAAGTGACCTTGACACCACCCGACTGCTTAACCTTCAAGTCCACATCGGGAGGAGATTTATTCAGTCTGACACCAACACTTTCCAGCTCACCTTCTAAGATTTCCCGCTGTGATTCAGGCTTGGTAGCATCCAGAACCATCAAAATTAGATCAGCCGTGCGAGCGGTTGAAACAACCTGTCTACCACGGCCTTTACCTTCAGCAGCACCCTGAATGATACCAGGAAGATCGAGAATCTGGATTTCAGCACCGTCGTATTCTAAAACGCCCGGCACGCTGGTCAGAGTAGTGAAAGCATAAGATGCCACTTCACTCTTGGTTTTAGTGATCTTCGAAAGCAACGACGATTTACCCACCGATGGGAATCCCACAAGAGCAACTCGCGCATGGCCTGCCTTGGCCACTTCGAATCCCTGAGCATTAGATCCTTGCGATCCGGGGGGAGGTTCCAGAAGTTGTTGCCGCAGCCTGGCCAGTTTACCTTTAAGGAGACCAATATGGTACTCCGTGGCCTTATTTTTTTGCGTGCGGGCCATTTCCTGCTTGATCTGCTCGATCCTTTCAGTGACACTCACCATTTTTGGCTAATTACAGGTGGGACAGAACAGGATGTAAATTACTATGTAGAAACTCAGTCTACCCTAATCGGCTAGAATAAAGCGTTAACCGTGAATATAGAGAAATATTATTTATAAACAACCTACGTAGAATATGAATAATTTTAATTTCGTTCTGTTATTTTTTTGAGTTTTCGATATAATTTTTTTTTTTTTTTGAGGTTCAATTTGGTGTGTTAAAAAAAAATCTAATAGCGTTGTGTTGAAATATAGAAAATAATGTTCAAACTCGCAGAAAAAAGTGTGAGAATAATAAAAATGAGATGTAATATTACAATAAAATATCAAATCTTATGAATTTAATCAGACTCAGAATCGCTCTCAGAGCTAGACTCATCGCTAGAGTTTTCGTACACTATTATCTGCTCATCGTCAGATGGGCCAAGTTCAACAACATCGTCATCAGACTCAGATTCGCTGCTGGAATCGCTGTTAGAATCGCTGTTAGAATCCTGGGCGTAGAGAACAATCTCGCCCTCGTTTTCAGAGTCAGAAGACTCGGATTCAGATGAAGAAGAAGAGCTGGAAGAATCCTCGACCTCGGCGTTAGCCAAGAAAGCGTTTACGTCGTCAGAATCAAGGCTCTCATCGTTAATGTCGATCTGAGGAACATCGTCCTCGTCAGCATAAAGTTCAGCATCAGAGTCTCCATCGTCCTCATCGTATTCCTCAATAATAATGTCTTCGTTATCAGAATCAGAATCAGACTCCGAGGAGGAGCTAGAAGATGAATTATCGCACTCGCACTCGCACTCGCATTCGTCGTCCGAGGAGCTAGAAGATGAAGATGAATCAGAGTCAGAATCAGACTCCGAAGAACTAGAAGAAGAACCAGCCTCAATCAAGTCAAGGTCCTCGATATTCTCGTCATCAGAGCATACAACATTATTGGCATAACTGGCCTCAAGAACATCGGTGAGTTCCTGAGAAAGATCGTTAGCCTGTGCAATGTAAAGAGCGACCCGCGCCCGGAACTTGCTGTGGCCTTTTCCGCTAGCGATTTCAAGCAATGCTTCAAGACGGTCAATGAGACCCTGCAGAGCTTCTAAAGCAAAATTAAGGAAGTCAACATCGCCAACGAGCTGGTCGAGATCGAGGGCAGCAAGTTGGTCGTAGATAGAGAAGAGCTCACCAGCCTCCTCATTGAGAGCAGACTTGCGAATGGGGCGGTTCTGCTGAGGCTTGCTAGCCTTTACAATGCCACCGGCACGTCCACTCTTCTGGCTCTTCTGGCTCTTCTTATTGTTGCGGCGACTGCTAATTCTATTCTGGAAAGCACTCTCCTTCTTCTCGTCGTCACTGGGAACGTAAACGTACGGCATTGTTAAGTTTCAAGATGATGTGTAGCGGAAACAATTGGGACGGGGAAAGTACTGTTTATATATTGCAGACCTGTGGAAATTTTTCGAATATTTTTTCAGGTTATTAATGGCATACTTGCATACCCATACCCAGTAAATAAAGAAGGTTTTGCTGTATATAAGCGCATACAAACCTGAGAGTTTACATTAAATATACTTCGGCAGCAAATTTGGATTTCCTAGGACTAATTCGTGACTTCCCTCGATTTTCTAGAAATTCTGTGCGCATTTGGAGATTCGCCACACTTCTGGAAAAGAAGCTTCGAAGGTTCTTTTGCCCTTACCTTTTGCCCTTTCCTTTTACTCAAACCCTGCCCAGTTTTTGCACTCCACAAATGGTCTGTTTATTACATTGGTGGGAAACGCCTCAACGGTAAGGTATCATCCATGTAAATTTCGCCTGATCTACCATCGTATTCATTTCTGTGTGAACTCGGATGTCCAAGTCAGACGAATGACACTGTCTGAGAGTTATTGGGTCGATATTTGTGATTATTTCCGTCATTCCTCCATCTTTAATAAATTTTCTTCAGTTACGTATGTACCGATATATATATCTCTATATGGCTAGGCATCTGCAAAATTACATCTCTACGCGCGCATAAGTATATCATGATGTGTGGCGAATAAGCGGCGTTAGTCTTACTAAACAAGGGGGCCAACTACGTAATTCCAGCAATCGTTAAGTATGGCCAAGGGGAACCTGAGCGGCCTGCAAAAGGACGTATTAAGTCTTTACAAGAATTGCATTAGAGCTAGCTATAAAAAGGGCGCTGCTCGCGGAGATTTTGTAGATTTCGCCCGCGCAGAGTTTACACGATTTCGGAATGTGAATCGCAAGGACTTCACTACTATTGAGTATTTACTCAGGACAGGTACACGGAAACTAGAGACGTATTCCAATCCCAATCTCACCCGAATCCATTAGGATACTTCTTACTAGTGTAATTTGCTCTAATTAGTTGAACCCGTTACCTATCTGTGTCCATATATAATGGCTGATCTACGTAGGCATAGAGGTGAGTGGGGGCCAACTTGCCGAGGGACATAATATTAGGGTACGTAACTCCCAACCGTCACCTGCCTAACCGGGTGGGTGTTAACAGTGGCATTAAGTGGGGTAAAGCATAATGCAAGCAGCTAAGGGTGTGGTTCCAGCAGTATATATAGTTGACGAATAGTACTACTCCATTGTCAAATTTCTAGTTCAAATGTCTGAAGAGGTTGATCCAGTAATTGAAGCCACTAAATCCGAAAACGCCGTTCTTGGGCAGGTTAAAGCCTTCACTGCGGGTGGAGTAGGTGGTGTTTTTGCAGTCATTTCTGGCCATCCATTTGATCTCATCAAGGTTCGCCAGCAAACCGCGGCCAAGGGATCTCCCAGTTCATCAGCAATGGGAGCACTCAAGGCAATTATTGTAAAAGATGGTCCTCGCGGTTTATATAGAGGTGTGGGTGCACCATTGGTGGGGGTTACTCCTATGTTTGCCGTATCATTCTGGGGTTACGATGTGGGCCAGAAAATTATCAGAAGCATTAGCAAAACTAATGCCAACGATAAGCTCAGTATTGCGCAGATTTCGGGAGCAGGTTTCATCTCTGCCATTCCAATGACGGCAATTACAGCTCCGTTTGAGCGGATCAAGGTGGTTCTACAGCTTCAAGGCCAAGGAAAAATCGTAGAAGGTGAACGTCAACTTAAGGGACCGTGGGATGCAGCTATGCATATTTACAAAAATGGTGGAATTACGTCGCTCTTCCGAGGTTCCGTGGCAACACTAGCCCGAGATGGACCTGGTTCGGCGTTGTATTTTGCTATGTATGAATACTTGAAACGCCGCAGTATGGATTCAAACGGAAATATCCCCCTCGGTTCTATCATGTTTGCTGGTGGTTGTGCTGGTGTTGCAATGTGGGTTCCTGTCTTCCCAATTGACACCATAAAGTCTAACTTGCAATCTAGTGACGTTCGGATCTCAATTTCGCAAGTTACTCGTAATATCTACGCTCGCGGAGGTATCAAAGCCTTTTTCCCTGGCGTAGGTGCGGCGTTAGCCCGTTCATTCCCCGCAAACGCCGCTACTTTTGCCGGCGTAGAACTGACTTACCGATTATTCACCGGTATCGGCTTATAACAATATAGACATAGACATAGGTATATATAGAGCAGTATTCCCACTAGTTTCCTAATGCTATACATACGGGCTATTGCCATTACCGGAATGAAATACCAACACAACCAGATAGGCTTATACACTGTATACTTACACAATAGAGGTCTGCATATGCAAATGAGGACTAATGTAATTTTATATACTTAAGGGTTATAGTACTAAATCTAAATAGCTGCCGTGATTTTTCTGGAAATAATATTTGGATATACCTAGTCTTATCACTAAGACACGCACACACACTACTGTGTCAGGACCAAGTATATGTACAATTTCTCAATTAGGAGAGGTATTTGGACACACATACATTGCTAAGGGAAATATTATTTTTGAAGGAACATGCAGTTTGGAATAATTCGGTCATAGATGATCTTTAGACTGACACCAGCGTGACTATTCGAAAACCTGACAAATATAAATAATTAACCCTTGAACATTGATACTTATGATATGCTTGGATATAGGTTGATAATATCTTTATATTTGGCATAGACACAATGCTTCTGTTAGAAAGATAACCTATTTCACGGAGTTATCTGCGCGGCAAGGGCGCATCGACCTAACCACTCTGCGATTGTACACATAAAATTAGAATAGATAAGACGATCATCACATCACCATGAGAGCTGTGATCCAAAGAGTCAAAAGAGGAAGCGTGAAAGTTGACGACAAAACACTCAGTTCTATTGGAAAGGGGTTGGTGGTTCTAATCGGTGTTTGCCCCGAAGATACTGAAGAAGACTGCGAGAAAGTGTCCAAAAAGGTGACATCGTTACGGCTTTGGCCTGATGCCGAAGGCAAAGAGTGGAAGCACTCTATTGCTGATGAAGGAGCCAAAGTACTGTGTGTTTCCCAGTTTACTTTGTACGGTAAGATTAACAAAGGTGCTAAGCCTGACTTCCATGGTGCTGCTAAAGGCGAGCAGGCCTTATCGTTATATCAGTTGACCCGGTCGCTTATCGGCAAGAAAATGCCCAATGGTATGGACGATGTTGGAGACGGGCAATTTGGTGCTATGATGGAGGTTGAGATCATTAACGATGGTCCAGTCACTATTTTGTTTGATACTAAAGCTAAATAGCATGTATATGTGTAATATCAAAAGGTCAGCACCCATCTAACTTTTCCCTTCATTTTTTTCAGTCTTAGCCAGTTCCTGGCGGAACTTCTCTTTGTATACCATATCCATATTCCGTAAAGTGGTTACTTTATCTTCCAAGAGCTTGCCCAGATCCACTAGGTTCTTGTTGAGTGTCTCTACTTTATTATCAAAAAACTTGATAGCATCCTCAGCATTTTTCTCGACATAATAATTGGTGCCTACATCAACAATGAATGAGTTCGTATTAGACATTTTTCCAGGCACGTACAGACTAGATGTGAGGGGGACCATAATATCCGATCCTTCGTTAGCTTTTGCACTAGCAGTCTTGACACTCTGGCCACAGTCTATGAACTTTGCCAGCACTTGTCTGAGTTCAGCACTACTTTGGCTAAGATGGTCGATTTCTGCCTCGAGGCTCTTGCGAATCTCTGAAAGCTGCTGTAATGAAAGAGTAGTGATATCTATTTTTTGTTCGGACATTTTTGCAAAGCCTGTCGATGATGGTTACAGAAGTACTAGTAGTACTGTAAGGGACTGCTACTACAAGCTATGAGTGTGTCTGTGTCTGGGTCTGTATGTCTAAGGGTATCACGCAAACCTATAAATCATAAATTTATTTCACCACAGTCAAGTAGCCGAAAAAAAAAGGATGGTTTCAATTGCTGTTCCTTCCTCCGTGGTAAATGGCTCAGCCACATATTCACTTGAGCAGGCTACCTTCGCACTTTATCAAATTGCCAGAGCTTGTGTTCATTTTCGCGTAACCGAGATTATCATTTATGAATCAACAGAAATAATTGAAGAAGAAACCGCTACGTTAGCTACAACACAGCCAAAAAAGATCCGGTTAGATGAGACGCCGATTGATGAAACCAAAAATAATAATAATGCAAAGCCTGCTAATGATTCGGGCCTTATCTTCACTGCAAATATGCTGCAGTATCTGATCACACCGCCGTACCTCCGAAAACTCATTTTCAAACCAATGGGGAACTTGCAGTTGTATAAATATGCCCAACGACTTCCAAAAATTCCTGGTTTAAAGGACAACAAAAAAGTTATGCAAGGAATTGCCATGCCCCGAGAGAAAAAACGGCGCTTACCGGGTCAGAAAAAGCTCACCAAACGCGATCGAAAGGATGCCACTGTTACTCCATACATTAATTTGGGGTTTGATCGTTTCTTTAAGTTGAAGAACGATGCTACTGTACAAACCCACAGCCAAGTGCATATCGATTTGGCCAAGGGGGAGGTAGTAAAGGCACCTACTGAAGGCAGCGGATTCAGTGTCCGTGCCGTTAAGCAGTTCAGCCAGATATTTACGCAAAGTTCTGTGCCTGATGGCTATTCGCAGACCATATATATTCCCAGCCAGCAGTTCAAATCTAAAAAGCCTGCGCGGCCACTAATCCAAGAAGTTGACCTGGCAAACTTGGGGAAGAATAGTGACAAGCTGCTGCTTTTATTTGGGACTTGGTCAGAAGTTCAAGATTCTGTTTCGCAGGATCCTGAGTTGGATATGCCAGATGCTTCGGCTTTGTTTGATGGTGCATCCACAGGGCTGGAGCGTGTACGTTTAGAAGATGCTGTGATGATTGCATTAGCCCGCCTTTGATTAATTATCTCTACATAGTTATAATTTATTCGACATAAATGTTATGTACCTGCTTACAGAGTGCCACGAAGCCTTTGGTCTTGTTCTATTGATTCAAATAATGACTTGAAGTTACCAGCACCAAATCCCTCAAAGTTTTCGCGCTGTATAAGTTCAATGAAAAGTGTGGGGCGATCGCTGAGCGGCTTAGTGAAAAGCTGAAGCAGGTATCCGTTATCATCGAAATCAACAAGAATATCCAAATCTTGTAGAGTACTTATATCCTCTCGGATTTGGACTTTGGAATGTGTCAGTTTTTCTCTCAACGCCGCATAGTAGCTGGCTGGAATATGAATACATTCCGTTCCTCTCTGTCGAATGTTGGTAATAGTCTTGATGATATTGTTGGTTCTGAATGCCAAGTGCTGGATTCCGGGTCCATTGTTGAACTCTACATACTCCTCGATCTGGCTACGTTTTTTTCCCTCGGCAGGCTCATTTATGGGCATCTTGATCAGATTGCTTGCTGAAGCCATCACGGTAGACCTAAGAGCAGAAAATTCAGTATGTATCTGCTTGTCGTCAACAGACCAGAACTTGTGGAATCCTAGAGCTTTTTCATAATAGTCGCAGGCTGCTTCCATCCCATTCCAACCTTGGTTTCCTACACAGTGATCGATTTGATAAATTCCGCTGTCTCCGAAAAACGAGTTAACGTAAGGTTCCATCTGTTCGGGGCTGGAGTATCCAGGTAAGAACTTTCCATGGCAGTATTTACTGCGTTCAATCAATGTATGAGTAGTATCGCCAACAGCCTTGATGGTAGCGATTGTCACCACCCCATGGAGGTCTGATAAGACCCTCGGTGGAGAAATGCCCTCCACACCATTCTTAATAGCAGCATAGTATACCATTACAGCATTATCGACCCCAAATGCTATATCCTTGATCACATCACCATGGCTGGAAACATGCTTGTGTATTTCCTCAACTAATTCTCTATTCTCGGGGAGAGATGCATGAGCGCGTAATGCCGACGTAAAAACAAGAGTGATATTCTCTTTTTGAATCACATGCGAGCTTATATCTTTGGATCCCGTTTCAAGGCCGCGGTAAGCGATTTCCCTGAATCCGAACCTTGTGCAGTAGAAGGCTGCAGCCTGCTTGGCATTGGAAACATACCAAGTGACATGATCATATCCTTTGAATGCATCAATTAAGGGATGTACTACTGTAAAGGAACCGCTATTGGCCTCGATAGAGTTTTCTGGGGTGATGAAACTAGAAATGGATTGCATTGTAAGAGTTAACGTGTGTTCAAAAAAGAATAGAAAATAAAACGTTCTGAGATAAAGCAACAGAGATACAGTACTCGTATTTATATTCTCTTTTATTGCAGACGATTTTACTCGCACGATCTAGTGCAGGATTGTCGCATAACCTGATATGTCTGCAAGGGCAGGATAGTTCCCACTGCAGCCTGAAACTACTTGGCGGAATCAATGGCTGCATACACTACTAGTCATCCAATGTATGCCATGCTTGTCCATTATATATTTATATACGAAATATATCATTACTCCTCAATGATGGTATGTATTCACTAGAAACATATAAAGGTTATATTAGCTTATGTGTACCTAGTTCCTGGTGTTACTGGCTGGAAAGTTGACCACGCAGTAAGCATGGAAATGAATCCGGTGGCTAACGCTATCTCATTGTCAAATTGATTGTGAACAACAAGCTCCCATTCAAATCTCCACTGGCGCAAAAGATGTACAAATGCTATTCGTTCACGAGTCTCCTCTCGGCTACCACCGGGGTTAATGATCCGCTCTAAGTACCGACTTTCTCGTGACCATTCATAAGGAACCCCATCACTAAGGTGAAACTTGCGATCAGGTAGTCCACCATATAGCATGCGTGACTTTCCGATTGCCCGGGTTTGTATTCCAGGCTTTCCAGAGAAAAATACTGATCTTTGAAGGACCCCGCAACGAATGGCAGCCACTTGTTCACGAGAAGGAGATCTATATAACGTCCACAAAGTAGATTTGGCACTATATCGCTCGAATGTGTACACCTTTGTTCCATCAGAGGTGTGTACATTAACAACGGTAGATGGATTTCCGTCATCACGTCTGATAATATAACTATTTGTAAGTTCCGGAAGGGGGATATACGTGGTACCCGGCTTGGCTGATGAAAGAATTCCGCGGGGGTGGAGTTGAGACCATGCCTCCGACATTTCTGGATACCAATTAATGATATTTGATTCAATTGCCAGCATGTTAATTAGTTTGTACGTATTAAAATAATATGCCCGAATAAGCACGCTCTATATATCTACGATGAAACGTCCAAAAATATTTTTACAACTAGTCGCACTGCTTCACACGACCACGAAAAGCAGCATCACAGTTTCAAAAAAGTTACTTCTCTTACTCAAAGTAGTAACACGCCGAGAGCCTCGAATCCGGCACACATAAAATTATAAGTCACTGCGACTAGGCTCGTTACCCACATTGCTACTATATATATATGAGTCGTAATTAATATACATTTAGCTAGCGGTCATTATTCGGCATTGTTGGGCCAACGTGAATCGAGAAGCTGCTCACCCGTCACGTGTGTTCCAAGCCTGCCCGGAATATGTATATCCCCTTCGCCCTTTGTAAAGTGGAATGCTGCTAAAAATAGTTCATAGAGAGGAATGTAGGTCTTTGCCACGCCAACCTCATTTTTTGGGTATAATTTACCTTGCAAGCTGCTTTTGTGGTTGCATATTATATACCTGAATATTGTAATTTTTAATTTTTCAATTTATTTAGCGGACTATTGTAGAAGCAAAGGTTTACGCGGCGGGTACAATGTTTTTTGGCGCTGGTAACACATTGCGGTTATGCAACGCTTATGTAAGGCAGCACCCCGATTATTTACCATCGATGTAAACACCTCGTTCTTCTTCAACACCTGTGTCTGAAAATGAGATTCTCAGCATTTGTTACAACTCTTATTGCCAGCCTTCCTGTCGCTAAAGCTACAGGAGAACTCGGTTTATGTCTTGGTGTGAAGCGTAACACTGATGGTCAATGCAAACAGACCTCTGACTACGAGAGCGACTTCGACACCCTGTCAGCCTACACAAACACTGTCCGTGTGTATGCTGCTAGTGACTGTAACACTCTGCAGAACATTGCACCTGCCCTCGATGCCAAGAATTTCAAGCTTTTCCTTGGTGTCTGGCCCAACGATGATGCCCACTTCTCTGCTGAGCAGCAGGCCCTTCAGACATACCTCCCCACCATCTCCAAGGATAGCATTCGTGGTGTTACCGTTGGCTCTGAGGCTCTCTACCGTAAAGACATGACTGCTGATGAGCTTGCTGGTAAGATCCAGACTATCAAGCAGTTGCTTTCCGGCATCAAGGACAAGAACGGCAACAGCTACTCCTCAGTTCCCGTCGGAACTGCTGACTCGTGGAACCTCTGGGTTGATGGTGCAAGCCAGCCTGCCATCGAGGCGTGCGACTTTATCTTTGCCAATGCCTTCTCTTATTGGCAGGGTCAGACCATGCAAAACGCTAGTTACTCGTACTCTGATGACATCATGCAGGCACTTCAGCAGATCCAGACCGTTAAGGGCTCTGACAACTTCAACATCTGGGTTGGTGAGACTGGCTGGCCTACTGAGGGTGAGAACTTCCAGTCTGCTGTTCCTAGTGTTGAGAATGCTCAGCAGTTCTGGAAGGAGGGCATCTGCGCACTCCGTACCTGGGGTGTTGACACCTTCGTTTTCGAGGCTTTCGATGAGAGCTGGAAGCCGGAGTCTTCTGGTCAGTCTACTGTTGAGAAGCACTGGGGTATTCTCGACAGCAACGGAAAGCCTAAGTTTGACCTGAGCTGTTAAACAGGTCTAAAATATATATAACATGTAACATCCAATACCCACATTCCCCTCTGTTTACTTTCACTGATTGCTGATCCAGTTTTTCATAGTTTAAAAATTTACATATAAAATTTGGCAATATTCGTTGCTCATTACCAAGTAATAAAACCACCGCAATAGAAGCTGCGCAGTAAACCATTTGAGATGACACCAATTAGTCTCTATTTGATGATCCTTAAATGGTGTCTTGATACTCCGTAGTCCGTGACCTGTAGATCATACGTGCTAATAGTGTGTAGGCAGTCTAGAGTAGTAGACGCATGCACATGAGAGTACTATATTTATCTCCAGTGGCCAGTGATATCGGTATTATATACAGCAATAATCTAAAATGTATTCGAATGATCTAAACACCGACCGATGTGATGCATTGTCGTAATTCTACAACAATCTGTGAGATATGATACGATATAATCCCTCATATTACCTTGCCGTATGTTTCTATTCTAGATAATGTTATTTATTCATTTCTATACCATACTTTTCAGGAGATTGGAGTATACTTCCTCAATATATATATTCAAAATTAGAACACTTAGCTGAACATATACTGCTGTTTCCAGTATTTTTGTGCTTGGTGGTTTCTTATTGAAGCAATTCATCGTAATGCTCTGCATGGCCTGGAGGTTAGGAGATCCTTGCGCATATAGGGTACGTTGATGTGTGTGTCTCATGTGAAGTTGATGCGAGTTTAAATCCGGCACACTAGGTGTGGAGTCCACAAGATTTATGGCCTGCATATTTCCTTAAAATACAAATCTGTATAAGCGAAGTGATATATAACCTAACTACAATCAGAGGCTTGTAATGCGTTTGCACTATTGTGTAACTGTGCAAGTTTTATTTTAGTTGTATAGATCAATTGTATATGATATACAGAACCGCAATTTTTTGTTTAGCAATGAAGACTTGAGCATTGCTTTAGTGATGCCCATGTTTGGTGGCCAGTCTGATGTACGCTAATTTCACTCAGCCTGTATCATTGCACAGTATATTAATATCACAATTATGTCACGTAGAATCACTATAAACTAGTTTTATGCGTCAGTGTTAAAATTGTGGACAGATCCAACTCCCCACATGATTGGCATATTTTTAAGATACGTCTAAGTCAATATCGTAGATAAGAAAAAAGCCGGCAGGTAGCATATACATGTTGTTGTTGGGTGTTCAAACAAACCTAACCATGTCTCTGCGGTCATCAAAGAGCTATCTTCACAGTTCTGGCCCCTTACTTGTCCAAGAGGTAGAACAAAGTGCCTGAGTTATCGTAGGGTAGGGTTTGTGCAGGATACGGCGGATATCCCTACTAAATAAACTCCGCAATATCCGATGAATCTAAATTTACATAGCAATGCCCAGGGATAGGGGTGTGCAGTACGGAGGTACGCCACTCTAGTCAGGATCAGGCACCATTTAGATACACAAATTGAGCAAATGTTGCTCGGAAGCTCCGAGTCACCAATCGCTTCACTTCAGAAAATGATGTAATTGTCTAACCTTACGTGTACGTTTATTGCCACCATTGTCCGTACCCTCCAACTGATCAATCAATTTCCCTTATTACTAGGGTTAAGTAAGTGAATTTATAATTTGATAGCTCGCCCTATGTCATCCACCCACATCTGCAAGTTCATCAAGGCAGTCAGAGCCCGTTATTGTAGATATAACCTTCAAAATTCATATAGTCACTTATTTCAGCACAGTTTGCAGAATAATAGTATATAGGTACACTGGGAGATACGTATCAGAATTGGCTGTAGACAAACTTTACTTTGAAAGTAAACACACTTAAAAATCTAAACTGCTAAGCGTGTAACTGAACACCATACCCTACTCTAGGGTTGGCAAATATATTATCCTAACAATTTTGTTTTTAAATCACAGCGCTGTTCCTCAGCTTATCATCTTTAGTTGTCTCTTAAGATCCTAAAAAGAACGGATCCTCCCTCTACGCGGAATAGTTCTTTGTATCTCAACGAGATGTCAGGTTATAATATGGCCGGCTCTGG
Source organism: Starmerella bombi (assembly GCA_030579915.1). Lineage (NCBI taxonomy): Eukaryota > Fungi > Ascomycota > Dipodascomycetes > Dipodascales > Trichomonascaceae > Starmerella > Starmerella bombi. Next base: position 41,390 of record JAKTRX010000009.1, read on the forward strand.
TGATGGTTCTAAAAGCATTGCCTCGTCGTCAGGCATGAGCAGCGATTCTGGAGACCACAGCAGGAATGCCGAAACACCTACGCCGGAGAAGAAGGGAATCTTCGGTAAAAAGAAAGCAAATAAGGAGGCTTCGGTCGAGGCGAAAATGGAGATGAAGAAGGCGAGTGAACACACGGCCATGGAAGAAAAGCTGAATGCGCTGGACCCTCACGATGCGGAAATAATTCGGTCGCAAACTAGCTTCCCCTCTCCAAGTGCCAACTTCTTCACCCTCTATCGCTTCGCTGATCGCAAAGATATCTTCTTCGTCATCGTTGGTGTCTTCTTTGCTGCCGTACATGGTGTTGCACTCCCCATGTTTACGCTGGTCGTTGGCTCTATTTCTAACAATTTCAATTCTTTTGTTGCCACTAGGTCAATTGACGGTGGTGCATTCCAGCACTTGGTCAATCACAATGCCCTTTACTTCGTATACATTGGTGTTGGTATTCTAGTATCCAGTATTATCGAATCTTATGTGTTGGTTCAGATGGGTGAAATTCTAGCTGGTAGATACCGTAAAAACTACTTGAAGTCCGTCATCCGTCAAAATATCGCCTATTTCGACATTATTGGCAGTGGACACGTATCGACCCGAATCACCAACGACACTGCTAGTGTTCAGGAAGCAATGAGTGAGAAACTTGGCAACATTATCCAAGGTGTTGCTACTTTCATCACGGCAATTGTTATCGCATTTACCCAGCAATGGAAGCTATCTTGCATTTTGCTCAGTGTTGTGTTCTTCAATATGTTTGTAATGAGCTTTGGTGCACGTTTCATGGTTAAATTCGAAATGCTCAGTAACTCCCGCTATACAGCTGGAAGTACTGTTGCTGAGGAGGCCATTAGTGCTATTAGAAGTACCGTTGCATTCGGTGCCCAGGACCGCATGGTGGAGAAGTTTGACTTGGTGCTGAAGTCTGCTCTGAAACCTGCTGAAAAGTCTGGTCTCACCCTAGCTACCTTCCTGGCTTGCATTTGGGCAGCTCTCTTCTATACGTATGCCTTGGCTTACTGGGAGGGTTCAAGAATTATTAAAAGTGGCGAGGGCTCTATTGGTGATATTGTTTGCGTTATTGTTGCGATGCTTATCGGTAGTTTCCAGCTTGGAAATGTTGCCCCTAATATCAGATTCGTTTCCAAGGGTATTGCAGCTTGCAAATCGTTAAACGAGGCCATTGACCGAGAACCCGTTATTGATTCAGCCATGACCGATGGTCAGACCATTCCTGACTTGAAGGGACAAATCGAGCTGAAAAACGTCCAATTCAGATACCCCAGCCGACCTGATGTGTTGGTATTGCCCAATTTCTCCCTTACTATACCGGCTGGTACTACCGTCGCCCTCGTCGGAATGTCTGGCTCTGGTAAATCCACCATTGTTGGTATTCTGGAGCGGTTTTACTTGCCCCTTTCTGGTTCTGTTACATTAGATGGCGTGGAAATTAAAGATCTTGATCTTAAGTGGCTGCGTCAACAAATTGGCTATGTTCAGCAGGAGCCTACCCTCTTTTCAGATACCATCTACGAAAATATCTCATACGGACTCATTGGCACGCCGTATGAGCATGCTTCCGAGGAGGAAAAGCGAGCAATGGTTGAGCAGGCTTCTCGCGAAGCTAATGCATATGACTTTATCCAGTCATTGACTGAGGGGTTCGATACCAATGTGGGTGACCGTGGTTTCTTGCTGAGTGGTGGACAGAAGCAGCGTATTGCCATTGCTCGCGCTATTGTCTCTAACCCCCGAATTCTGTTATTGGACGAGGCTACCTCGGCACTGGACACTAAATCTGAGGGTATTGTTCAGGATGCTCTTGATCGTGCTAGTGCCAACCGAACTGCTATTGTTATTGCCCACCGTTTGTCCACCATTAAGGATGCAGACAATATTGTAGTGATGACCAAGGGTGAGATTCTGGAACAGGGAACCCACAATGAGTTGCTAGCACTCAATGGTCACTATAAAAAACTCGTGGACTCTCAGCAAGTTGTGGTGAGAAAGGATGGTCCAGTTGTGGAGCAGAAAGGTTTAACGGACGTAAAGGAGGCTGGTTTGCCTCTTCAGGAAGATTCCTTCAAGGGAAGTACAGAGCAGTATGATGCTCCTGGGTTTAGGGAGCTGGCGACTGGTGATGATATCCCAGGAATCAAGGCACCCGCGGGAGGAAATGTTGGCAAGTACTTCAATCTTTTATGGAAACTCAACAAGCATGAGCACTGGATGGTCATTGTTGGTTCTATATGGATGATTATTCTCGGCTATTGTTACTCTGCTATGGGCCAGATCACTGGACATACCATCAGGTCTATTATGGTTCCTACTTCCCAGTATGGAGAGATGCGTCACAATGTCAATGTGCTTACCGCGTGGTTCTTCTTCGTTGGTTGTATTTCCTTCATCAGTACTTTGATCGGTATGAGTCTTGTTACCATTTCATCTCACCGGTTGGTTCGCGAGGTTCGTCTCAATTTGTTCCGCCAGATGCTTCGTCTCGATATTGCTTTCTACGATCATGCTACCAGCAGTCCTGGTGCCCTTACAGCTATTTTAGCTAAGGAGGCTCGTGCCATCGAAGGTCTTGGTGGTGCCACTATGGGTCACATCATGCAGTCGTTGACTACACTATTTGGTGGTATTGCTACTGGTATTCCCTACAGCTGGCGTGTTGGTTTGGTGGCTATGGCCACTGTTCCTGTCTTGTTGGGATGTGGCTTCATGCGTGTAAAGGTTATGATGAACCTTGAGGAACGCGGACGTGCTGTCTATGAGGGATCTGGTGCTATGGCATCCCAGTTCACTAGTTCAGTGCGTACTGTTCAATCGCTTACCCGTGAGGATGATGTTTCTGAAAAGTATTCTGATGCAATTGAGCAACAGATTAGAAGCTCTCGTGTTGCTGTGCTTCGTTCGGCTATTTTGTATGGCCTCTCCCAGGGTCTTACCCCCTGGGTGATTGCTCTTATTTTCTGGTGGGGCTCTACCTGTATGCGAAAGAATCAGGTTGGTGTTCTTCAGTATTATGTTGTTTTCATGTGCATCACTCTTGGTGCTCAGGCTGCTGGCCAAATCTTTAGCTATGCACCAGATATGGGCAAGGCCAAGGAGGCAGCTGCTAATGTATATCGTTTGATGTCTGCTCAGCCTCTCATCGATGTTAATGAACAAGGTGGTATTGTTCCTGATATGGCCAGTGTACGTGGTGACATTGAGCTGAAGAATGTACACTTTAGATACCCGACTCGTCCACAGGTTCCCGTGTTGGCTGGTCTTAATTTGACTGTGAAGAAGGGCCAATACATTGCCTTGGTCGGTCCTTCAGGCTGTGGTAAGTCTACTACAATTGGTCTTACTGAGCGATTCTATGATGTTCAAAAGGGGTCTGTGCTGTTTGACGGTCAAGATGTCAGATCGTATAACCTCCAAGCCATGAGGTCCCATATTGCTCTTGTCCAGCAGGAGCCCATTCTCTATAGTGGTACCCTTCGTGAGAATATCACGATGGGCTGGCCCGGCGACGAGAGTGAGGTCACTGATGAAATGGTGTTCGATGTTGCGCGAAAGGCAAATATCCACGATTTCATCATGTCTTTGCCTGATGGATACAATACTGTCTCCGGCTCCCGTGGCTCTCTTCTCAGTGGAGGTCAGAAGCAGCGTATTGCCATTGCCCGTGCATTGATTCGTAACCCCAAGGTTCTACTTCTTGATGAGGCTACCTCGGCTCTTGATTCTGAATCAGAGAAGGTGGTTCAAACCGCATTGGATGAAGCTGCTAAGGGTCGCACCACTATTGCAGTTGCTCACAGACTGTCAACTATTCAAAAGGCTGATATCATTTATGTGTTTGACCAAGGTCAGATCGTAGAGCAGGGAAGCCACATGGAATTATTGACCCTCAATGGCCGTTATGCCGAACTTGTCAATCTTCAGTCTCTCGAAGAGTGAAGAAGGCAATATACCAATACTTAATGTTAGCAATCTTGATATATGAATGATATATTTTAATATTTAAAAATTTTGATCTTCGATACCCTACAAACTGTGATCTATATCTCAGGCATTTAATGTAACTACCATACTCTAGCCTCTTAGGTGCTGACCGCCAACTTAGGTATTGATCGCGTTTCAATAACGTCCAACCCCGTCATAGTACATGATGACCTTTGTGATTAGTCATATATAGGGCTTAGGTGTTGTTGCATGGTTCCTTGATACTGCTGGAAACTTTTCATTGTGAGGTAAGCAGACATCGTGCTGTTCTAAGGCTAGTGTCAAGTCTAAATTATACAGCTAGGTAAAGCATAAAGATGTCTCAGTCCAACGTTTCTTACGACCTTATCTGGCAGATCACCCGTGGTAACACCAACTACCTCGTTAAGCGTACCGCTTACGGTGGTGCTGAGTTCTCCACTGAGCCCTTGAACTCGACCGGTATCTACAACAAGGCCTCTTCTGGCTTCGCCAACAGCCATGCTTACGGTGTCGTCAAGACCAAGAACGGCATTGAGCTTCTCACCAAGGAGAACAAGTACTTCAACCAGCCCGCTAAGTCGGTCAAGGTTACTCCTTTCAACAGCAAGGAGATCCTTGCCAACAAGACTGAGGACGACGAGCTTGACGCCGCTCTCATCAAGGGTGTTGCTCTTGAGAAGGTCTCTGCCTAAATTGTTTTTTTACGTTACTAGTTTAACTGTTCCAAGAAAACAATTGGGTTAATATTATATATATTGCGTAATTACGTTTAAATTTGTTAAAAATTGACAGCATTATTAAATGCAACAACAACTGTATATTGTTATTGTGGATGTTGTGATCTTTCAATGGCACGTAGTATATAACAGAAACAGTGATAATAACTTAAAAATAGGAAAAGATATGCTTTACTCGTACTCGTGTTCTCAACAATTAATCATTATCTGTCATCTATCTAGCACCGTATTGTAGATCCACCAGGCAGGGTTTTTAGCGCTCTCTGCGGTAGCAACAGTACCAAATACCCGTGCAGGATAATTCTTAGGTGTAGTACACTCTGGTCATGTGTTGGGACCCAGTAAATGACCTAACCTCCGGTATCCGAAATGCTATCTGGAGCCACAATTTTGTGTCTCCGTAGGGTATACGGTGACCACCCTAATATCTTATATTTGCATATTGTATTAAAAATAAGCCATTAGTAGAGGTCACGTTAGATGTGATTGGGTATTATGTAACCAATACCCCACTAAAAATCTTAAGTGCCCTGGCCCTAATCATCATATGCACTTTTGACGCTTTAAATATGCAAAAAGGTAAGGTCCGAAACCTGTACAAAAGATTAATTTCTATTCCGATTATAGCCGAGATTCGGTTGTAGAGTTTATATTCATGGTTTATTTGCAGCCTCGGCGTGTATGATGCTTTTTGGGTCCAATTCATTTGTCGATGTCGCTCGTATAATTTAATATATTTCCCGATAGCGAGTGCCGCATTAGATCGTACGTACGACGTTGTTTTGTGGTCTTCGTATGCCTTACCCGTCCGAACGCGGCCCCATTTCCATCCTTACCCCACAGTAACCTAACCGAACAACGCCTCTTCTCGCGTGCCCACTAACATCACTCCGAAAACCCCTCACCACACGCCCTTGATTTGCATGTATATAAGACACACTATGTCCCCACTACCAAATTTCTAAGAAAATAAGTTGACCGGGACATCACTGCAACCCGATCACTACTTCTATACTTGAATACAACGAACAAATATGGTTAAAGCAGTCGTAGCTGGTGCAGCTGGTGGAATTGGCCAGCCCCTCTCATTACTTTTAAAGTCCTCCCGTCTCGTTGACGAACTAGCGCTCTACGATGTGGTGAACAGCCCTGGTGTTGCTGCAGATTTGTCTCATATTAGCACAGCAAGCAAAGTAGAAGGATTTTTGCCTGAAAATGATGGCTTGAGCAAGGCTGTTACGGGCGCTGATATCGTGTTGATTCCTGCTGGTGTTCCTCGCAAACCTGGCATGACCCGTGATGATCTGTTTAAAATCAATGCGGGAATTGTTGCGGGAATTGTTGAAGCCGTTGCGAAGTATGCACCTAAGGCATTCCTCCTCATCATTTCCAATCCAGTTAACTCGACGGTGCCAATTGCAGTTGAAGTCCTAAAGAAAAATGGCGTGTTCGATCCCCGCCGTGTCTTTGGTGTAACTACTTTGGATTCCGTTCGTGCGAAGACCTTCATCGGTGAACTTACCAATACCCACCCCAAGGAAGTGAAGGTACCGGTGATTGGCGGTCACAGTGGAACCACCATTGTCCCACTCCTCTCACTATCGCAGCCTTCTGTCAGCTCTCTCTCTGATGAAGAGAAGAAAACACTTATAAACAGAATTCAGTTTGGCGGTGACGAAGTGGTTAAGGCCAAGGCTGGAACTGGATCGGCAACCCTCTCGATGGCATATGCAGGATATCGATTCGCTGAATTTGTCTTAGAGGGAATTAGGGGTAATGTTGGAGAAACCGTGGCATATGTGCATCTGTCTGGTATTCCAGGTGGTGATGAGATCAGAAAGGAACTTTCGGTAGACTACTTTGCTCTCCCAGTCACATTTGGTCCTAACGGAGCCGAGAAAGTGACCAATATCCTGAACGATATTTCCCCGGAGGAGTCGGAGCTCATCAAGACTTCCCTGGAGGGACTTAAGGGCAACATTCAGAAAGCCCTTGACTTTTCAGCATCTACTCCCACTAAGCTTTAGTTGGAATAACCTCAGCATCCGAGCACATTAATAGATTTCTAAGTTATTTAATTTTTTTTTTTTGATGATTGCAGCTATTGTAGCCTTTAACCGTCTATCTGTCTTTGGTATGTAGTTATTGAGGCAAAACCACTAATAGATTGCGTAAATTTGAGTCTAATTGCACAATCAGGAACTACATTGGAAAATGATATGTAGGTTTATGAATTGTTTGAAGGATCAGAATTTTGACTGCCAAAGTTGATTATTTAGCGCGCCGATATCCCATACTTAATTTGGCGGTTTCGCGGGTGGCTTGGTTTGTGAGTTATTTCAGTGGTTTATAGTTGGGATGAATCGATGGATTATCGGATTAGTGATAATAAATCTAGCAGCATTTTTTATACGTGACTTATTTACGGGTAACTATGTGTATTGATAATTGGTTAACAGGAAAAAGGTTTATAGATAACCATCCTTCATGGGATCGTGAGCTGTTAGGTTATTGACTTAGGTTATTAGTTTATGGATGATTAATTTATTTGTTAGATATTAGGGTCATAGAGTGATTATAAACAGATAGCTGCACCCCGTAATTTCATCGAACGTATACGTATCAGGTCTATTACTTATTTAGTTTCTTTAACACCAACGGTAAGAATAAGGTTCCAGTCTAAAGCCACTGAATGTAGAGCGATATACAAATAGATTTCTTTACTAATGCGGTCGTGAATTGATCGCAGCTCAACGCGTTTGGCCCCAGTTTCGGATTTGCTTACTGAATATTACTATAGTAAGGGCAAGGAACTAATTATAAGTCGGGGATCCGTGAATTCGATTATGCTAGATTGAATTGCATCATATGAGGCGAAATACTATATATACGGGCTAGTATTCTTTCGTAGCAAATATCATCTACTACTGAAATGTCTTCTTCTACCCTTCTTAAGCAACTCGCTGCTCGCCGTACCATCTACGGTCTCTCCAAGGAGAACTTCCCCTTGGCTAACAGTCAGGTTGTCCAGCTTGTCCAGGACATCATCGCTGAGACTCCTTCCAGTTTCAACAACCAGACCAACCGTGCCATTGTCTTGTTCGGTGACTCTCACGACAAGCTCTGGAAGGAGATTGTTCTGAAGGCTCTTAAGGCCATCCTCCCTGCTGACCAGTTCGAGGACAGCGCTGCCCGTATCAACGGCTTCGCTGGTGCCTACGGTACCGTTCTCTTCTTCGAGGACACTGAGACCATTAAGGAGTTCGAGCAGAAGTTCCCCCCTTACGCCCACAACTTCGTCACTTGGGCTGCTCACTCTTCTGGTGCTGCCCAGATCAACCTCTGGACTGCTCTTTCCAACGCAAACGTTGGTGCCAACTTGCAGCACTACAACGAGCTGATCAGCACTGCTATCGCCAAGGAGTTCAATGTTCCTTCCAGCTGGAAGCTCGTCAGTCAGCTCGTTTTCGGCTCCAAGGTCGGTGAGGCTGGTGAGAAGACCACTCTCCCTGGCTCCAAGGTTGTCAAGGTTTTCAACTAGAGTAACTTGTATGGCCCCGTTATTAGTATAGATTGATAACAGTAGGAGCATACAATCCAACTTATATAGTTTACATGTGAAATGTGTACTTTTATTTTTCAGTAACTGACTGGTATGTTCAGCGTAACCACCAGTTTTAACGCCAAGTTTAGCTAACCCCATATGTGTGCATTCGATGTGCCTTAATGCATAGCCTAACCAAGCTAACCGAGGTCCCCGCAAGCCCCAAGAGTCTCAGTCATGTGGCTTAGGGGGGAGCCTGTTAAAGCTGATATAAGCAGGTAGTTAAAGGGTAAGGGCGCAACCTGAAGCTGCGTTGTTGGGAAGGCACCACTGCCATCTAATAATCCAACTTGTACTGCAGACGATAGCAAGTGCGAATAAATAAGTACTAGACCACCCTACAAAGCCTTACTTGGATGTTTATTTGTATTCCAATTCCGTTAGATCCCTTTTTCGCATTGTTCCGCTGGATCTTCGATAAATGTGGATGTAGGCGCCAGAATTGAAATTCCCTACATTTGCTGCACGCTGGGGCAATATGGAGAGCAACAATCAGTTTCTAAAAAACAGAGGTTTGTGAAACAGCGGTCCGAGCGGCAATTGTTTCTTTATGTTTACTAAATACCGCACTCTACGCATATTCTCTCCCTTAGCTACAGGATAAATTTAACACAAGCTTTGAATGTGTTTTCTTTCAGCACCTACATTCTCCATCCCCTCTCCCCCGATCATCTTACAAATAAGTTTTTGTTTTACTGTATTCGATGAAAAGGCCTCTGGAAAATGATATTGACTACCTAGAAAATCCTATAGCGTATACTTTTGGGTATGATAACCTTGACAGTCCCCATATGAGCTCGCGTGGTGATTCTCGTATGGGTGAAAAAAGGGCTAGATCAGGTGTGCCTTCAAAAATCGTAGGTCCATTAGTCTTTAATGGCACGAACACCAACCTCGAAAAAGCGTTGCTAGCAGTTGAACCATCTAACCTCCCCGGTGTTCATCGTATGACGCCGCAGACGAACTCGGTGGTTCGTCTGTGGGCACCCAACCTACCATTAGATCAATTTCTTGAAATTGACGTCTCAGACCTCTTGCATGCCATTGATGGGAAATGTATATTTATATTTGAACCGCGTACATCTGAAGCAGACCCGGGTATTTATGGTACGGATAAAATAGAACACTTGATTCTAAACGATGTTATCAGGCGGTATGGTGTTTTTGTCAGTAGATTTCCGCCTCCACGCGGTATGCTAGCTGTCCAATCCTATATTCCCTATGTCCAGGATCCAGCTAATATCTTGGGTCTACTGTGTAATTACGACAGCTATTTAGGAGCCTCAGCCGTGCTGGTGAAAAATAGCGAAGTCAAGGCCACATGCATGCTTTCTAGGAAATATGAAGCCGTTCAGGATACATTAGCAGAGTGGTATTCTATGTAACGTTTTATGGAAATCAGGATATATTAATTAATGATAATCACGACCTACTAAAAGATCCGTATATGGATATTATATTATATTATTGTATTGTATTACCTGTATAATTGTTAGAACATATACATGGATAAGTATATATGTGCCAGAACGCGAAGTATATCTATTATGTAGCGTCTATTAAGATAATTTCAGTTATGGTGGTGTTTCGTGTTCCCAGGACCAGTCCGTGGGTATAAATTAAGCAAGGGCTAGGCTATTTTTTTTCAGTTTTGACTGCCAATCCTTACGGGTGGAATCCGCGTGGCTCACGTTCTGTGGGCTATGCACGAGACTATCCCTGGGTATGCCATTCCGAAAGGGAACCTTAGTTGGCTACTCAGTGGGTACTTGGTTGTTGATGAACGTCCAATATAATCCCCGAGGTTCTTGCCCGTAGCACCTTGGTTTCAATGCGGACTACATATATATATACGTCCACATAGCTTAAATCACTACATGGCTAATAGGCTATTTAGTTGGTGGCTCTCTGGATGAGCTGCATGGACTTGAAGGTCACAAATGCCGCCAGAATAGCGCCAGCACCCAACAAAGCCTTGTGCTCCATGCTCAAAACAGCTAGGAGAGGATACGGATAGAATCCGTTGTGCTTGAATGTCGTTTCAGCCCACAGCAAGTATCCCCCACCGACACAGGTGAACAGCAAAAGCGGCCCGATGATCCCTTGGCGCCAGCGGCGTTGAGCAAAGATAGTAGCACTCAGGAACTCAAGAATGGCTGGGTACAGATGCAAACGCCTATCGAGCGAAGCTGTAATGTCAACTGCAATTCGTTTATCCTTGAGAAGTCCCGGGTTACTCAGTTTGATAGGCCAGTATAGCAAGGCGACCACGGTCTCCAACGGCGCACTGATCATCAAAACCCAGTTCTGTAGTGCTCCAAAAATTCGAAGAGAGGTGAGAAGCGCCAACACCGAGAAAAATTGGTGGAGCAGTGATGCAGCAATACTTAGAATAGTCAAGTACTGGAAATGACCACCATATGAGGTAGCAACAATCGACGCGGGATCACGAGATAGTACCGAAGAAATGGCGGTGGAGTATATCCACAGTGCTATAATAGAAGTCGCCAAAGAAAGAACGTACCGTACTGAAAGCATGGTTTGTAGAACTAAGCTGCTAACGTTATATGTACCACAGAAGGAGTCAAGGGCAAGGTATCATAGCCTATCACCGTGGTTTCTATTCACGATATCTGCTACAATAGGTGCTTGCATGCAATCATTTATCCTAAAATGATTGTGCCAGTGTTCATTATAGACCACACTTTGGTTTTTATATCATGGTTTCACGGCTACCAGTTATGTGCAACACCATATACCGCGCATACAACGGGTACATATAATATGAGAAATAGTCATGTAACTATATAAGGTGAAGACAGGCTACAACTATGGATATATGCAATAGACACTTACAGCATACGCATTCTTCTTATTTTATAGCTTGATCAAGAATAGTATCTTGGATTGTCGGTGACTAGTGATGCCATAAATATTAGGAGACCAATACGGAATGGGATACTGTGTCTCCACCATACTTGACTGCAAGGAGTTACGGTTTATTCAGGCATTCCTATAAAATTTCACAAGGTGTTAGTAGGGTGGATGTGTGATAGTTGATCCACGCATAGATCTGGGTGGTTTTTAGAAATACACCTATGTATAGCAGTAGCGCGTACCTACTACCTAGATGAAAGATATAACCTGCTTAGCAGCTGCTTCTCCGCCTCATCTGTCAATTGAGACAAGAGCATAGTACTATCTATGATATTGCAGCTACTATACCTCGTCGAGGTATTGCAGATGTATAGAAACGCAAGCAAGAATTGTGATAAGCTACCGATATAATCGGGTGAATTGCTATAATCGGGTGAATTGCAAGAATGTTCTCATCAGGCACGGTAGAGTTTAACTGCTGTTGCCCGTTGGGAGTTATGTCTCTGCAATCACACTACCATCTTTTATCAGTATATAAGCCATGCATTGTTCGTATATGCAGTTCGAGGCTAGCTATATCATACTAATACACTGCCAACATGGGTTAAATATTGATTGAACTTCCGCGTATGTACAGGGTTTTGCTATTTGTATACATAAGATTGGCAACTTACTCCATACGTGCCTTTTTACCTCCTCGCTTAGGTGTGTACTCTGTGGGATGGAGTCTTCTAATATGCTGCTGTTTGTGAGTAGCGGCTTTACGGCCCTTGAAGCCACGGCCGCAGATTTGGCACACCTCGACGCGATATTCATTACCAGATCCAGAATCGCCGGGTGATGCCGGGGTAGATACTCTAGCCAAAGGCATCCCCCCGGGCATACCACCGGGCATTCCTCCGGGCATTCCTCCGGGCATGCCACCGGGCATTCCGCCAGGCATACCACCAGACATGCCTCCGAGAATTCCATCTGGAATGGACCCGGGCAATCCACCTGATAGAAGATCGGGCACACCGTTTGGATATCCCAGTGGGAGCTGTGCTTGCTGGGGTGTTATACTGCTAGGCATTCTGGTAGTGTCATACATTGCCGAGCTATCCGCAGAGCTGGAAGGCATATTGTTTGGAGGGGGGTAAATTTTCGAGGAGACATTAGATTGTGGAAGACCGCTCATATCTACATGAGCAGACTGTAGCGTTGTCGGGACACGAGTGACGGGCGACACACTACGGGATAGATCATCGTCCTGAACGGGTGGAGACATCGTGCGTTGGTGGCTATTAGAGTTTAATTGGGACTGCTGCTGCTGCTGCTGCTGGAGATGCTGGAGCTGCTGGAGCTGGAACTGGAGCTGTTGCTGGGAGGAAGATGAAGATTGATGTAATTGCTGCTGAGGCTGCTGCTGTAACTGAGGCTGCGACTGCTGCTGAGGCTGAGGCTGCGACTGCTGTTGGAATTGCTGTTGGGGCTGCTGGGGCTGCTGGGGCTGCTGAGTTGTCTGTGTAGAAGTCTGCGGCGGAAGTGGAGGCAGAGAGTTCTGTCTCGGTAACGGGAAATCAGGTTGCTGCGTGCCAGTCGATATGGACGGTTTCCTATTCAGACTAGGGCTAGCCGGTACCGATGAAGCATTGCTGTGGCTGCCACTGTTTCCCTGTAAATTATGTGCCACTGTGATCGTAGGACGCGTGCCACCTACCGTGTGCGGAGGGAGCTGCGAGGGAAGCTGCCCAGCGTTAGCGAGCTGGTTTATAGCAACTCTTTGCTGTTCGTCATATGGAAGGGTGTCTAGAGGGCCCAGTACGCCTGTCACGGGGATATGCGAAAGCAGTGGGTGCTGAAGAGGAGTCGCTCCACTGGCTGGGTCTGCCAACGGGCTCTCCTTCGGGTTCGGCTGCTCATCCAGACTGGTTTGGCGGGATCCGGAAGTGGGCTGAAAGGGAATGCCTTCCACAGAATCAATCGCATCGCAGATAGCCAAAAGCCCTATGCTATCGTAATATGAAGGTTCAACGATCATGCTAAAGGAAGCGCTTGTGGATTAAACCAAACGGTAATGGGAGCGCAAAACCTAAAAAAAAACTTTGTCTAGCTCTTACTGTATCTCGGGGCCGGTGAGCTAGGCAGTAATGCTACACTTTTTTCCCGGGGGTTTGAATTCCTTGGGTCAACCTCTATAGAGCTGTGCACAGATCACTTTTCAGTGTTGAGGTAGTAGTTGGGACGATTTTCTCTCGTTAGTCGACTAATCTAAAACTAATCTGGGTTGTGACTTTTGCTTATATGTGCAGAGTTGGGAGTTTCGACTGCACCCCATAATGGAAGTGTAACTGGCGCGTAAGGCTATAAATAAAAAGCGAAATCAAAATAGAAAAATGATGGAATAAAGGCGGTCGGCACGAAAACCCACCAGTTGCTATGGCTTGTCAAATCATTAATAAATAAGTGTTTAAATAATCAGCCTGGTGGGGGACTCTCACACCAACAGCACCGCGTTCACAGTGCCGTCTCTATCCGGCTCATTTGTGATCTGGGCGTACTTACCCCACACGACTTTACCACCGGCGGTCACCAAACCGAGTTCACTAACATTAACCTCAATGATGGTTCCCCTCGTGAGCACGCCCAACTGCGTGTACATGGGGCTCTGGGGGTTCTTCTTGACTGACAGGATAGGCAACGAGACCGTGACACCGAGCTCTGGGTGGGTAACGTTGGCCTTTTTCTGACGGAGGGCACTGGGGCGGATGATGCGCTCCATCTTGACGGGTCTTCGTGTGAACCCGTCTCCAACGAATGTATGCTTGGTGATCATTCTCTTCCAGCTCTTGTTCTCGCGCTTACCCGTCTTCAATGCCTTGAACATCTCATCCTCAGCGATACCACGTACTTTCGGCAGAGGCACCTGGAATTTGTCTGCTTTCTCGAGTCGCTTCTGCTTGATGCTCGACGAGAGGGCCTTGGCAGTGTTGGGCTGTTGACGGTCCAACAGGTATGCAGGAAGAGCCTCGCCGGTGGGCGCAGCCTCGCCAGTGCCCTTGACCTTGCTCTGCTCGTGCTGTCGCAGCTTCTTCTTCATCTCTGTCTTCTCTGCGTAGCGCTTCTTGGAGAACATCTTGGCACGGTGGCCTCTCAGGTTCTGCGCATCCTTGGCCACACGGTGACCCTCACGGGCCTCGCGCTTGCGCTTGCGCTCCTCGTAGTCCAATCTGCGACCATACTTCTTAATATGGTCCTCAATGTATTCGTTCTGAGGCATTGTGTACGATAAGTGATATCAGTGTTCCCTAAATATTTTTTTTTCTTTCACCCAAGTCCCAGGGTTAGGCAGCGCACCGCCAAGTGAAAAAAATCCTAAGAGAGACGTGATACACACACAAGCCTGTGCCAGAACCAGTACAAATACCAGCGCCGGTTTTGGAGGTTCGTGATGGATTCCATTGAGCCGATAGTTGCCAATCTGTGCAAGTCAATTGACCAAGGAACCCTCATAGATGAAGAAATTTTGAAGGACACCGAGAACGGAATTTCACTCCTGGCATTGAAGAACGACGCACTCCTGTCGTACATTTCCAATTTGCTCTTGGTGGCGGCCGCGCAGCTCGAGGGCAATGAGGAGTGTTTTGACGAGGCCCGCAAGGGAACCGTGGAGCAGCGCGTCACGCTCGAAAAGGGTATCAAGGGCCTGGAGGCCAAGATTTCCTACCAGATCGACAAGGCATTGAGGGCCCACAAAAGGTTCGAAGAGCAGCAGGCTGCCGAGGACAAGAAGGCGGAGGAGGCGCAGGACGGTGCCAATTCTGACTCCGACTCGGATGTCGATCTCACCTCATATAGACCAAACGTCACTAGCATGAAGAAACCGGGCAGGAAATCCGTCCGCGACAACGACGACGACAGTGGGTTGGACGACGACGACAAGAAGAGGTACGTGGTTCCCAAGATCTCGTCCACTGCGCCTGCATTCGAGAAGGACCGGGCCAAGCGCGCTCCACGCAAGAGAGACTTTGCCATGGAAGAGTATATCCGCGAGACCGGAGAGGCACCGATCGCAGAAGCTTCGATCGGCAGCCAGATCATGGACTCTGGTCGTGGTGGCGAGCGCACTGCGCGCGACCGCAAGAAGGCCAACGAGATCAAGGCCTACGAGGAGGCCAACTTCACCCGTATTTCGCAAGTCTCGGCCAAGCGCGCCCGCAAGGAGGCTGCTCAGCGGCAGCGCGATGCCACGTCGAAGTCATTCTTCGGCGAGGACTGGGGATTCCTCGACAATGACGACAACAAGCGACGGGGTAAGAAGCAGAAGACCAGGCATTAGGTGCGAGCAGGTTGCGTTACTGGTCGGAGTACAGTAGTAGTATGATATGATAATAATACTTTAGCTAGGTTTCGTAAGCTGTGTGTTTTTGAGGTCCTCGGGTCTAGAACACGTAGGGAATATAGATGTACGGGCATCTGCGCTTGTACTCCTCCCAGTCGTCGCCGTACTTGTTGGCGCACTTGTCGAAGTCGCGCTTCGTGCGGTGCAGGATCATACAGAAGAAGAACACGGGGTAGAAGTACGGCAGCGGCGAGTTGAACCCGGTGATGAGGGCCCAGCACAGGTTCTGGGTGAAGTCGGCCGTGTAGTGGGCCTTGCGCGCATACTTGAACCAGCCGTCGGTCAGCAGCAGCGAGCCGGACTTGGTCTTGATGTAGTCCGGGTTCTCGAGGATCGTGTAGGGCAGCACGGGGAAGGCCTTGCGGTACACGAGCTTGTTCTGCATCTTCAGGCGGAACGAGTTCTTCTGGCCGTTGCCGGTGTCGAAGAAGAAGTACGCGACGCTGATGAGGACCCACAGGAACACCTTGTAGCCGGTGCTGAGCTCGTAGTCCTGGGGATCGTGGGTATACAGGTAGAGCGTGTTGTAGCAGTAGGTGAAGGGCACGCCGCTGATGTTCCAGAAAATCAGCATGAAGCCAAACTTCTCGTAGAACATGTCCCAGGAAGGAACAATCAGATGCTCGCCCTTGGCACAGGCGTTGCCGTAGAGCCAGGTGCCGTAGAACACAAACATGGCCTGGTTGGTGACGTAGCCGTAGGTCTCGTACTGGTGGAGCATGAGCGCCAGCGACAGGAAAATCAACGTGAACCAGGGGAGACGCACCTCGAAGAACAGCTTGTAGTCCACGATGCCCAGCCGGGGGTACAGCGGGCCACCCATGAAGAAGTCGTGGATCGTGTTGCCCGACATGCGCACCGAAGTGCCCTGGATCTTCGACTCCACGAAAATGTACACCGAGAAAGCAAAGCCAATGATGATGGAGACGGTCATGATCTCTCCAAAATGCTCCAGGATGGTGGGCAGGTAGAAAATGCCCGAAAAGTGGAGACCCAAAACGAGAGCGAGCGAGAAGTACAGCGCCTGGTAGGCATTGCAGTAGTACTTCAGGTGCTTGTTGAGGTGCGGCACGAACACGCCCTCAGTCCATAGTCCACCGGGGAGCCAGAGCGCCAGGGCAAGCTGGAAGACGAAGTAGCCTCCCTCGATGGCCCAGGCAAGCTTGGTGGGGTAGCATGTTCTGTACGCAATACCCGCGACCCGCTTGACGAAGGCCGTGAACGACTCACCCACGGCCGGGGTCATGAGCTGCGAGTCGTTTGCGACACAGCACACGTAGAGGTACCACATCAGCAGCGGGAATCCGACCATCATGGCCAGGTTGCCCGGCCAGTAGCCAAACTCGCGCTCACCGTCGTATCTCGTGACGTCCACCGACTTGCTAACCACCGGTGCCTCGGCCTGGCGCGTCGCCTTACCCCTAGGTCCGGGTGTTTTTCTGACTTCCGGTTCGCTCTGGGGTAACGCCTCGCCATGCTCCTTGGCAGCAGCTTTCGCGGCAGCTTCACGGGCTTGTCTTCTTGTGGTTGCCATCGACCAGTGGTGTTTGGGGTATGTACATGCCGTTGAGCGCGACGAACATAACAGCCCAGTCACATGACAGATGTGGTACCACAACATGGAGGTGACGGGAGACCGCAGACGATCTACGGTCAATGATGATGGACAGCACAGACACGGAAGACATAAAGAAGGCTAGCATAGAAAGCTAGCATAGAAGGCTAGCATAGAAGGCTAACAGGACGAGGCGCAGCCATATATATAGCTCATGGTACACGGAGGTTCACCCGGAACTCCAGCTGTGGGTCGACTATCTTTACAGTTACAATTACTTTCGTATAAAAAAATAACAAAATAAGTTAAAGCATTAGTAGAAATTCTCTAACTATTCTCTCTTTTTCGTAGGACATGGTTCCATCGTGTTCTCAATAAAGCTCGACTCCCATCTCGGCCTTTGCGGTCTCGAGGTATCCGTAGATAGTGTTGACAGCAAGCAGGATACTGGAGCCGGAGCCGAGCGCGCCGAGCAGGTCGGAGCTTACCGAAAGGAGTCCAATTGCAGCACCGCCAAGCAAAGCAGCAGTGGGAATGATGCGCTTGAGCTCCTTGTAGGCCGAGTCGCGGGTGCCGAGGATGGTCAGGTCCTGGTCGCGGAGCTGGCGGGCAACCTCACGGGGACCCGTCGAGCTGACCTCCAGCCACAGGTTAGAGAAGCTGGCGCAGACGCCGACAACAAACAGGATGTAGCCGATGGTCCTGATGGGATCGGCGCGGATCTCGAGCCAGCTCTGCGGAGGCACAATGTAGTATGAGATACCATGCACCGGAACGAGCTGGCCCTGGCTGGTCTTGCTGACCTCCCAGGTGCCCAAAAGACGCGTGACGATGTTTTCGGGGTACCTGGAGAACAGCAGCTGCGAGATCATGACCACGTTCTGGGCAAGAGCGCTCTGAAGCATGATCGGCGTGGTCGAGGTGTAGAACAGCTTCACCGGGAAGGATGCAACGGTTCCACGGGTCTTGCCACTGCGGATCGGCAGATCGACCTGCAGACGCTGCAAGTAGACGACGGCCAGGAAGAGGCCAAGGGTGACCAGGACTTGCGACATGTTGGGCAGGTTGGTGCGGGTAAAGGCCTCGATAAGGGCAAGCTTCTTCGACTTGCGGGTAGCCAACAAATGCACAAGACCCAGGACAGCGCCCTCGAACTCAGCGCCCTTGGCACCAGTGACGGTGTTGGGCGAGAAGCAGCGCCAGACAACCTGCTCGGAGGTACTGGTGGTGACGAACAAAGACGTACCGGAGCCAAGACCGTAGCCCTTCTGGACAAGCTCGTCAAGCAGAATCACAATGAAGGCCGCGAAGACGAGCTGCAGAATCAGAAGCAAGCACACACCGGGACCCAGGCTGGACGGAACACCGTACATGCCGGTGAGCACATAGGCGGTAGCCTGGCCAAGAGACAGAATGAACGCCAGGAACTTCTGAGCGCTCTCGAGAAGCTCGCGGTCGCGTCGGTCCTCCTTGTTCAGCTCGACGATACCGGTGGCCATGAGGAGCTGGAACACCATATTACTGGACATTATAGGGGCAATTCCCAACTCCATTAAGGTACCTCTGTTCGACGCGAGCATCATACGGAGCCACATAATGGGATCACTGGAGTCGGAGCTCACGATACCATAGAGAGGGATCTCGCTCATGACCAGGAAAATGAGCAAAACGATACCTGTCCATAAGAGACGTTGGTTGAACGGAATCTTCCGCTGGGGTGTGATAACCCCAGGCAAATAAGGTGCGAAAGGGCTCACTAAGTCGAGAAACCGCACGCCTGCCATTTTGAGGTTGCAAGTTACACGGTTGCAGAAACAGGTGATGTATCACACGTTACAGCTCGGCTTAGTAAGAGAATTCTGGGCTGCCACTACCCTTCTTTGCAGGCACGCACAGTACGCATATGTGGCCACTAAATATGTAAAGTTCGCGTACATGACTGGATGTATGTGCTATTTACGTATAATAAACACAGTGCAATATCCGTATGTATTATTAAATGCGCAGTTGAGTCCAGCTAGCCCGGGCAAATGTTAAATTATCCAAAGCTCTGAATCAACTATGCACTCTATTTAATGTCCGTACTGTGCCCGGGATAAACCACCCAAACTTGACACCACTACCACAAATAGTGAAAATGTTCCGAGTGAAAAACCAGCCCAACTTAAATTTATAGACGTAACAATAACTAACAATAATAAAAAATATAGCGTTCACAAAGAACAAAGCTGATATGTACCTTATATATACTAGAAAACAAGCTCCATCACAAGATGTGGCAATAGCTCAGTTGGTTAGAGCATAGGATTGCAAATCCTGGGGTCCCGAGTTCAAATCTCGGTTGTCACTCTTCCTTTTTGTTCACACCCACCACTAGACCTAGACCAAGTTCTCGCTACAAGCTTCAATTTTTGTTGATGAATTTAGATTTACCTTTTTACACAGGGTAACCGACTCAATGTAAACCACACAAAGTATACCGCCAATGACTAGCGCCCACCAGGTGGTAAAGGTGTGGCAATAGCTCAGTTGGTTAGAGCATAGGATTGCAAATCCTGGGGTCCCGAGTTCAAATCTCGGTTGTCACTATCTTTTTTGCTTTTCTCCACCTTTCGGACCTTGACCAAGGAGCTACTGAACACGATTCAGTTTCTGGTAATTGATTTAGTTTTACTTTTCAGTGCCTAACCATGCCCTGCGGAAACCACACAGTGTGAACCGCCGGTGGCTAGTGCACAGCAGGTGGCAATAGCTCAGTTGGTTAGAGCATAGGATTGCAAATCCTGGGGTCCCGAGTTCAAATCTCGGTTGTCACTCTTTTTGTCCGCACCCACCCTTAACAAGGGGTGTCTCCTTTTTGTTATTGACGTTACGCGATTCAGCTTTTAGCCACAATTGATCATTTCTGGAGTGCACAGTGTGCGGATAAATATTATACCGGTTGAACGTTGCTAGCTGTTGCTGCGTCGCATGATATTTCATGCACGTTTCTGTTCCACACTACCTGGGTGGCACACTGCCTGGGTGGCAGACATGGCCCAGACGACGGGCACGTGATAAATACACCACGCGTGCTAGATGGAAGCTGTCCGTACCACCCAACAAAAAGTAACAACATCAACATCATAACAATGTCGTGGCAACCATACGTTGATAATCTCGTTCAGTCGCAAAAAGTGGACAAGGCAGTTCTTGCCTCCCGTAATGGCGATTCGATTTGGGCTCAATCTCCTGGGTTTGCCCCCACCTCTGATGAACTCAGAGCCATCGCTGAGGGCTTTACCGACCCCAGCAACCTGCAGTCCAATGGACTCCGTGTGCAGGGCCAGAAATACTTCGTTGTGAAGGCTGAGGACCGCAGCATCTACGGTAAGCTCGATCAGGATGGCATTGTCGTCATCAGCACCGCACAGACCATCCTGATTGCCCACTACTCGTACCCGGTGAGCGCTGGTGAGGCCATCAAGGTCAGCGAGGCTATGGCAGACTACCTCGTCAGTGTCAACTACTAATGCGATTTTTTCATGTAAGAAAATCTATATACCACCTACTAAATATCACGCGAGCTACTGCAATCTGTGGGTGACATGGGAAAATGCGTAGTTGAAATGGATCGCCACAGATCGAAGTGTTCTCTATAGCTTTTGTGCCCGACGGATCAAACTGGTAGGATGTTGCCACTGCCCAGGCTTTCGGCGAACCGCGACACGGCAGGACTGTCAAGCATCCAGCCGATGCCCGGCACCTGTCTGAGGAAGGCAACAATGACACCGGTGAAGTCAGCGAAAAGGTTCAGGATTCCGAACAGCTCGAGCATGAAACCCGAGAAGGCCCAGCGCCTGAACACCATGAACAGGCCAATGCTGAAGCAGATCGCACCTCTTCTTTTCCGGCGAGCCGTGAAATACTGGACCGTGCGCGGCACTCCGACGAGAACACACAAACCCACGATGAACAGGACATTTCCAAACGAGAGCAGGCGCGCGTCGAACAGGGAAAAGACGCCCAGCACGAAGAACAGCACGCCGGCACCTAAGAGTGCGGCCCCGATTTCTGCAAAAGATGTTAGTATAAAGTCTCAGGTGCAAGAGTAGATTGCGTACTTACTTTGTATATCACTTAACCACATACGCCGTCGAGAAAAGTCGCTGGCTAACCTGGAAGAGTTTTGGAAGACGCGCTATGGCTTTAGGGCAAGGCCTTCTACCCACCCCCTCCTCAACGGGACTAGTATAGCGATGTGGTTTTAGATGCGCCACTAAATATATAAATGTATGTAGCGCGCGAATGGAGGCAGGATTGGCCACCACGCACCGGCTGCCCACCGTCGCGAATACCACTCCTCAGTTTCCGGCGATCACCCTATCCCTCGACACACGCTTGCCACACCCGATGCCAGTCACCTTCGGCAAGTTCAACGTCACCACGCAGGTGTTTTACTCGACCCCGAAGTCCTTCGGCATCGTGAATCTGAGGCCGCTTCTGCCTGGCCACGTGCTCGTGTGCCCCCGGCGGATCGTCCCCAGATTCACGCAGCTGAGCCCGGAGGAGGTGACGGACCTGTTCCAAGCCGTGCACGTCGTGTCCAAGGCCATTGAAACGTACTACAAGGCTGATGCCCTCAACATCGCGATCCAGGACGGCCCGCTTGCTGGCCAGAGCATTGACCACGTGCACTGCCACATCATTCCTCGCAGACTCAACGATCTGCCCAACGTCGACGACATCTACGACATGCTGAATAAAAACGACCTCGAGGGTGCCTACAAGCAAATGCGGGTGCGTCACCATGAGGCCCATATCGGTGTTGACAACGACACGCGCACGAACCGCACCGACGAGGACATGGCCAATGAGGCTAAGCTACTCTCTGAATATATACAAGACCACTACTCATAGCACTAGCAGGGTTTAAAAATGCAGTATCTATCGTTTCTATTTGCCCTTCTCCTCGGCTGCCTTTCTTCCGTAGAAGGCTGCGCGGTTAGCCCGTCGGTTGCGCTCACCACCCCACTGTTTCTTGCCGCGCTTGTACTCCTGGGGAGGAATATTCTGCTTGAACCTTTCTATCCACCCCAGCAGGTACTTTCTGTCGCGGGTGTCGATGCCTGCGGCCTTCAGACTCTTGCCGTTCGTGGTCATGAGCTTCTCCCACGACTCAAACTGCTCTGCGTGCTGGCTCATGTTTCGGCCGATCTTGGTGAGGAAGGTAGCAACATCTGGCACCTCGCTCGAGGGCGAAGGTATGTTCCTGAGCTGGGTCGAGTACCGCCGGAAAAGTCGAAGCATATGATGTGTTGGTGCCGTGCTGCTTGGTCGAAACGCTTCTGTCCCTGGACTCGGGTGAAATTTGATGCCGCTGACCCAGGAAAGTATCGTGTGACCGACCTGGGTGCAGTGCGTGAAACCGTACCCTCATAATTTGGCTTCGAGGGCGGATCCAGGAGCAGTTAACTCAATGACAACTGACGCTCGCACCGAGAAGATCGAGGCCGGAAAGCCGTCGCTTAAGGCTCGTGCGTATGAATTCTGGTCGGTGGCCACAATTGTGGTGCACACCTTGATCATTCCTCTTTCGATTATTCAGACTGCCGTCGTAGCGTCATTCCCCTTATTCTGGCCATTGCTGGTGCTGTATGCCGTGCTAATCAAGATCGATACCCGTGCAGAAAGGGGCCAGCCGTTTCTGTGGGCCCAGATCTGGTTCCGCAAGCTACGGTGGTGGAAGGCATTCGCCAAGTACTACCCCGTAACCCTCCACAAAACAGTTGATCTGCCACCTTCCAGCCCTCCTGTGGTGCCCAATGGAGTGTGGTCCTCAATGACCCCGTTGTCCTCGCCAGACACGCCACTCTGGTTCTTCACCTGGCCACTGGTTTTCTGCGTAGAGGCGTTTCATCGTTTTTTCGGCTCGCGCATAAAAAGACTGCCACCTTCCCCGGGAAAAAAGTACCTGTTTGCTATTTCACCGCACGGGATCATCTCAATGGGCGCGTTTTCCGCTATAGCCACCGAAGGTGCTGGCTGGTCTTCCATGTTCCCCGGGGTGCTCACCCATGTTCTGACGCTGGCCAGCAACTTCTACTTCCCGTTCTACCGGCAGTATTTGCTATCGTTGGGGATGGCTTCGGTCTCTAAAACGAGCTGCGTGAACCTGCTGAACAACAACCAGAACATCTGCATAGTCGTGGGTGGAGCCCGAGAAAGCCTTTTGGCTGTTCCCGGTAGATTTGACATCATTGCCAATCGTCGGAAGGGGTTTATTAAAGTGGCCTTGACTACTGGTGCCACAGTGGTCCCGGTGATCAGCTTTGGAGAAAACAACATTTACGAACAAGTCATATTCAAGGAGGGATCCTGGGGTGACAGAATCCACAACTGGATGACCGAGCACCTGGGATTCACGCTCCCCCTGTTCCATGCTCGGGGCATTTTCCGTAATGAAAAGGGGCTTCTTGCTTATAGGAGACCCATTGACGTTGTGGTGGGCCGGCCGATAGAGGTGCCCTTGGAGCTCGAACCGACCCAGGAGCAGATAGATTACTACCACCAGAGATACATTCAGGATCTGCAAGAGCTCTATGCAGAAAATGTTGATAAATACACTCCCGGCGTGGAGCTGAGAATTGTCGGCTAGGATGTACAAATACATATTTATTTTTATTCTATACATTTGCTAATGGTGCATTTCATTCGTTATCGCTGCTGTCATCAGCATCCTCACTGTCGTCTTCCTCACTGTCGTCGTCCTCGCTGTCGTCGTCCTCGCTGTCGTCTTCCTCGCTATCGTCGTCAACTTGGACTTCCTTGGTAGTAACACGGTAACCTAGTTTTGTCAAGCTTTCGTTGTACATTTGCTTCTCCGAAACTGGAGCAACCACGAAGACCATGCTACTATCGACGTTGAACACCGGCAGAATGTAGGTCTTGAACAGCCGCAAAAAGTCGGCAGGAGTGATCTTCAACACAGTGTCAATAACAGTGTAGACGTAGTTGGGCTCGTAGCCCTTCATGACCGTGTCCAAAAACTTCTCATTAGCAGCAGTGGATGGGTCTACCAACATCGAGGCCAGCTGGCTCACAACGGAAGCAACCGCACTGGCCACGATTTTATCGGTTATTGGGATTTCACCGGCAGCAATCTGCTCTACAACCTGCTTGCAGGCTCTGTACGCACCAATTGCATCGGTAGACTCATAGATGACGCACTGAACACTGCCCATCTGCACAGAGGTCGACATGTACACACCGTAGGCAAGCCCAGTGCCCCTGACCGCAGCACCGAACGGGCCCTCAAGGTCATCTAAATATGCGTTCACCACCGCTAGTCCCAACAGGTCCTTCTGACCATAGTAGCTTGGTCCTGAGGTGGAAATACTCATATTGGTAGAGTCTGTTGCTGCACTCAGAGTGACAATGGCTTCGCGCGAAGGTTTCAAGCCACATTCAGTCAGGAATTGAGAGGATCGTGGAACGGGACTAAGCTTATCAGCATCGCCAGGAAGGCGCGATACAATATTAGCCCAGGGGCGCATCAAACGATCGCTACCCCCGACCAGATCCGACATAGCCATGAAGTCGCCCACAACCAAACCACGCATGTTCTCTTTTCTGAACAGCTGGCTGGTGAGAAGCTTTAGATCTTCGACTGTCTTTTTGGTGTCTTGCTCGAATGCGATTACCTCCGCTTCCGAAATCAGAGGGTCCACGCCCCGCCTCAACGACTCTGGAGTGAGAGTATTCTCATCAATAGAAGAATACAAGAGCGTCATGTCACTTCGCTTTTCCTCTGCAAGACTCTTGAGGTGTCTTCCCAGTGCCATAGCAGCGTTCTCTTCGTCGTACTCAACGTTGAACAGAACTCGGGTCAGCCATTCCATCGCCTGGGGGTATTTTTCCATGCGGGATTTGATTCGGATCGTGACAAATTCCTGAAGCTGGCCGTCAACACCGAAGAAGTCGCTGAGGAGATCCTGTTTAGTCTCACGGATCACATCGTCGGAGCTGAGCTTGGTACCGTCGTCTAGCACCATGGGCATAGCAAAAATACGGCTCATGACAGAGTCGATCAGTGGATACAGTCTGGGGCTTACCGACTGTGGGGTGATATACAGGCTAATACTCACAAACTGCGATTTAACCTGCTCAAAATTGAGCGCAATGCCGCTGATATCCGGAGACAAATGCTCTTGCAACTTAGCATCAAT
Source organism: Starmerella bombi (assembly GCA_030579915.1). Classification (NCBI taxonomy): domain Eukaryota; kingdom Fungi; phylum Ascomycota; class Dipodascomycetes; order Dipodascales; family Trichomonascaceae; genus Starmerella; species Starmerella bombi. Next base: position 66,769 of record JAKTRX010000009.1, read on the forward strand.
ACTGAGCGGCTTCCCGGGTAGATTATTGATCAGTTTCGAGGTTGCTGCCGTTTCCGAAGTGATGAACCTAATATTGGCGTAGTTCGGAGTGGGGAACTGCTCCAGCAACTCGTTCGGGATGGGGCGCTCGTTGTTCTCCACAGCTCGCTGCAGCTTCTCCCCCTCTTCTGCCAGGTTTTTAGTGCGCTTGATCTCCTTGCGCCGGCTCTTCTTTTCCCGGTCGATCTTAGCAGCCAACGCCTTTGATGGCTTGCCGAAAACACAGGCTCTAGGCGGCTGCACCACGTACTTATCGATGAATTCCGCCCAGTTTTCTTTCGACCAGCCCCTCAGCACATTGAAACAGTCGGTATTTGCCATGAAGTCGGTGAAACTATGGTCGTCACCGTACAGGAACTCGGTGATCGCCAAAGATCCCAGAGTCTCCCAGTTATCCTCGGCTCTCATAACAAATCCGTCGTACACGGTATCAATGCACTGCTTCAAGAAATCGAAGTCGAGCGAAGAAAGAAGTTCGGATTCCAAGTAGTTGACCACCTGCTGGGGAGCCGTGTCCACCTGCGACGCCGGCACACCACTCAACCAAATGTTGACCTGGATGTTCAGATAGTAGTCAAACATAGCATAGACATCGGAGGCGATTGCTGCATCTTTATCGACGGCTACAAACTTCCGCTCCAACTTCCCGGCGTCACGCATCGCCAGGTATTCCTTGACAACCTCCATGGCCGTGCACTCCACAATACTGTTGATGTGCGGACCAAGCCAAGAAATCAAAATTTGGCCTGCTGATTCAGAAGAGTCCGGAAACTCCACCACAGAGTAGGCGTTGTCCTTTAATGGACTCGAGGCCTTACTAGGAGCCGAGTCCACGAACGGTCTGGGGCTTTGGGTGGTGGTTTCAGGAAGCTCAGAGTCAAATTTAGCGACCACCGACATGAGCTGCTCCGGCTCAAGATCACCAGCAACCACAATAGAAAGGTTATCCGGGCGATATACGTCCCTGTGGTATTGCTTAATTGTTTTGGCGTCGAGTTCTCTGAGTGCACTCAATCGCCCACCAGTATTGGTGGCATAGCCAGAATCGGGCTCGTACAACAGATTTTGGACCTCAGTAATCACTACTGTGTCAGCGGTGTGCTCATGGCCCTGCATTTCGCAGAACACCACACCCTTCTCTTCGCCTTTTCCATCGATATGGTACACTTCAGTCAGGCACGCCGACTCCTCAACTGTGGCATGTAGAATGTTATCCAAAAACACAGGGAGGGTGTTGAAAAACCCCTCGTATCCCGCAGTCGTGAGGTAGTAGCACGTCTGGTCTTGGGCAGTGAACGCATTGATAGACGATAGCTGCTGTACAGCGATCTTATCCAAAAGTCCCTTGTACGGGAACTTCTTGGAACCCATGAAAACGATGTGTTCTAAAGTGTGGGGGCACCCGGAGTTGTCATTGGCTTCACTGGCGACTGCAAAGTATGCCTGAACCGAGGGGGATTTCCGTTTGATCAGCACGACCTGCAGGCCGGTTCTAGAGGACTTCCACTTGAAAAGCTTGGAAGTAGGGACCGCAGCTGGCTGCACTTCTGCCACTAGACTGAATTGCCCGTACATACAATGTGGATATCAGAAGACCCTGGTAGTAGATGTGTCATCAAATAGGACCCTACACCTATTTATCTGGGGTTATATATCTTTTAGGAATTGGCTATAGAGTATTTATTATTGGAAGATGGTGATTGAAAGTAAATTTATCAGTGTTTGGCCAGGCTCGATTTGAGGTTTTGGTCACTGGCTTTGCATTCGACAAATAGTGTAACTCATGCCCCACAAACTGTCAATTTTAGGATGATGAAGCTGATGTGGAATTAATGGAGCTTGAAGCTATAATATATATATATATATATATATATACATATACTACTTATTTCTAAATCAAATGGAAAAAATAATATAGCGATTAAAATGAATGCAACATCAACGTATGTAAGTAACAGACCGCATGTTAAGGCATGCCAGCTGGAGCTGCTATCTATCTACATACGGGCACATAATAAATCATACATGTATGCACACTAATACCACACATAGGCCTCCTATATATCTACATCGATACAAACTAATGTTCTTGGCATTCATTCCCATCATGTTGCTTCCTGCTTGATCTATAGGGAGTATTTATGGGTATATGCATAAATAAATAGATGATCATGAACACTCTCTATTAAAGTTCGATTCCCTGCTTGGATTCGTAAGTCTGGTCTAAAGTATACTCCTTCTGCATCAAGGTAGTGACGAACCCAGCCGCACAAAATGCTGTCATTACAATGAACAGCGTCCGCATAGTATCAGTCAAAGCTTGCACCAATTCTTCCTTAAGGTAGGTATTAGGAGTTGTCCTGATTACGGATACAATCGACAAAATGCTCACAGATTCCGGAACGTGGATGCCTTGACTTGCCATTTGCGTAAGCCTCGACCGCATGTGGGTAGCGAATACTGCACCGCCAATAGCAGTACCGAGCGAATCACCAATACTGCGACAGAACGACATCATTGCAGTCGAGTCTGTCCACAGGTTGGGTGGGTTTGTGGCATTGGCGGTAGTACTGAGCGTAGCATACAAACTGCTGATACCCAGAGAAACAGGAACCTGGAGCATGATCAAACCTCCGATTCCTCGGTGTTGGTTCATTAGAATCATTACACCCGCTCCCAAGGTTGCAATGGCCCACATCAACAGATTAACAAAATGGTAATGCCCAATCTTCTCAATAAGATACCCGAAGCAAACTGCAACGGGCGGACCAACCAGTTGCAGCGGCAGAACACACAAGCCACTAATCAGCTCCCCGTAGCCCTTGGCACCCTGGAAAAATGTGGGAAGGAAGTAAACAAGTCCCATGTTAACAATTCCCTGGAGCACATTCTGCAGGTAGCAAATGGAGGACGACATGTTGCCGAACACACGGTAGTTAAACATGGGAAACTTTGGCTTCGCATAATGCTCAAAAAACCCCGTGGCAATAATGCCAACACAGCCCAAGACTAACGGGAAGATAACGGTCCAGTTCGACCACGGTAAGTTATCCGAGGATCCACCACGACTCAGTGCAAATAGTAAGGAGGTAGTACTGCCGACGATGAGAACAGCACCAATATAGTCAATGGTTTTAACTTTTTCTTTCCAGTGATCAGTGCTATCACTTTTCAGGTTGACCCCAATCGGACATAACACAAATGCAATTCCACCCACAAACAGGTTGAGGTAAAAGAACCATCGCCATGTAGAGTATTCTGCGAGAGAGCCAGCAATTAGAGGCGCACTACCGGTGAATACACACCAGATCAGCATGAAAAAGCAGTAGTACATACTCCGCTGTCTCAGTGGAACTATGTCGGCTAACATTACCTCAGGGAGTACTAGTAAACCAGAACCACCCGCACCTTGGATAACTCTTCCAGCAATCAGGGCCTGCATATTATGAGCACTACCAGACACAATGCTTCCCACCATGAACAGAACCAGCGAGACCATGTACAAATTTCTTCGACCGAAAATATCGGAAAGCGATGATATAGGCAATTGAACGACACAAGCCGAGAGGGCGTAGCCGTTACCGATCCACTCACTTTGGGTGGTGGTGCCCTTCAGGTCGGCACTTATTTGGGACATGATATTTCCCATTCCCGCATAGTCCAAGGCAACTAAAATCATACCGGATCCAATGATGCTGAAGCAAAGCGCGTGCTTCGCAGTGAGTTTAAATTCTTCTTCTTCGGGAGGATATTCAGTAGATGAGCCATCGTATTCTTTATTGTATGAGTTGGATTCCTTGTCAGGTATAGGATTTTTTGGTTTATCAGGCACCCACAGACGATCCCTTAATACATGGAGAGCATGTACTGTGTGTTCACGCATTATAGGATACAATTAAAAAACCGTTGGGGCCGGCAATTTTGTGGACCTACTATAAATTTCTAATCAATATAAGTAAATAAACACATCTTAATACGCACCATGGGCAGGGAAGCGATTTCATATGCCATTACTTACTTACTGCGTCAGGGCAGAGAGCAAACAGGCTATTTCCCATCATTAGCATATGACGCACGTTAGCATTAGGGTTCTAATTCTCGGTGAGCTTGCTATATTTCGCTCATAGAGTTGCTATATCTCTGGCGAAGTTACTATTCCACGACTGAAACTCGGTTAAAAAATATCTAACGATCCATTTATATAGGTATTTCGATCAGAACATCGTTCGATTCAGAGTTAATCACGGCATTTTGCGAGTGCTTTGGGTGATGTGCGGCGAGATATGGGCGCGATTTACGGACGCTCGAGTTGTGGCTAAATTTGATAATACATACGCATCGGAATATATTCACTGATCCATTAATAGCTCAAGCGATATCACGCCAACCCGAAGCAAATAACACCTATAAAAGCAGCAGGCTTCCTCTTAAAGCTGTGTGAATACACCAATTATAATGCACCGATTGGCGGCTAGGCTGTACTAACGTCTCTGGCTCTAAGAGAATATACCCTGACACGGTAACAACTTTTAACCGCAAAGGCTTTACTGAAACATGTGCGTAGCTCTCTGCATAACCCCTCAAGCCATTAGATAATTGGAGGAGGAGCAGAGAGAAGCAACCATGCCGAGGTACAAAAGGATGGAATTGAGATAGCAACGGAAGAATCACCGAATACGTGAATGCTGGGGGTTTAGACAACTTACATTTTGATATAACCGTTAGTCTACGGGCGGTAATTACCTAGAGGTACAGTACTGACCGAGCGTCATAGGCCGGCTGGTGCGGCACAGATCTAGCCCGGTGTGTCTCTATTGGATTACCGATTCGCATTCGCTACATAGCCAATCTGATCATCATAATTCGAGAATAACTTCACCGTTTTTCCTCTCTATTCTGGTGCTTCTACCAGCAGTAGCGAGTGATCCAGTCAGGGTTGCAGATAGGGTGAGTGAACTGACTGGCTAAACTGACGATAATACAGAACGGGGTTCAGGAGTTACACAGAAACACGCCCAAGTTGGATCGACGTACGGGTATATGGCAGTAAGTATACATTTGCAGATCTGATGCGTTCTACAGACAAATATGCAGGGATATGTAGGGATATGCAACCTGCCACCGAAGACGACTAGCGTTATATATAGGAAATACAAGGCTTACCAGCAATATAAAACCAGTGTACAGTGTGTAGAGGCCTGCTGGAACCAAGGCTATCGAGATAGAAGATGCACCCGAGGACTGTACTAGGGTACTGCACCCGGAACGCACGGCTGCATTAGCGAACTACCACACGCATGAGCAGTAACGAAGATGGCCAGACCAGGAAGCATTCTAAATAGTAAAGTCAAATAAAACAATTCTCAAACTATATGTGCATGGTCCGTTGAGGGGGACATAAATAAGTGTTGAAACTAAAGCAGTATGATGCTACAGCTTAGAAGGGCCTGCCGAGGCAGGTATAATATAGCTAAAACGAGGTTATCGTTTTATAAGGGAAGCTTTTGCTGGAAGAATGGATGGCGAGTTTAGGCGTACTTCTCGCGGAACTCCTTGGCGGCGTCGACCATGTTCTTCAACTGGTCGCGGACCTCGTCCCACTTACGGGTCTTGAGACCGCAGTCGGGGTTGATCCAGAGCTTCTCCTTGGGGTAGACGGCGAGGATGTCAGCGACACGCTTCTCGAACTCGGTCTTAGGAGGGACACGAGGCGAGTGGATGTCGAAGAGACCAAGACCGATGTGGTTGGGGTAGTTGGAGAAGTTCTCGATGTAGCCGGAGTCGTCCTTCTTGGAGAACTCGATCGACACCACATCGGCGTCGAGGGCCTTGATGTGGTTGGGGTCGAGGTCGGAGTAGCAGAAGTGCGAGTGGATCTGGGTCTTGTTCTCGACGCCAGAGGTGGCAATGCGGAAAGACTCGGGGGCCCACTGGACGTAGTCGTCGCGCTCCTTGCCCTCGCGGAGGGGCAGACCCTCGCGGATGGCGGGCTCGTCGACCTGGATGACGTTGACGCCGGCAGCCTCGAGGTCGTTGACCTCGTCGCGAAGAGCCAGGGCGAGCTGGAGCGCCTGCGTCTTCTGGCTGACGTCGTCACGGGGGAAGGACCAGCGGAGGATGGTGACGGGACCAGTAAGCATGCCCTTCATGGGCTTGGAGCTGACAGACTGGGCGTACTTGGACTCCTTGACGGTCATGGGGGAGGGACGCGAGACGTCACCGACGATGATCGGGGGACGCACGTAGCGGGAGCCGTAGGACTGGACCCAGCCGTTGACGGTGAAGGCGAAGCCCTTGAGCTGCTCGCCGAAGTACTGGACCATATCGTTACGCTCGGGCTCACCGTGGACGAAGACGTCGAGGCCAACCTCCTCCTGGAACTTGACGACGTCGTCGATCTCCTTCTTGATGAAGTTCTCGTACTCCTCCTCGGTGATCTCGCCCTTGGCCCTCTTGTTACGCTGGACACGGATCTCCTTCGTCTGCGGGAACGAGCCGATGGTGGTGGTGGGGAAGAGGGGCAGGTTGAGGTCCTTCTGGGCGGCCAGACGCTCGTTGAACTCGGCCTTGCGCTTGGAGTCAGCGGCGGTGAGCTTGTTGACGCGGGTCTCGACGCTCTTGTCGTTGGTCAGGTCCGAGGTGCGGCGCGCCTCGACGCTCTTGGCGTTGGCCTCGAACTCGGCCTTCACGCTCTCGGGGTTGTTGACGCCCTTGGCAATGACGACGACCTCGCCGACCTTCTGGGTGGCGAACGAGAACCAGTCCTTGATGGTAGCGTCGAGCTTGGGCTCGTTGTTGAGGTCGACGGGGGTGTGCAGCAGCGACGACGAGGTGGCCACGACGACGCGGTCGGAGCCGAGCTTGGCGACGGCCTCGTCGACGATCTTCTTGGCCCTGGCGAAGTCGGTCTTCCAGATGTTGCGGCCGTCAACGACACCGACAGAGAGCTTCTGCTCGGGGGTGACGAGGGCCAGAGCGTCCGAGAGCTGCTCGGGGCAGCGTACGAAGTCGAAGTGGAAGCCGGCAACCGGCAGCTTCTGGATGGCGCTCAGGTTGGGGCGCACGTCGCCGAAGTAGGTGGTGAGAATGAGCTTGGCCTCGGGCACCTCCTTGGCGAAGTACTCGAAGGCGGTCTTGTAGGCAGCCTTGGCCTCCTCGGAGATGTCGAGCACGAGCACGGGCTCGTCGACCTGGATCTCCTTGGCGCCGGCAGCAACGAGCTGGCGGAAGAGCTCGGCGTAGACGGGGAGGAGCTTCTCGAGCAGCGAGATGGGCTTGAGGTCGAGCGAGTCCTTGTCAGCCTTGCCGAGAACGAGGTAGGAGACCGGGCCGATGATGACGGGGCGGGTCTCGATGCCCAGGGCCTTGGCCTCCTTGTACTCGTCGACGGGCTTGGAGCCATTGAGCTTGAACTCGGTGGAGTTGGAGAAGGTGGGACGGACGTAGTGGTAGTTGGAGTCGAACCACTTGACCATCTCGAGGGCGGGCACGTCGACGCCCTCGCGCTGGAGACCACGGCCCATGGCGAAGTACTCGTCGAGGGTGCTGAGGTCGTACTTGCGGTAGCGCTCGGGCACGACGTTGAAGAGCTGCGAGGCGTCGAGGATCTGGTCGTAGAACGAGAAGTCGTTGCTGGCGATGACGTCGACGCCGGCGTCCTTCTGGAGCTTCCAGTTGTGGGCGCGGAGCTCCTGGCCGGTCTTCAAGAGCTCCTCGGCAGAGACCTTGCCGTTCCAGTAGCCCTCGGTGGCCTTCTTGAGCTCACGCTTGGCGCCAATACGCGGGAATCCCAACACACTAGAGAGAACCATGTTTGCAATTCTGGGTTGGAGGTGGGTTGAAGAAACGAGAGGGATTCAGTCACGTTTTATATGTTTTTAGGGGTATGGGGTGGAGCTGCAGCGAGGGCAAATTTTTCACCCTACGAGATTGGGTCTACAACTGATATGCTGATGGAGCCCCATTAAGCGCATCTACCCTAACCTGTTGATACCGATGATACACAGCAACAGGGGGGATAAAGACCGCGGATTTGGCGCATTCGGATCGCCCGTGGCGCGCGCGGCGGCGGATGCGGACCGTCAAGCGGAGCTGCAGACCGGTAAAAAACCGGCGCGCGGCATGCATTTGAGGCTACTCAACACGTATGCGCGAGATCACGAGGTATTACTCTACCCATTGTGAACACAGCTGGGTTGGGTTACGCTGAAGATATTGGGCACACCGAGGCTGAACACCCACGATGACATCTTAGCATGTGACCGACTGGGATCGGGAATTACATTAAGGTACTAGAATAAATAATGTTAGCGGTATCGGTGGTAGCGGTGGTAGTGGTGGTAGCGGTGGTGGCAGCGGTATCGGGCAGTGACCATAGCAGTGCACATGATGCTCAAATAACAACGTTGGCAGTGTACACAGCGGTTAAAGTAGCGCTATTTACACCAATGAGTTCAGATACAGCTGGTAGCGTGACACAATCAGCACAGCACATACTGTTGCCATGTAGCTTAGCGTAGCGGTAGCAGCGGTATCGGGCATAACGGTGTATCAGTGTAGCGGTGTATATACCATAGCACACAGTGTAGCATATAGACCATAGCAGTGCACAGCATATCAATGATGTTCAAATAACAACGTTGGCAGTGTACACAGCGGTTAACGTAGCGCTATGTAGCACACACCAATGAGTTCAGATATAGCATGGTAAAGCATCTGGTAGCATGACACTTCACAATCAGCACAGCACTGCCATGTAGCTTAGCGTAGCGGTAGCAGCGGTAGCGGGCATAACGGTGTATCAGTGTAGCGGTGTATATACCATAGCACACAGTGTAGCATATAGACCATGGCAGTGCACAGCACTGCCAAGTAGCTTAGCTTAGCAGTAGCAGCGGTAGCGGTGGCAGTACAACGGTGTATCAGTGAGAGCGTAGCAGTGTAGACAGTAGCACACAACGGTGGAATGATGTTCAAATAACGTACCTGGCAGTGGAGCACACAGCGTGTAACGCAATGGTGTAGCATGCCAAGCAGTGCATCTGTGGCGTCACCACACCTAATCACTGTGTAGCATAGCCACACCGTGTCCATAGCAATGTAGTACACAGTGCAGCACACGGTATAGCACACAGCGTAGTACACAGTGTATCACAGCGGTATAGCAGCAGTGTAGCGTAGCAGTGTATCATGGCAATGTAACACAGCAGTGTATCGCAGTGTAGCGTAGCAGTGTAGCGTAGTAGTGTAGCGTAGCAGTGTAGTGCACACTGTAGACCATAGCAGTGTATAATAGCATACGGTATAGCACAGAGTATAGCCCACGGTATAGCACACAGTGTATCACACCGTGTAGCACACCGTGTAGTGTAGTGTATCACAGCAGTGTAGCGCAGCAGTGTAGCATAACAGTGTAGCATAAAAGTGTGGTTCATATAGTATTCGCAGAGCAACGCAGCACAGCAAACACACGGTAGTACCACACACTGTAGCACCACACATAGTAGCATCACTTGTACCATTGCACAGTAGCATATAGTAGCACACAGTAGCACATAGTAGCACATAGTAGCACATAGCAGTGTACCATTTAGCAGTGTACCATTTAGCAGTGCACAGAGAGTAGCACACAACACTGTGACATCTTGTCATACTCTCCAGCGATATACTGTGTTATCGATAGCACAAGCAGCGTAGCACACAGTATAGCATGCGGTATACTCGTGTTATGACAGTGTAGCACATGGTATAGCCCAGCAGTGTAGCCCACGATATAGCCCAGCAGTGTAGCCCAACAGTGTAGCAGCAGTATAGCGCAGCAGTATAGCGCAGGAGTGTAGCATAACAGTGGTGTTCACATAGCAGCGTTCGCACAGCAGTGTATAATAGCACACGGTATAGCACAGTGTAGCACATAGTAGCATAGCAATGACATAGTGGTGCCATATAACAATAGTACAGTGTGGGCCATAGCAGTGTGCGCAGAGCAACGTACCATTTAGCAGTGTAGTAGCAGAGTAGCAGTGTTAGCAGTGTAGCACAGCAGTGTAGCACAGCAGTGTAGCACACAGTGTAGCACAGCAGTGTAGCATAGTGTGGTGTTCACATAGCAGCGTTCAAAGAGTAATGTAGCACACAGTAGCACACAGTAGCACATAGCAGTGTAGCATTCGCAGAGCAACTTAGCACACTAGTGTAGCATAGCACCCATCAACATACCATTTAGCAGTGCAGCATAGCAGCACATAGCAGCGTAGCACGCGGTATAGCACGTATACCCCAGCAGTGCTCACATCTCAGCGCAGCGCACAGCAGTGCAGCACACACCTCTGGTGCGCACCGCCCTGCTCTGTACGCACCGCCCTGCTCTGTACGCACCGCCCTGCTCTGTACGCACGCCCTGTCGCTTAATTGTCCAGCAATCCAAGCGTTCAGTAATGCGTCTCATCATACAGCCGGACGATCTCAGCCACTTTTCCAAACGCCTTGCGGTTCGGAACACGCACTCTGGGCTTGCTGGTGGTCTCATTGGGAAGGTCGCTCGGCTTGATTCGTGTGTCCATGTCGTCCGAGGACGCAGACGATGCAGAAGAAGACCGCGCGGTAGGCTGTCTGGCCGTCGCTGACGGAACCTCTCGTGGGATATCCCGATTGCTATGCAGTTCACCATCCGGTTTGCTATGCAGTTTGCCGTCCAGCTTGTCCAGCTCGCCCAGCTCGTTTTCCAGCTCACCACCGACCCGCTTATCCGGCTGCCAGTGTTCTATCAGTATTTTTATGAGCCTGACCGAAATGGCGAAGTCCTGCTTGGGCGGGTGCCGCAGGCCCATCAATGCTGGCCCCAGTGATTTGGCTATGGCCACCACGTCGACGTCGCGCTGGGATTGGCGGCAGAAGCGGACCAGCTCCCAGGCATGGCGCTGCTCGGCCCGGGAGCTTTCGGCCATGACGGCAGCCGCGTAGCCGCGGGAGTACTCGAGCGGGAACGGCACGCGGTCGATGCTCACGAGGGGCGACGGCAGCGACAGCATGTACTCCTTGAGCACCGCCAGCACGGCGAACGGGCCGTAGTCGTAGAGCCTCAGGCGCTGCTCGCGCCGCACCGCCTGGGTGAGGATGGCGACCAGAGCCACGGCGTCCTCGCTGCAGCGCGACAGCGGCTGGAACGCGGACTCGTCGAGGCGCGCGTTGCGCAGAAAGGTCAGCGCGGCTCTCCAGTAGCTGGTGGGGCGCGCGGGCACGGGCGAGCCGAATATGGACACGCAGTGCTTCGGGACGGGAATTGCGCCCGGCACCGCGGCGTCGGAGCGCAGCAGGTCGTGGAAGTAGACGGCCGGGCTGATGTCGATGACGGTGATGTCGACGTCGCGGCCCAGCTCGGCCAGGCTGCCCACGAAGTGGATCTTGCGCGAGAACTTGGGCGACACGATCGGCGCCAGCGCCTTGTTGAGCGCGCGCGTGTACCAGCTGGCGTGCACCACGTACACCTTGCGGATGCGCTTCTTGAGCGGGCGTGCCAGCGAGGAGTGCGCGCGCCGCAGCCAGCTGACCTGCGGCACCTTGGGCGCGCCCGAGGCGAAGAAGACCAGCACGAACTCGGTCTCCGGGAACACCGCGAGGTGCGCCTGGAACTCGCCGTCGCCCGGGTCGGGCAGGGGCCGTCCGCGGAGCGCGGTCGAGTCGATCACGAACACCGGCAGCTGCGTGGCTGCGTCGCAGGCGCCCGTTCTGTATACCAAAGGCCTGCTCATGGCTCGCTCCTAGTGTCAATGCCGTCCCGTGTGGTGCAGCCTCGTGCTCCCTGTGGGGCTTTTGTGGGCGTCGGGCAATGGGGGATGTTGACAGAGGGCAGGGACCGCGACGTGGGCGGGCTCGACGTGCGCGCGGTCGGACGCCCTAGCCCCGGTGGAGCCGGGATATTTTCTGGGGCGCGTCAGGTGACGGCCTGAAGCAGTTGCAGCACGAATACGTGTAACCACCTGTGGATTATCTGGCCACCCACCAATCTCCCCGGACCGACTCGCAGCAAGACATGTGGCAGGCTATCATTCCCCTCGCGGCACTCCCCGCTATTGCGTGGTGCGCGTTTGCCCACGAGGACGTGCAGCTGTTCGAGCTGCGCGACAAAATCATCGAGGACCTGGGCAAAGACACCGACTTCTACTCCTGGATCGGCGTCAAGAAGGGCGCCAAGACGAACGACATCATCAAGGCCTTCCGCAAGGTCAGCCGCCGGCTGCACCCCGACAGGAACCCCGGCCAGGAGGGCACCGAGCGCTTCGCGCGCCTCAACCAGGTCTACAAGATCCTGCGCTCGCCCGTGCGTGACCGCTACGACTACTACCTGTCGCGCGGCTTCCCCACGTTCGACAGCGCCAGCGGCGAGTGGAAGATGAAGCACTTCCGCCCGAACCTGCTCTTCGCCGCGCTCTTCGTCGCGGCCATCGTCACCTTCATCCACTTCCTGGCGCTCAAGGCCAGCGCGCACCGCCAGCGCGGCTTCCTGGACGCCACTGCCGCGTCTGCGCGCGAGGCCGCGGCCCGCGAGTCCAGCACCGGCGTCGTCACCTCCACCGTGCAGGTCCAGCACGGCCAGCACGTCTTCACCGTGCACCCCACGGGCGACGTGTACTTCGAGGGCTCCAAGGTCACCTCGGCCACCGTCGCGGAGCCCACCTGGCACGACACCATCCTGGGCCGCCTCGTGGCCAGGCTCTCCGGCCAGCAGGAGGCTGCGGCTTCCGTGGCCGAGGAGGCGCCGGTCGAGCCGGCCCAACCCGCTGCGTCCGAGGCTGCGCCCGAGACGAAGCCCAAGAAGACGGAGACCGAGATTCTCAAAAAGGGCGCTGCTCGCCGTCGCCCGGCCGCGGCGCGCGGCAAGGCCAAGATCTTCTAGCCGTTCCGATCATACAGTAATAATAAATAGGTTAATATAAAGGAAGCTGTGTTTCGAACCACTCGACGACGCCGTCCAGGCCCCGGTTGGCGGCGGCGCAGCAGCCGCGCACGGCCCAGGAGCGCGCGGTTCCTATTAGCGGGGCGATCTGGTAGGCGATCTCCTCGAGGTCGTCGTCGCGCGCGAGGTCCTGCTTGTTGACGAGCACCAGGAACGGCACCGCGGGCTGCAGACGCGTGGCCAGCAGCGCCTTGAGGCCCTCCAGGCCCGCGTCCACGCGGTCCCTGGACAAGATGTATATGATGCCGCTGGCGCCCTCGGTCTCCTCCTTCTGCTCCGCGAATATGAGCTTGTGGCCGCCGGGGCCCTCGACGGGCTTCTCCAGCGCGGCTGCGGCGGTGGGCTCCACGATGTCTGGAATTGGCTGGTGCGCCAGCCGGTAGATCAGGGTGGTTTTCCCAACCGACGGGGCACCCAGTAGCAAAATCCTGTGTCGTTTTCGCGTGCGTGCAAACCACCCCATGAAATATCGGGTTGTTATGATCCAAGGGCAGGGTTGGGTAGTGATCACAGAATCACAGAATCACAGAATCACGGCAGTAGTGCCATCACAGAATCACAGACTCACGGCAGTAGTGCCATCACAGAATCACAGAATCACGGCAGTAGTGTGCCATCACGGAAGTAGTGTGCCATCACGGAAGTAGTGTGTGCCATGGTAGTTGCCATACACTGTGATACCATGGTGTTATACACTATAGTAGTGTAAGGTAGCCATATACCATGGTAGTCTGTGCCATCACGGCAGTAGTGTGTACCATACATCATGATACTCTGTGCCATCACAGCAGTAGTCTGTGCCATACATCATGATAGTATGCCATGGTAGTGTATGGCAATCATGTACCATGTTAGTATTGCCATGGCTATCGCACACCCTGATGTTGTGCGTTAAGTAGTGTATGGTAGTCACACACCATGATAGTGTGTGCCATCACGGCAGTGGTCTGTGCCATACACCATGATAGTATTGCCATGGCTGTCTACACCATGATGTTGTGGTTAAGTAGTGTATGCCACCACGGCAGAAGTGTGTGCCATCACGGCAGTAGTGCCATACACCATGATACTCTGTGCCATCACGGTAGTAGTACACCATGGTAGTATGCCATGGTAGTGTATGGCAGTCATATGCCATGGTAGTGTGTGGCAGTCATATACCATGTTAGTATTGCCATGGCTGTCTACACCATGATGTTGTGCGTTAAGTAGTGTGTGGTCACACACCTTGATAGTGTTGCCATACACCTTGATAGTGTGTGCATACACCTTGATACTCTGTGCCATGGTAGCCATACACCATGATACTTTGCGCCATGGCTATGTGCACCATGATATTGTGCACTAGAGTAGTGTATAGTAGTCACACACCATGATACCCTGTGCCATCACGGCAGTAGTCTGTGCAATACACCATGATACATTGTGCCACGGCTGTCGTACACCATGATGCTGTGCACTATAGTAGTGTACGGTAGTCACACACCATGATACTCTATGCATCACGGCAGTAGTGTGTGCCATGCACCATGCCATACACCATAGTATCTGTGCCATGACAGTACTATAGTAGTGTATGGTAGTCACACACCATGATACTCTATGCATCACGGCAGTAGTATGTGCATGCACCATGCCATACACCATAGTATCTGTGCCATGACAGTACGCCATGCTGTGCACTATAGTAGTGTATGGTAGTCACACACCATGATACTCTATGCATCACGGCAGTAGTGTGTGCATGCACCATGCCATACACCATAGTATCTGTGCCATGACAGTACGCCATGCTGTGCACTATAGTAGTGTATGGTAGTCACACACCATGATACTTTGTGCATCATGGCAGTAGTGTGTGCCATGTTTTGCCGTTTGCCATAACGTGCCATGGTTCCCACTGATACACGTTCGTACGATCGTATGCCATGACACTGGCGTCACCACATACATGGTACGATGCATGCTGCACGGACTCTGCATGCTTTTTTTCTTGCATGTTTCACTCTACCGTATGCACTGCACCGCCCACATGCACCGCCATGCGCGTGTGCGTCACCCCTTCGTATGTTAATTGACTATAACCTTAAATATAAGTTTATCAATCGCCGAAGAAGAAACTCCGTCCTAGATGTCCATCCACTACCAGATGTCTAACCGCTACCCGGCCAACCGTTTCAAGACGAGCCAAAAGGTAGCCAACCGCTTACAAAAGATACACCCAATAGACCTAGCAATTATTTACTTCTGGTTCTTGGTGGTGCTAGTAGTTTTCTGGTTCTTGTAGCAGGTGTACTGTGCGTTGGGTATTGTGCTTAGCATGGTGTCAGCGTCGGTGTGCATTGCAGTTATTGCATTCTGCATTCTGAGCTTGCAATGGGCATGAAATCCTGACTGCATCCTGACTGCATTCTGCAATTCTGACTGTAATTCTGACTGCAATCCTGACTGCAATTCTGAGCTATAGGACATTGAAATCCTGAGCTTGCAATTCCGTCAGTGCTACTCCGTCAGCTACTCCGTCAGTACTATTCCATCAGTGCTATCCGTCGTGCTATCCGTCATTGAAATTCTGAGCTTGCTGGCCTCGTATCTCCATTACTTCTGGCTCTTGCTGGTATGCTTGCCTTCATCACTATCACCTTCTTCACCTTGGTCGCCGTCCTCGCTGGGAATGGGAATCCACTCCTCCGCGCCATTGTCGTCTTCCTCGTCGCTGCTGCCGTTCTCGAACTGGTCCGAGTTCAGCTCACGGCTCATGTATCGCGAGAACTCGCTGGAGTCCTTGTGCACCGGGCTGTCGGCACTGTCCGCGGGCTTGTTCGCGCTCTCGTAGTCGTTTCGGTGCTCGTCGCTGTCGCTGTCACTGTCGCTGTCGCTGTCACTGTCGCTGTCGCTCTCGGGCCGGCGCCGCTGCAGTGCGGACACGGGCCCGTCGTCGTCGATCAGGTCCAGCTCCATCGCCAGTATCCTGCGGTCGTCGTCGTCGTGGATATCGTAGTGCTCGTCGTCGTCGCTCAGCATGCTGACCTTCCCCAGCACCGTGTTGTACTGCTCGCGCAGCTGCAGCAGGTCGTTTTCCGCGTACTTGACCCAGCCGGGCTCCGTCAGGGCCGTCAAAATCTGAGGGCTCACGCTCTCAGTGATAAACAGGCTTTCGAACTTCACCACCTCCTCGCTGATCAGCGTCAGGTGCCCGACGTATCCCAGCCGGATGTTGTGCGTGCGCTCGTACTCCTCGTTGGCGTGGTGGCCGTACACGATCCGCTCGGTCAGCTTCGCCCGCGTGATTAGGTGGATCGCCAGGAACTTGTTGTAGCTGTGGTCGATGTAGCCGTTGAACACCTGCTGCACGATGTCGAACACCACGTTGTGCAGGAAGTTGTTCCAGGGGAACTCGAACAGCATGTTGACCACCGTGTCGATGCAGTTGTTGTCGTCCAGCGCGATCTTCAGCTGGTCGCCGATCACCGCCTTGCGCCGCAGGCTCTTCATTTCGCGCGCCAGCGCCTCGTCCAGCTGCTCCCCGCGGAAGTTGCTGACGTTGATCTTCTGCCGGTCGCCTTCGCCGATCAGCTCGTCGCCGTCGGGCGTGGTGGGCGACGGCGTGCTCGACGGCGATCCGATCTCCTCGGCCGGTGACAGCGGCGGGGACGACGGCGGTGAGTCGTGCGGGACGTCCGCCGACGGCGTCAGGTTCGCGTCGCTGATGGGCGAGCACGGCTCGTCCTCGGAGGAGTCTTCGTCCCGTGGCTCCGCGCTTTCAGACTCGCCCGGCTCGCCCTCGGCCTCGCTCCGCTGCTCTCTCCGGCTCGCATCGACATTAGGGGTGTTGCTGTTGCTGTAGTCGTCGTCATCGCGAGCCGCGAGGGGCGTCACCAGCTCGTCCTCTGCGTCCTCCGCGTCCTCCGCGTCGTCCTCGTCCTCAGGGCCCTCGCTGCCGGCCTTCGTGAGGCGCTCCGGGTAGTACACGCGGTTTCGCTCGCGGTCGCGCTCGGCAATGACGGCCTCGCCTTTGGAGTCATTAAGCAGGTTCATGTTGGAGCAGTGCAGCAGCTCCGCGTAGAGCTCGCATATGCGGAAGCGCTCGAAGCCGAGCGGCTTGACGTCGCCAAACGGCATGCGCAGCGTCTTGGGCTCCGGCGTGGTCAGCATCGCCTGGAAGCGCGGGATGGCGCGCGCAAACAGCTTGACCATGGTGCCCAGGTAGATATTATCGCGCGGGTCCGGCGGGTGCGAGGCCAGCGTGGTGTCCATGACCTCGACGAGGTCGTAGTCGCTGTTGTTCTTGCGGATCACCTCGATGATGACCGTGACGGCCACGCACATGCCGTGGCCGCCGCACAGCATGGTGTCGATCAGCCGCCGCATGCAGGGCTCGCCCACAAACTGGCGGCTCAGCTCGTTGGGGCCGATGGCGCAGATGTCGCTCTTGTTGCCCCCGCTGATGTTGACGAACGCCTTCAGGAAGTCGCCCGCCGCACTCTGCGCGCTATGCGAAACATTAGGACCCAGCAGGTCGATCATCTTGGGAATCAGGCCCTGGTCGTACAGGAAGTCGATCACGTCGGTGGGGCTCTCCGGGTGGTCGGTCGATATCACCTTGATGAGGAAGTCCACCAGCGGCTGGCACTCGATGTAGCGGATGAAGTAGTCCACGAAGTGCGGCAGCGTGCGGATGAACGCCAGCATGCGGTCCATGCGCTTCTCCAGCAGGCCCTCGACGATCTTGGTGAACAGTGCCAGCTGCTGCGTCGAGGCCTCGGGCTGCGAGGCGTCCAGCATCGACCACAGGTCCGTCATGGCCTCCTCGTTGGACAGCAGCGCGTCCAGCAGCGTCCACACGTCGGTCGTGAGGATCTCCGCGCTGATCTTGGAGTACCGCACCTGCTTCAGCCGCTCCTCCTCGAACTCCTCGTCGCTCTCGGCCTCGAACTCGTTGTCCGAGTTGCTCTGGAACTCGTGGTACTCGTACGACTCGCCGCTGTGCGTGTTGTCCTCGTAGCGGAACCCGCTGCCGCCGCCGCTGCCGCTCTGGTCGCGTGTGCCGTCGTGCTCGCCGTCCTCGTCGTCCGAGGAAGACGACTGCGGCGTCTGGGGGCCGGCTGCGGCCTCGCCCTGCGAGGAGCCGCCCGAAAGCACCGACGCGGAGGGCGCAGCGTCCGGCTTCGCCAGCGGCGGCGCCGTCGCCAGCTTCACCAGCTCGCGCAGCGTGTCCGGCTCGATCAGGCACCGGATGACCCGGTCGTTGGGCGCCAGCACCTGGTTCAGGATATCGTCGCAGTCCAGCAGGTCCTTCAACTCAAATTTTTCTCTATTCAGCACCTTTTCCGTAGCACCTACCATCGATAGGCTGCTTGTCATACTCCAGAACGCCATTTTTGTTGGAGTTGTCTAGAAAAGGCTAGGCCGCCTGTATCGTAACGTAATTTTATATACACTCAGGATGGTCTTCCAAGCTAGTGCACCGCTAACCCTCACCTGACTACATGGTGTGGTAAGCGTGTATCATCGCGCATGGCAGCAACCAGGGCCGTCCAAAAGCGACCATGGTGCTGATAGCACGCAAGCAGGGCGTATTTAGGCAGGGAGGGCGTCCCAATTTACGTACGTGGGTTTTGCGGCCGGCTGCGCGCGCCGTTCCGGAATTGCTGTGTTTTGTGTTTTGGTGGGCACGCAGGGACCTGCCCTTTGGACCGCGCTATTTTGGGGAGGGCTGATAAAGGCAGGCGCCTGGCCGTTCAGACCACTTAGGCTCCCACTGTGCGACCGTCTTGGGATCGGGGCTAGGTGAAGGCGGTCTGTGGGTCTGGTGTGGCGGTTACCCTCACATATTACTCCAACTGCATATTACTCTGACTGCATACCTGCATATGGCAGCTGCGACAGGAGGAGTGGTCACCAAGGAATTCGGAACCGAGGTGTGGACGCCGTACTCTGGCAATGCGCTGAACCGGCTGTCGTTCCTGCGCGAGGACCAGGCGTTTCTGCACCAGGCGTTCCACTCGCCCGACGCCCGGTTCCTGCCCTTCAAGGAGTTCAATCCGCTGCTGAGCACCAGGTCGCGGCTCGAGTGGCTCTCTGCCGACCAGCTGGGCCCGGCGCTTCTGGGCGATCCGTACAAGAAGTCGCTCAAGGAGGTGGCTGCCGACTGGGACCCCGAGAGAGACGCCAGCGGCTGCTCGCACGCCCAGATCGTGTTTCTCGGCGTCGACGAGTCCGCTCGCGGTAAGTACAGCGGGCACAAAGACTACCCGGGGTCCCCGAGGTTCGCCGTGGACGTCACAACCTACGCGCAGGCGCTGCCACCGCTCCGCACTGCGTTGGAATCCTTCTACGCCACGGTTTCCCAGCAGACCAGCCTGGGTTTCGAGTCCACGTACCTGGGCCTGACCTTCGCGGACCCGCTCGAGTTCAGCATCGTGGCCGAGGGCCGGATCCTGCTGGACTGGATCAACCGCGTGCGCTTCTGTGCGGGCTGCGGCAAGCGCAACCTGTCCGTGTGGGGTGGCTTCAAGCTGCTGTGCTCGGCGTCGGCCCAGGGCGCCCAGACGTGCCCCTCCGAGGGCAAAATCACGTACTTGTCGTTCCCCCGAACCGACTGCTGCGTCATAGCGGCGATCGTGAGCCACGACGGGAACGACGTGCTCATTGCCCGCGGCAAACGGTTCAGGGGCAACATGTACTCGTGCCTGGCCGGGTTCCTGGAAGGAGGCGAGAGCATTGAGGACTGCGTGCGCCGCGAAGCATTCGAAGAGGCTGGCGTGAAGGTCGGGAACGTCAAGATGCTGGCGTCCCAGCCGTGGCCGTTCCCCTCCAACCTGATGATCGGGTGCTTGGCCGAGGTCGCGGACGCGGACCCCGCGAGCCACCGGCTGGTTTTGGAACACGATAAGGAGCTGGCTGACGCCAAGTGGGTGAGCCGCGAGGACCTGAAGAAGCTGTGCCGCGGCGAGGGCGACTTCGGGTTTTCCCTGCCGCCCGAGTTCTCAATTGCCTGGACGCTGCTCGACGCTGCGTCTAAACTGGGCGATCCGCATATGTAAGACACCGTTATATAGAGCAGTAGCGCGTGCTCCGGTTTCAGGCAAGGTGTAGGGTAGTGAAAACGGTTGCACTCTCCGATGAAGCAGAAAAAGGGAAGCGACATTGGGCTGGCCCCAGTGAGCCTGGCGGACAACGAGGTGATTGCCAAGGTTCTGCAGAACCGGGGCAACCTGTTCGACGTGCTGGTTCCCGCCAGCCATTGGCCGCGGGCGGTCGAGATCCTCAAGCTCGGCGACTCCGATTCCACCCAGCTGCTGGTTGGCTTGAGCCCGCAGCTGCGCAACAAGTTCTTCGTGAGGCGCAACGGGTTTGTGGTTCTCAGTCTAGAAGACCTCGGCCCGTCCTCCAAGATCAAGGGTGAGATCACCAACGTAGTGGGCGACCAGCGCGACTGGCAAAAAACGCTGCGCGAGGAGTGGCCCGCGGAGTTCAGCGCCAGTCGCGAAGAGACGCAAATGGAGCTCCCTCCGTTGAGTGAGGACGAGGACACTTCTGAAGAAGAGTAATCTACCATGTCCCAGGAGGTTGTAGCTTCAGTTCAGGCCACTGGCTTGATGTGCTGCTCTGGAGCTGTGCTGTGTTGGTGCTGTTTTGTGTTGGTGCTGTGCTGTGCTATCCTGTAATGGAGCTGTACCACCCTGGAGCTGTGCTGTATTGGAGCTATCCTGCACTAGATCTGTGCTGCCCTTGTTAGAGCTTTCCTGTATTAGAGCTGTCCTGCACTGGCGCTATGCTGTCCTGCATTGGAGCTCCTGACTGGTGTCCTATGATGCTATGCTTATTGCCCGCTGGTTTGATACTGTGCTGTGCTATCCTGTACTGGAGACTACACTATGTTATTACCAGCTGTACTGTGCTATTCTACTCTGGTGCTGTCCTGTATTAGAGCTGTGTCTTCCTGATGCTGCGCTGTGCTGTATTAGAGCTATGCTACTGAACTATGCTGTACTGGAGGTCCCTGCACTAGTACTGACCTAAGATACCATGCCTATTCCCAGCTGGCTTGATACTACTGTGCTATACTGTACTGTGCTATACTGTACTGTGCTATACTATACTGGTGGCCTGATACAATAGCAGCTGAATTGATACTGTACTATGCTCTCCTGTACTGCTGTGCTGTATTAAAGCTATGCTATCTGTATTGGTGCTATCCTGTACTGGTGTCCTATGATGCTATGCTTATTGCCAGTTGGTTTGACACTGTAGTATGCTATGCTGTACTGGTGCTAAATTGATACTGTACTATGCTCTCCTGTACTGCTGTGCTGTATTGAAGCTATGCTATCTATATTGGTGCTATCCTGACTGGAGACGTACACCATGCTCATTGCTGGCTCGATACTTCTGTCTTGTATCGGTGCCATCCTGCACTGATGCTATCGTATTGAAGCTGACCTGTGTCCCTTAGTACATACTGTTACACATTAGTACATACTGCTATACATTAAACACTTTACTCTGTAGACACGCCATCATGGCAGTGAAGGCTTCGGGGGACACGGCTAGTCGTTGCGTTCGTGTCCACGAGGGATCACTGGCCAGTAGTAGGTGGGTGTGCGTTTCGGGGTTCTGGAAGCACGACTCGGCCAGCCGCATGTTGAGGTTCGCAATCTTCCGTTTTGCGAGAGCCTGGAACTTAGGCCCCCACTGGTACCACGGGAACTCCTGGGTGAAGTTGAAGCGGTACGCGTCGACCCGGCTGTCGAACTTCAACGCATCGTAGTAATAGAAGGGGTTGGCGACCACTGGCGAGTAGTCAAGCAGCTTGTACGGCAGAAACGGGTCCTGAGAGAGGCTGGCCAGCACCAGGCTCAGGAACCTCGCAGTGGTCACCGGGTCCGCAAAGCTCGCCGATACACTGGGGACCTGGAACTCGAGCGGCATGGCGTTCGCGCCGAGCAAACAGGACACATCCTCGGGGTCGAACTCCGAGCGGTCCATGAGGTTCGCATCAATAAGCTGGCTGGCAGCCCAGTACGCCGTGTCGTTCAACAGCAGCGAGACTGAGCCTGTTGCAGGGCCGTTGGTGTCGACGTAGCCCACCGCACGACGGCCGATCCACGATTTGTGGTGCGACAGCCACTGGCCCGCCGAGAACCGGGGAAACGACACAAACCGGATGGTTCTCAGCGGCTGCCAGTTATGGCGGGAGGCCAGCGACTGGAACGACCGTGCCATCCCAATGAAGGCCGCTGAGCTCTCCGGCAAGCCGCGGCTGTCGCCCACAACCACCGTATCGGCCAGACTGCCGTCCAGCTGCCACTCGTAGGCCGTGTCTTCGCCGTTCTCCTCCAGCTCGATCTCCACCTGGCCCTGGCCGCTCGGAGGCGCGGTCACCGTGGCCACGATCGGAATGTCGTACTCCGCAAGCCCGTGGTTGGGTATCCACGTTGGTGGCACCACCAGAAGCACAGCCCTGGACCCGGAGGCAATGACCTCGTCCAGTCGCGTGTCAGCCGTGTGGTGCACGATCTGCACGTCGGACGAGTGCAATTGGATCGTGGGGTCCTTGGTGGAGCATGCAAAGATCTGCGAGTACGCAGACAGGGCGAGTTGCTGATCGCCGTAGGTGACCTTGGTGATCGACGACCCGGGCAGCTTGTAGCTCACCGGCTTGAACGGCTCGGGGAAGGCCACGGTGCCGTTTTCTGGAAGCTGCACGGCCGCGTTGTCGATT
This sequence comes from Starmerella bombi, assembly GCA_030579915.1. Classification (NCBI taxonomy): domain Eukaryota; kingdom Fungi; phylum Ascomycota; class Dipodascomycetes; order Dipodascales; family Trichomonascaceae; genus Starmerella; species Starmerella bombi. The sequence goes on from JAKTRX010000009.1 coordinate 89,490, forward strand.
CCCTGCAGCACCAGCCGTTTGACCTGGATCGGCGACATGTGCGTGCCGTGCAGGTGGTTCCAGTCGCGGTTGGCGGACGTGCGCGTCATGAACACGAACTGGTAGATTACGAGCAGCAGGCCGCCCAGCACGGTGTAGGCAACGAAGCGGCGCCCCGTGGACACATACATACGGGCTCAATGGCTGTGGAATCGGGCTGCTGGCTGCTACTGCTGTGTGGGGTGGTGTGGGCAGGCCAAGGCGGGCGAGACAGGCAGCACCGGTAAGCGTATCGCGGGGCCCGGCACCAACGGGCAGCCACCGGCCCCGGCCAAAGCGGGCTCGAGGCAGGCCGCGACTGAATTACGGCGGCCAGCAGGTCTAAAGCACTCTGGCAGCCCACCGGCGCCATTTCCGGCCGTCCGCAGCACTGGCCGGCCCCAGCGAGAATCATGTGATTGGCGTGCAGGTTAATAATGTGGCACCAGGGTCCACCCCTTTTTTTTTTCAAGCAGCCTTAGTCCTGAACTCCGCACCCAATGAGCACCGAGCAGTCCCAGGCAGAAAGGAACATTGAGATCTGGAAGATCAAGAAGCTGGTGAAGAACCTCCAGGAGGCGCGCGGCAACGGCACCTCGATGATCTCGCTGATTATCCCGCCCCGAACGCAGATTCCGCAGTATACCAAAATGTTGACAGACGAGATGGGCACGGCGTCCAACATCAAGTCGCGGGTGAACCGATTGAGCGTGTTGAGCGCGATCACCTCCACGCAGCAGCGCCTCAAGCAGTACACACGGTGCCCCCCCAATGGCCTGGTGTTGTTCTGCGGTGAGGCCACGAACAACGAGGGCAAGATCCGCAAGCTGACGATCGACTTCGAGCCGTTCAAGCCCATTAATACATCGCTGTACCTGTGCGACTCCAAGTTCCACGTGGAGGCGCTGAGCGAGCTGCTGGAGAGCGACGACAGATTCGGATTCATTGTGATGGACGGTAACGGCGCGCTGTTCGGCACGCTGAGCGGCAACACGCGCGAGGTGCTGCACAAGTTCAGCGTGGACCTGCCCAAAAAGCACGGCCGTGGTGGTCAGTCGGCGCTGCGTTTCGCGCGTCTGCGTGACGAGAAGCGACACAACTACGTGCGCAAGGTGGCCGAGGTCGCCGTGCAGAACTTCATCACTAATGACAAGGTCAACGTGACTGGCCTGGTGCTTGCCGGTAGCGCCGACTTCAAAAACGAGCTGAGCCACTCCGACCTGTTCGACGGGCGGCTGCAGGCCAAGATCGTGCAGATCGTGGACGTCAGCTACGGCGGCGAGAACGGCTTCAACCAGGCCATCGAGCTGAGTGCCGAGAGCCTGAGCAACGTCAAGTTCGTGCAGGAGAAGAAGCTGCTCAGCAAGTACTTCGAGGAGATCGCCAAGGACCAGGGCATGTTCTGCTACGGCCACGAGGACACACTGAAGGCACTGGACGCGGGTGCCATCGAGACGCTAATTGTTTACGAGAACCTGGAGCTCATGAGATACACGCTGCGCGACTCCGAGGGCAACGAGTCGGTGGCCTTCGCTGCCCCGAACGCGCCCACATCCGAATACCTCATTGGCAGCGACGGCCAGGAGCTGGAGCTGATCGACGAGAAGCCGTTCGTCGAGTGGCTGGCCGAGAACTACCTCGACTACGGCGCCCGTCTAGAGTTCGTCACCGACAAGTCGGCCGAGGGTTCGCAGTTCGTCCGCGGCTTCGGTGGTGTGGGCGGCCTGCTGCGCTACAAGCTCAACTTCGAGCAGTTGGTTGATGAAAGTGAGGACGAGTTCTACAGCGACTAGTGTAATGATATATCGTATTTAGATGAATGTGCTGTGCGTTGTGGCAGCCAGTGTGAGTCGCCTAGTTGCTGGCAGTCGCAGGATTGGCTTTGGACGGGTTGGCCACATTCTTTTCAGCGCCAGCCTTCAGGGAGTCTTAGCCTTCTTAGCCTTGATCGTAGCAGCCTTCACGGGAGCCTTAGCCTTCTTAGCCTTAATCGTAGCAGCCTTAGTGGTGTTATTAGCATTGGTCTTAGCATTGGTCTTAGCATTAGCAGGCTTAGCATCTGTAGCATCAACCTTAGCAGTCTTAGCATTAGAAGTCTTAGCATTGGCCTTAGCATTGGCAGGCTTAGCATCTGTAGCTTCTGTAGCATCCACATTGGTAGTCTTAGCATTGACAGTCTTAGCATTGGCAGCCTTAGCATTGGCAGCCTTAGCATTAGCAGGCTTGGCATCTGTAGCATCAGCCTTGGCAATCTTAGCATTGGCCTTAGCATTGACCTTAGCATTGGCCTTAGCATTGGCCTTAGCAGTCTCAGCATTGGAACCCTTAGCATTGGACTCAGCATTGGCCTTAGCATCTGTAGCATCCTTGACAGCCTTATCATCAATATTCTGCACCTTGGCAGGCGCTACCCTTGCTTTCTTCGCCTTGGGCGCCAGCTCCTCTAAGGCCGATCGCACGCGCTGGCCTGGAATCGCAGACTCCGGCTGGGAGAGCATCTCGTGCGCCAGGTTGCGCGTGCCCGATGTGAGGTACTTGCGGTTGCTGGTGAGCTTCTGCGTGAGCAGGTGGCCCAGCTCGGCGCGCATGGCCTTGAGGTTGGCCGAGCCCGCTTCCTCGTTGGTCCGCGCCTGCTTGGCCGAGCCGCGGTTGAGGTCACCGCCCATCAGCATGTCCTCGTCGAGCTCGATGCCCAGCTCCTCGGCGGCCTCGGTCATCCACACCTCGGACTTGCCCACCTTGGTGGTGATGGACTGCGTGTCGGCGATCTTCTTGGCCAGCTTGACGCGCGTGCGCAGCTTCTCGAGCACGTCGTAGTCGACGTCGATCTGCGACGGCTTGGTCGCGATCAGCCGCACCAGGTTCGGCAGCGGCCCGGACGCTTCCTGCGGGGAGCACAGCACCACCGACACTCCCATGTTGCCCGCGCGCGCGGTGCGTCCCGAGCGGTGCACGTACATGTCGCCGGTGCGCGGCAGGTGGTAATGCACGACGTGGTCGACCTGCGGCACGTCCAGTCCACGCGCAGCCACGTCGGTAGCGATCAGCGTGGACTTCGCGGTGTCGCGGAAACGCTCGATGGCCCGCAGCCGCTGCTTCTGCACCATGTCGCTGTGCACGCCGAACGCCTGCACGCCCAGCTCCTTCAGCAGCGGCGCGATGCGCTTCACCGCGTCGATCGAGTTCACGAACACCACCGACTTGCCCGGGTACAGCAGCAGAAAGTAGTACAGGTACAGGTCCTTCTCCATGTTGGGGCACTCGATGACGGCCTGCAGCACCGAGCGGGCGACCTGGCCCTCGGGATCGGCGTCGATGAACCGCGCCGTGGCGTTGAGCCCGAGCTTCTGCTCCATCAGCCGCTTGATGTCGCTGTCGTTCTTCTTGCGCTTCCTGGTCGCCGACAGGCTCGTCCACAGCTCGGTGTTGAACGTCGCGCTGTACACAAGCACCTGGCGGTGCCGCGAGATGCCGATGATCTTGAGCACGGACTCGAGCTCGGCAAAGCTGCCGGACTGGATCAGCCGGTCCGCCTCGTCCAGCACCAGCGACGGGATCTTCTGCCACTCGTGCTGCTGCTTCGACGGCATCTGCTCCAGCACCTCCAGCAGCCGCCCGGGCGTAGCGATGACCACGGCGGGCGCCCTGCCGAGCTGCCGCACCTGCTTCTGGATCGACAGCCCGCCGGTCACGGCCACAATGCGGTTTTTGTCGCCGGCGGGCACAAGCGCCTGCAGGTGGTCTCTGATCTGGTGCGCCAGCTCGCGCGTGGGGCTGATCACCAGGCCCTCGGGGCGCGTGTGCACCGGCTCGGGGTCGGCGTAGAACCGCTGCAGCAGGGGAATTGAGAACGCCAGCGTCTTTCCCGAACCGGTCGACGCCTTGCCGATGATGTCGTGGCCCTCCAGCACGGGTGCGATGCTCTGTTCCTGAATGGGCGTGGGTGCGGCGAACCCGAGCTTCTTGAGGCCCGCGTAGATGCGCCAATTCAGGCCGGCGGGCCAGCTCCCGAAGCTGCTGGGCTTCTCGTCCTCCTCGCTGGCCAGCACGCCGAAGCCACCCTCGACGTCAGCGGGCTCGGTGTCGGAGCTGGATGCGGCCTCGGGCTCGGGCTCGGGCTCGGCCACCGGGGCATTGGCGCCCTTGGGCTTCTTGTCTTGCTTCTGCTTCTTGGCGGGCTTCTGCGCGGGCTTCTGCGCGGGCTCGCCGCGGTCCGCGGGCACGAACGACACGCTGCTCCCGTCCTTGACCACGTCGACGTCGTCAATCTCCTCGAGGCCGTAGTAGAACCCCTCACCCTCGACATCGTCGATCTCGTCGAAGCCGTCGTCCACGCGTTTCCAACGAAGCTGGTCTGCCTTCATTGCCGGTGGAAAAATCGCCGGTTATGAAAAAATTCAGGTTCGGACGGCCAGGGCGAGGAAACCTACCAACGGCAGAATACTTGCATTATGGCAGAATACTTGCATTATGGCAGAATATACTTGCATTAGGCAGAATATACAACGACTACTACACATATAACTGCATGAACCAAAGTATTTTATAAGAGGGCGCGCGTGTCTAGAGCAGCTTGGTGAGGACGGTCTCCTTGTCGGCCTCGGAGGAGACCTTGGTGATGCCGAGCGCGCTGAAGGCGGCCGCGACCTTGTCGGCCGGGAAGCCCATCTGCGTGAACTCGCTGACGGAAGCCGGGTCGAGCGCGGGCGCCTGCTGCTTGAAGGGCAGCGCGTACTGGCGCGTCCACTGCTCGGCGGTCTGGTTGAACTGCTGGCGGTTGGCGTTGTAGACGCCGGCCACCTCGGCGTCCTGCGGGTCGTCGGGGTTGGGCGAGTCCAGCAGCTGCTGCAGCGAGATGAGGATGCTGAGAATGCTGTACACGGGCGTCCACTTGTCCTTGAGGATGTCGAGGCAGATCGCGCCGGTCTGCGAGCTGATGTTGGGGTGGAACACGCGCGTCTCGAACTTGGCCCGCGGCGGCTTCAGCGGGTACTCCGGCGGGACATTGAATTCCACCGTGAACGTGCCACCGGCGTAGGGGCTGTCCTTGGGGCCGGGGAAGGTGGCGACGACCTTCGACAGGTTGGCCTCGTCCGCCTCGGCGGTGAAGTGCCACTCCGTGTCGTTCTTGATCGCCTGCAAGTCTCTCAAAAGACGCTTCGACATCGTGCAAATCGATAGGTGTCGTGGAACAGGTCGGTGATGGGACGGTGGTGGTGTGTTGCCGGCGGTGATCGTATCACGGCCACTGCGCCCGCCCGTACCCTATCACCTAACGCAATGTGGCAACGGTGTGGCGACGGTGTGGGGTGCAGGGCACTGGGCACGGCCGCTGGGCAGGTGCCTGGGCCTGGCGGTTCATGTGATAGCCGTTTCGGTGGGCCGGCACTTCTTGCACCTTGGCAGCTCGCAGACCGCACACGTAGATCAGCGACCCACGCACATGTCCAAGATCGTGAAGAGCCCATCCGAGTGGAAGGCCGTGCTTTCGCCAGCCCAGTTCGCGGTGCTGCGCAACAAGGCCACCGAGCGCCCCTACACCGGGGCCTACGACAAGTTCGACAAGCCGGGCACCTACAACTGCGCAGGCTGCGGCAACCCGCTGTACACGTCGCGGGCGAAGTTCGACTCCGGCTGCGGCTGGCCCGCGTTCTACCAGGCGATCCCGGGCGCCATCAACCTGCACAAGGACAGCACCCTGGGAATGGAGCGAACCGAGATGACCTGTGCCAAGTGCGACGGCCACCTGGGCCATGTGTTCTACAACGAGGGCTACCAGAACCCGACCAACGAGCGGCACTGCGTGAACTCCATCAGCCTGAAGTTTGACGGGAACTGATCGGAGCCTTGTGGTCATACCCCAGCCTACCAGTACTCCATGTGCCTAGTAGTCACTACCATCGTATTAATTGGCACCTTACATAGCTCTCATATGCTCCATTGGACATCGTATTAATTGACACTTACATAGATCTCATATATAAGTACGTAGCCCAAAAAACACATATTACTTAATTAGTGCTGTGCTGTGTGTGTGCAGCCAAGCGACCATTGTGAGTAGTGGTTGTTTGTGCGTTGCACTTATCCTGATATGGTCGATACATCGCTACGTGCGCTTGCCTGTATTGCGTTGTGTTAACTTGCACTTTGATATACTACCTTAGATACCATTGGACATTGTACAATGGACACCATTAGACGCTCCATAGAACTACATCGTACCAAGTGGGTCGTAGTTATGGCAAGTGGTCGTAGTGATGGACTACTGGATCATAGTATATTGTACAGCGAACACGCTGGACTGCACTGTACACTACCTTGTAGCCTGTACAACTCAATTCATTTATACAGTGCAATATAATGTGCAAATTGACGTTCTAAGTACGTGGATGTAAACTCACAGAGAAATTTCATTCAGGAACACAAAATCCAGATGCGTCTTAGCGGTATCACGGCTCGACGACCCCAGGTAAAAGCATATTGCGCTTGTCGTGGGGCTCCAGTATTTGGTTAAGTACACAATGGAAGAGATTTACGTTATAGAAAGTCAGGATGCGCCCTAAAAATGGTAACTGGTGGTATATGGTTTGTGTCACCAGGTTCTTCAGACAGATGAATCCGTTGTCCGTACAACTCAATTCATTCCTATGTAGTGTCATATAGCGTGTAATGTGTTAATGTGGAATTTTATTGCTGCCTGAGTGAATTACACTCTATTTTGTTCATGCCTGGACGCGCAAATGCGGATGCGCCGTAGCGGTATCACGGCTCGGCGACCCCAGGTAAAAGCATATTGTGCTAGTCGTGGAGCTCCAGTATTTAGTTGAGTACATATTAGAACAGATCTATGCTACAGAAAGTCAGGATGCGGCTTATATATGGAGATCGGTATGTATACTGTGTATCCACATATCCGCTCAATGTGATGAATCCGTTGTCCTTACAACTCAATTCATTCCTATGTAGTGTCATATAGCGTGTAATATGCAAATGTGGAATTTTATTGCTGCCTAAGTGAATTACACACTGTTTTGTTTATGCCTGGACGCACAGATTCGGATATCTATTGGCAGTATCACGGCTCGACAACCCCAGGTAAAAGCATATTGCGCTTGTCGTGGGGCTCCAGTATTTGGTGGAGCATATACTGAAATAGATCTGTGCAATAGAAAATCAGGATGTGCCCTAAAAATGGTGACTGGTGGTATATGGTTTGTGTCACCAGGTTCTTCAGACTGATTAATTCGTAGTCCGTACAACTCAATTCATTTCCTATATAACCTAGTTTAGCATATGATGTGCAAACTGCCGTTCTGAGTCTGTATATGTGAATTACACTCCATTTTGTTCATTCCTGGACGCACAAATGCGGATACGCCGTACCGGTATCACGGCTCGGCGACCCCAGGTAAAAGCACATTGTGCTAGTCGTGGAGCTCTAGAATTTGGTTAAGTGCGCAATGGAAGAGATATATGTTACAGAAAGTCAGGATGTGGCCTATAAATGGTGACTGGTGGTATATGGTTTGTGTCACCAGTTTCTTCAGACTGATGAATCCGTTGTCCGTACAATTCAATTCATTCCTATATAGTGTCATATAGCGTGTAATATGCAAATTTGGAATTTTATTGCTGCCTAAGTGAATTACACTCTATTTTGTTCATTCCTGGACGCACAAATGCGGATACGCTGTAGCGGTATCACGGCTCGACGACCCCAGGTAAAAGCATATTGCGCTTGTCGCGGAGCTCCAGTATTCGGTGGAGCATATCCTGGAATAGATCTGTGCAATAGAAAATCAGGATGTGCCCTAAAAATGGTGACTGGTGGTATATGGTTTGTGTCACCAGGTTCTTCAGACTAATTAATTCGTAGTCCGTACAACTCAATTCATTTCCTATATAACCCAGTTTAGCATAAGATGTGCAAACTACCGTTCTGAGTCTGTATATGTGAATTACACTCCATTTAGTTCATTCCTGATTGCACAGATGCGGATCGCCGTAGCGGTATCACGGCTCGGCGACCCCAGGTAAACCCATATTGCGCTTGTCGTGGGGCTCTAGAATTTGGTAGAGTACATACTGGAAGAGATATATGTTACAGATTCATGCTACAGAATGTCAGGATACCTGTATCAATTTCAGCATGTTTGTGGTTCAACCCCAGATCGTTCAATCTGTTGAATTCGTAGCCCTACAACTCAATTCATATCCTATATAATGTACCTGCCATTCTAAGTCTGCGCATATAAACCAGATTCTATTCTGTCCACATATATACTTCAGCTATCACACCTCCTATATTCGTTGCTAAAGTGTTTGCTATCTGCTACATCTGCTGGCTCCGTGGCGAATCTCCTCATAGCTATCGAAATAACGTGGTGCCTTGAGTGTTCATAGTACAGCTAACGTATCACAGCTTGCGTCCATTGCCTTAGCTTATAGTATGACTGCCATGTCGCTATACAGATTGCCGTCTGTGCATCCCACACGCTGGACTGCACTATACACTACCTTGACTATTGTGCACTAGATCATATATACAGTGGGTACATGTTGTGCAATACACCATCCTATACTGCTTCACAAGGCCAATTGTACACTGGATCGTCGTGCACCTTGTACTTCACCATACTTACGGACTGTACTGGTACGTGCTGTGCAATACACTAGATCGCTTCACTTTACTCCATTATAATACCCGCTTTAGGATACCTGCTATAGGATACCTGCTATAGGATACCCCTATAGGATATTGGATGGTCACCCTTGCCCGCCCCACATGCTGCTGTCCAAGCAGGTTTCCTCCATCCTCGAGACTTCGCTAGGCACCACGGATCTCCTGTCGTATGCAGTCATAACAGCGGAAGGTGTCGTGCTTGATAGCCGGGAGAGCCAATCCTGCCAGACGAAGGAGTTCCCGTTCCACCCCGACGACGGCGGCTACTCCGTGAGCCCCAAGCTGCAAACTAAGGTATACTCCACCTTCGCCTCCGAGTTCTGGCGACAATCGTGTTCCGTGCGCCCGAATGCCCCCCGCTGGATCGGCGCCGAGGTCCACGAGCGCCGGTTTGTCATTGTGCCGCTAGCCCGATCCGGCCTGCTCCTGCTCGCCGTGGGGACAAACGTGCAGGCCTGGGGGCACATCGCCCACCTCGCACAGAAGACTGGTGCCGTCATGGCGTCCGAGGTCATTGTATAGTACAGTGGGGCAAGCTAGCATATCGGGCCGTCTGGAGTGCAATGTCTGGGCGGTCAACGGGACTCAACCGGATTCACGATTTAGATACATAATGGGATATAATGCCACACTAATGGTCATACCGATCAAATCAGAGTACTTTATGTTGCCAACTCAGGCATTCGGCCATTAATTGCGGCTGCTTAGTGCTTATTGATATTTATGTAGCATTGTCCCCACGGAGGTGAACTCGGTATTAGACTTATCAGAGTAACCCGAATCGAAAGTCATCCTGAAGTGGGTCTTCTCGTAATGAAGGTCGACAAGCAGTGCATCACATGAAGTGCATCGCATCAGTGCATCGCATCAGTGCATCGCATTATATCAGTGTACTATTACGTCTCGGCATCTCGCTAGGGCATCGCATACAGCAGCGTATCGCATTAAGCAGTGCATCGCGTTAAGCAGTGCATCGCGTTAAGCAGTGCATCACATTAAGCAGTGCATCACATTAAGCAGTGCATCACATTAAGCAGTGCATCACATTATAGCAGTGCACTATTACGTCTCGGCATATCGCTAGGGCATCGCATTACGCAGTACATCACATTGAGTGCATCACATTGAGCAGTGCATCTTAGTATTACACTGCACTGTAAGTTTAGAAATCTCATTATGGCACATAGCATGAATTACATCACACTATAACTTATAGCAGTGCAGTGCAGCATTACACCGCACATTACGCCTATGGTACCTTGCTATGGCATCACACTATAGCAGACAGCATACCGCACTACACCGCACTAAACTCACATAGTTCGTGGATCAGTAGTGTACGTGTGGTAGTATGCATCGGTGTGTGCACAGTGGGAAAATTAGACCGTGATGAAACATTAGAGCCACGCTGCATCATTAGGACATTAGAGTACACAATTTCACCCCAATAGAGCACACACCGCAATAGGGCATTAGAGCACACAGCTTCACCCAATAGAGCACACAGCTTCACCGATAGAGCACACAGCTTCACCCGATAGAGCACGCAGCTTCACCCGATAGAGCACACAGCTTCACCCGATAGAGCACGCATTCACTCCATACCCAGACCTACCACAACGGAGTGTGCTTGGGCCGCTCCATCTGCTCGTTGTCGTCCGCGAATGGGTCGAACGGGTCGTGGCGCGAGGCGCGCGACGGCTCCAGGTCGTCGAAGTCCGACTCGCTGTCGGAAACACGCGGCGGGGACGGCGGCGGGCGCACCGGCTCCACCGAGCGGGCCTTCTTCAGGCGATTAAGTGTTTCCGGGTCCAGTTCTTCGTGGTCGTCCCGCTCCTCCAGAGGCTGCCCGCTTTTGACTACCGCGTCGTGCGCCTGCAGTGCAGTCACCAGCTCCTCGTTGGCCGAGACCAGCTGCCCGACGTAGGCCTGGACCTCCTCGGCTGGATCGTGCACGAGCTGGATCACGCGGTGCCGCAGCTGCTTGGCCTGCCGGTAGTACGTCTCGGTCTCGCGGCTGCCGTGCGGGCTCTCGATCAGGGCCGCGGTCAGCCTCGTCGCGACGTTGTGGCCCGTCGCTACAATCGTCTCGATGCTCGCTCCGCGGATGTTGACCGGGCTGGGCGATCGCGACAGCGCGTACGACGGACTGCGGGGCCGTGACGGCCGAGGGGGCGTGCTGGGCGCAATGGTGGCCGTGCTAGCCCCGCTGCCTCCTCCAGTGCTACCCCAGGAGGTGGGGCTGGACGTGCGCGAGGCGCTGCGCGAGCTGGACCCGAACACCGCGTCCTGGTCCTCGTCCGCAGGGCCCGAGCGGCCGCGGGTGCGCTCGTGGCGGTCGACCAGGCCCGCCCGGGAGAACAGCGCCGCGATATTACGGTCTTTTCGCGTCGACCAGCTGTGCAGCAGCGAGCGGCACTGTCTCGAGGCCCTGGCCTCCCTGCTGTTGTCGGTGCGGCCGTGGTGCGCGGACGCAAGCTGCACCAGCTGGTCGGAGAGGCCGCTGTCCAGCACCAGCGGGCCAGTGCGCACGCCGTTATCGACAATGGTCTCGACCAGCATCAATGCCCTGGCCTGGTCGCTCGCGGAGCCGTGCTTGATGCGCTTCCGGAGCACGCGGCCAGCCTCCCGGCCGCCCGCGTCGGCTGGGCGCGTGCCCTGGATGAGCTCAATGAGGTTCAGCAGCTTCGCGGGATCGTACGACGACCCCTGGCCGAGCAGCGCCTCGGTCTCGGAGCTGATTGCGGTGTAGGGCTTCTTGTCGCTAAACAGGCCCATGGCGTTCGTATATCGGCAATTACACTAGTGTGGGTACGCAGGCTGCTGGATGCCGTACTGGAGGCCGTGCTCGCTTCGAATCTCGCTCAATTGGCTGGGCTGAGGTGGGCGACAGCACGGTGGTGTTGAGGCGGTCTGAGTAGGCTGGCCCGCCGTCACTCTTACCCCTCGCCTAAGCGGACCCTGCCCTGCCTCTCACCCACCCTGGGCGACGGCGCTGGCGCTGGGTGGGTGTTCACGTGCCGATTGACTGATCTCCGGCCGGCCGTAAGCTCCACCATCCTGGTAAAAAAAGCTGCCCCACTACAAAAACATGTCGCTGGTGCAAAGGATCCTTCAAGAGCTCGACAAGCATGGGCACATCGAGAGCACCCTGCACGCGTTCCCCGACCAGCCCAGCACCGCGGTGCAGTCCGCGGTCGCGTCCCTGGCCGACAAGAGCATGATCACCGCCGAGCAGGTCGAGCGCGACATGTGGTCGCTGACGCCCGAAGGCGAGGACATCGTGGCCCACGGCTCCCACGAGGCGCGCCTGTTCGACGCGGTGGCCGCTGCCGTGGACGGCCTGGCCCTGGCCGACGTCGGCAAGACCCTGGGCGCCTCCGGCAAGCTGGGCCAGCAGCGCGCGTTCAAGAACGGCTGGGTCAAGAAGGACGGCGCCAAGCTGGTCTCGAACCTCGCCTCCAGACCGGAAGACGCCACCCAGGCCGCCCTGGCCACCGTGAAGGCCACGGGCACTCTGGAGAACGCGGCCGAGCTCAATGAGCTCAAGAAGCGCAAGCTGCTCGTCAAGAACAAGGTCTGGTGGTACAAGCTCGGCAAGGGCCCCGAATTCTCTCTCGAGGTCCAGAAGCTCGAGACCGACCTGACCGTCGAGATGTTGCAGAGCGGCAGCTGGAAGACCGCCCAGTTCAAGCCCTATAACTTCAACGCCGAGGGCGCTGCTCCCAACGCGGGCAGCCTGCACCCGCTCAACAAGGTGCGCGCCGAGTTCCGGCAGATCTTCTTCAACATGGGCTTCACCGAGATGGCCACCGACCCCTACGTCGAGACCGGGTTCTGGAACTTCGATGCATTGTTCGTGCCGCAGCAGCACCCGGCGCGCGACATGCAGGACACCTTCTACATCAAGGAGCCGCAGTCTGGCGGCCGTCCCGAGGACAAGCAGTACTACGAAAACGTGCGTGCCGTGCACGAGAACGGCAAGTTCGGCTCCAAGGGCTACCGCTACCAGTGGGACCCGAAGGACGCCGAGAAGCTGGTGCTGCGCACGCACACCACCGCGATCTCCGCCCGTGTTCTGCACCAGCTCGCAGAGAACCCCCGGCCGGCCCGGTACTTCTCTATCGACCGTGTGTTCCGCAACGAGGCCGTGGACGCGACCCACCTGGCCGAGTTCCACCAGATCGAGGGCGTGATTGCCGACTTCGGCCTCACCCTGGGCGGCCTCATCGGCTTCATGCAGGAATTCTTCGCCATGATGGGTGTTGACCAGCTCCGCTTCAAGCCTGCATACAACCCCTACACCGAGCCCTCGCTGGAGATCTTCGGCTACCACCACGGCCTGGGCAAGTGGGTGGAGATCGGCAACTCGGGCCTGTTCCGCCCGGAGATGCTGGAGTCCATGGGTCTTCCCCGCGACCTGCGTGTCTACGGCTTCGGCCTGTCGCTCGAGCGTCCTACCATGATCAAGTACGGCGTGTCTAATATCCGCGAGCTCCTGGGCCACAAGGTCAGTCTTGACTTCATTGAGAACAACCCGGCTGTGCGTTTCGACGAGCGCTTGGTTTAATATGTATGATGTATTCTAGCGAAGCGACGTAGCATGAACGCATGATCCTAGCACGCAGTGAATGATCCTAGCACGCAGTGAATGATCCTAGCAACGCAGTGAATGGTCCTAGCAACGCAGTGAATGATCCTAGCATGATCCTGAATGAATGATCCTAGCATGAATGAATATCGAATATTACATACAAACACGACTCCCACGGTACAGAGGGCCACAAAGTATTGAGGATTGCGAGAAAATAAATTTAGATGGTATATCAGGTATGGGACAAATATCAGTTTACGGCTATCACGCACTGTAAATAGCATTTCTGTTTCTGCTCTCATTGACTTAGTGGCAGCCAATCCTGGATACGTGCTCTGCCAAGTCACCGTGTGCTCTACTAGTCAGAAGGTCGTTCAAAACCCATAGCATGAACGCAGTGGATGAATTATCGGGATTACATTGACATGATTTGGAATTGGAGCCAAAGCACAGTAGAACCGGCGAACTTTCTAGGTGGCTCTGTGGCATTGCAATGACTGTAGGAGTACGGAAATAAAATGCTACGAAGTAGATCGATCATCAACCATTCGTAGTCGTAGCTCGTTCCTTCGATCAGTCGAGAACATGAATGGTTTCCTCAAGGTTTGACGCTGGGAGAGATTGGTACCGCTGAACACCCGGTGAAGCTCGGCAGTTTGCTGCTGGGTATCTGTGCCTGTGCCTGGTTCTGGGCACAGGCACGCTCCCATTATTACTATATAACTACAGGGATCAATTCGCAGGTGAGGTCGCACAAAACCGCACGGTATAGGCATGCATCGCGGGGGCGGGGTAATTATGCATGTGGTGCCCAAATAGCCCCCTTAACTCAACCCTGATGGTGTGCTATCAGACAGGCTTCCCCACGGGTCTGCCCAGCAAAAACATAAAATACACTTCCTGCGTGGCCAACCAGGTCACTTGTCGCACTATATGTCCACAACAGCTCTACAATAGCCCGTTGTGGGTGGATCCACCTGGACTGTTTGTGCATGCACCCTAACATCCGCCGCACCCTAAATAGGAATAATGCATTCGGTGCCCTGGCCGATAACCACACACTTGTGACAAAGCGCCATGCCGCAAAATAGCTCATTTATACCTGTTTAGAATTCACATCGAAAATTATCGCTATTATGGGGTGTGGCAGCAGCAAAGAGGGCAGAGAGCCTTCCTTCCCCGATTTCTTCAAGCATGACAAGACCAACAGCACTAGCACTAGCAGCAACAACACAGGGACGCACAATCGCGACTCAGCTAGCCACGTTAGACAGAAGGTTCTCGATGCATTCAACAGTCAGGTCGAGAGGGAATTGATCAGCGAGCACAAACGCCCGATTCTAAAGGCCCTCTTTTTGGGGACCGGTGAATCGGGAAAGTCCACCGTCTTCAAACAAATGCGGATTTGCTACGACAAAAGCTTCACCAGGTTCGAACGGAGCCAGTACTCCAAACTCATCTGGGCCGACACCCTGCGGGCCATGCGGGTACTGGTGGATATTTGCTGCGAGGAGCTCCGGACGGACAGCGGCGATGCCAGCTTGCAGCATATTGTCTCCCAATGGCTAAACGGCAACCGACTCGACGAGCTAATGAAAAATTCCCCCGCTGTGGCGCACGACGATGCAGCTGTGCAACTCACGGCTGACGACGCTACCGGGAAGGCCAGCTCCAACCTGGTGAAATACTTCGCCTCGACCTTCACGGGGGCTGCCAACGATAGCGGGGCCAGCACCGACAAGAGCAGCGAATTGGAGCGTGGCAACACGTTTCCGCAACAGAACACTGTTCCGGCCACAGCGATCCGCAATGCAGTCTGCTTGATCCAATCCCTCAGCCTCACCCGCAAAGCGTTTCTGGACGCCGAAAAGGACAAGCAGGCCAAGGCGTTCCTGCACAATCACGTCCCCCCGCGGAACCACTCCAGGGAGGCCGACTCCAAGGAGATTCTGATCAAACAACTGGTGAGCATAGTGGCTGCAGGCGACAACTCGCAGTCGGAGATCTTCCAGGCAATTGGGGGAAACCTCGTGTTTGGCGAGAGTGCAGACACCGCCATGGAGCCGCGCCAGTACCTCAAGTCCACCGATCCGCCCACCCGGCTGCAGATCGCCTGCGCCGTGCATCTACTATGGCAAGCATGCCCCGAGCCGATAAAGCGGATGGTCCAGGCCAACCAGCTAGGGATGGAGACCAACGCGGCGTTCTTCCTGGAGCGAATCGGAAACTTCTTCCCCGATGACTACATGGCTGCCGACGGGGACATTGTCCGGGCGCGGATCAAAACCACCGGCCTGACGTCGACGGAGTTTGCCGTGAGCAGCCATATCTTGGTGGTCACCGACGTGGGAGGCCAGCGGATCGAGCGGAAGAAGTGGATCCATAACTTCGATGACACCTCGTGCGTGCTGTACGTCGTCAGTGTGTCCGAATATGACCAGGGGCTCGAGGAAGACGAGCACACGAACCGCTTGGACGAGGCCTTGGACGTGTTTGAGAACATATGCAACTCGCAGTGGTTCCGGGCCAAGACGTTCCAGCTGTTCCTCAACAAGGTCGATATCCTGCAGCAAAAGTGCCGCTACTCGTCGTTCAAGGCGCACTACAGCGACTACAAGGCGAGCGACACCGACCCCGAAGCGATCCTGAACCACATAGAGAAGATGTTCCGCAAGCGCTTCAAGTGGGGCAGCCGGAACCTCTACGTGCACCGGACCTGTGCCACGGACACCAACGCGATGAAGTTTGTGATCAAGTCGGTGAGCGACATGGTCCTTTTCGAGAACCTCAAGTGGGCGGGCATGCTCTGACACTTCTTTCTATATGAAATATATGAAATATGGTATTATAACTTTAATTGTACAATCTCCGTTGGCAGCCGGCTTGGGCGATCCAATTGGCGGATAATATTCCAACGGCCAGGTCATGTGGCCTGCGCTTTAGTTTGTCGAGTGTCCTGCGTGTACCACAGGGTTCATGCTAGCTGCACATATTGTGGTTAATCACGTGGCACGGTGGAGCGTCCGCTGATTGGCCCAGCGGCCAACGCCCAACGGGACCAACCCCATGTTTTATTATATAACGGTGGCTTATTCCTCCACGCTCTAATACAGCAAGGAAGCTTCACACAATAGAAAACATGTTCTCTCAGATTGCTCGCTCGCACGCCCGCACTTTTTCCACATCTACCGCCGCTCTGTCTAAGGTGGCCGTTCTTGGCGCCGGCGGAGGCATCGGCCAGCCCCTGTCGCTCCTGCTGAAGGAGAACAACGACATCACCGAGCTCAGCCTCTACGACCTCAAGGGCGCTCCCGGCGTCGCTGCCGACGTGTCGCACGTCAACGCCAAGTCGGTCGTCAAGGGCTTCGGTCCCGAGGACAACGGCCTGGAGAAGGCTCTCGAGGGCACCGACGTCATTGTCATCCCTGCCGGTGTTCCCCGCAAGCCCGGCATGACCCGTGACGATCTTTTCAACACCAACGCTTCTATTGTGCGCGACCTCGCCAAGGTGGCCGGCAAGATCAGCCCCAAGGCTCTCATCGCCGTCATCTCCAACCCCGTCAACTCCACCGTCCCCATTGTTGCCGAGACCCTCAAGAAGCTCGGTGTCTACGACCCCAAGCGAGTCTTCGGTGTCACCACCCTGGACCTTGTCCGTGCCTCTCGCTTCCTCTCGCAGATCAAGAACACCGACCCCGTCAACGAGAAGGTTTCGGTGGTTGGCGGCCACTCCGGAGCCACCATCGTTCCTCTGATCAGCCAGAGCAACCACCCCGACATCAGCGGCGAGACCTACGACGCCCTGATCAACCGCATCCAGTTCGGTGGTGACGAGGTCGTCAAGGCCAAGGCCGGTGCCGGCTCCGCTACCCTGTCCATGGCCTTCGCCGGTGCCCGTTTCACCAAGTCGCTGGTTGACGGCCTCAACGGCAAGTCTGTTATCGAGAACACCTTCGTCGACTCGCCTCTCTACAAGGACCAGGGCGTTTCCTTCTTCTCCTCCCCCGTCAGCCTTGGCAAGAACGGTGTGGAGACCATCCACCCCATCGGCAAGATCACCCCCAAGGAGGAGGAGCTGCTTGCTGCTGCGCTCGAGGGCCTCAAGACCAACATCGCCAAGGGCGTCAAGTTCGTGGCCGAGAACCCGTAATTTTTTTTTTACGTACAGCCCTGTATCTGCACATAACCAAATAGAATAGAGGATTAAGTGGAGCGAAAGCGGCCAGCGAAAGCGGGCGAAAGCGAAGCTAAAACACCAAGAAAAAACGAAGAAAAAAAAAACAACAAATATAATATTAATAGAACATGAGACATGAGACACGCAGCCTCAAGAGTGGCTGGCTGCTAAGGAACCATTGCGACTGCACGCGAACCAACCAGGAACAAAGATGTCTTGCAGGGGAAACAAAAGCCGCGGTGCGGCGGCGGCTAGCGGGGGTGTTTCGGTTTAACCGCCAGTGGAACGATTTGTCCGTTTCCGGCATAAGATTAGGTCCGACACCTGATCGTGTTTACAGTTATAAATATACTACAATAAGTATCTGCAGCCCCTCGTTGGTGGAGGACAAAACAAACCCACAAGATGGGGTAACTGCACGTGTGGCCGAAGCTACGGCGACGGCAAATGTACGGAAAGTTTACACAAAAGCACACCAGGCTGCCGGGCCAGCGGAACTAACCCGCAAGTAGACTGTGCCTACAGTTGCTATTCCGCCGCCTCACATATACAGCCTGCCGAAGCAAGACGCGTGGGCTGGGAGGGTGGGGAAGGGCAGACAGTAAATTTCACGTGAGCTGTGAGCATCCGAGGAAGGTATGCGGCAAAAGCGTGATAACGATGCGGGCAGCCGGGACCATGGCCAGCACAACCGCACGGCTCGACTGCGTGGAATGCGACATTTGCTACAGAGGAAAATGTAGCAAGCACTGCGGCATGTGTATGTGACAGGCGCCCTATGCAGTGACTCCCTCAATAACCGCACATACCAATAACGGCGCTATTTAGCGGTCACGTGCCGACACATTAGGGTTATGTACGGATGCGTTGCCATGATGTGGGCTACGGCTGAGCAGCGACGAGCCACGCTCGCCAATTTCCAAGGATATATTAAAAACACACGGGCGCAAGTATGGGGCAGCGGTCGCCAGGGCGGCTGGCCTTTCTGGTAGTTTATTTTTTAGTTGCCTAAGTTCGGTTTAAGCTATTTATAGGTTCGAAGTTTTCGTTCCCGTCGTTGTCAATATATACTGGGCTAGGCATACAGGCAGACACCTGATTGATACCGCTGACACTGATATCTAATCTATATCTGGCTTGGGTTTTTCAGGCTTTGGGTAGACCACACGGGAAAAAATTGCTCATCGCCAAGAAACGGGTACCGAAAGCAGCCAATTAGTGCGGCCCCAGAGAGCAGATAAATGACGCAATAATTTGCCGTTTCCACGAACCCGAAGATGCCGCGGAAACCGGGAGCCGATACGGCTTTTTTCGTGGGGTGATGTGACGATACACGAACAGCAGCATACTTGATGACTACTCGCTCCCAATTGGTAGTCGAACCGCGTTGCCCTACGCCGTGCATGCAACAAAAGTGGGGGTGCTAAAAAGACATTTTCTTCACTTTGGAGAAAGGAAAAAACCGTGCGCACCTGGCCAATTTACAGGACAGTCGCGGGCACGGCGCGGCGCATATAATCAACCACCCGAGCGATATAGAGCCATCGCGAATTGAGCGCAGCAGGCTGTGACTTTTTCATGATTAGGACTCTGTCAGATGAATGCGGAACCCCAGCCCTGCAGAGGCTCTTAGGGAAACCCTCAGGTATGCTAATCAAAAAGACACGACCCTAGACACGACCCCGGGACGCGTTCGTGCGTCGATGGCTACTTCGTGAGGCTTGTATAAGACATGTCAGATTTGTCAACCACTTTGGCATTCATATATAGATAAGTAAGTGGCACATTAGATCGGGAAAAAAAATCCACGATTTGGTATTGAGGTGCCGAGTGCTATTTTTTTTTTACTTTACTGGAGTTCAGCACGCATTCAGGAAAGCAATCTGTAGATCTCTTTTCCTTCCTCCTTCCAGGCTGATATTAACTTCACACTACTCTCGAACGGACCGGAATGTCGACAGCTCCTCCATATGAAATTCACCGCGCAATGTCCACTGCGGCGCTAGATTTCGACAATATGGACACATATTCCATGCTGAATGGTGACGACTGGCCCAATTTCGACACTGCATCCGACGAGTCCCAGAGGTTCATGGACTTCGATTACTTGCACCCCGCTGGACAGGGCGTCAACCGCAAGTTCCATCTTGACATGGGGCTCGGCAAAACATACGAGCCCGAGACGCCGCTGAGGAAAATCAGGGGCAACTCTATCTCTGCATCTTCGGGGGTAGTCACGCCCCAGTCGGCCGGCCGCAGCTTCTCCTGCACGTCGCTGCCGTACACCCCCAGTGACCACCTTCTTCCATCGCCCATGGAGACGCCCCTGGGCACGCCCCTGGACAACCCCATGTACAACCCGTTTGAGATTTCCTGCGACCCCAAGATGGCAGGCTGGGACTTCTCCGCATCCAGCACTTCGCTGGGCCCGTCGCTGCACTCGGGGAGCCACGTCAGTCTGAACAGCCTCACCCAGGGCGACGACGTGCCCGGTGGCCCTCTGGGCTCTCTTCCCAAGGACGCCGGCAACTCCAACGGCAGCATTCCCATATCCACGAAGCCCGCGAGTGCGCTGCTGTCGCGACGGGCTGCACGCAGCAGCAGCATCAGCAGCACCGATTCGCGCAAGCTGTCGATCGGGCGCAACTCCAGTGTTTCCAGCGGAATCAACCCCTTTTACTGCCCGCCTCCGTGTCTCCGCGAGTCCCCGCGGGAGGAGGCTGCCCCGCAGAGCGTCGATCCGGCGTCTGAATACACCCATGGCTCCGAGACCTCCTCCACGGGGTACTCCGCCCCTAATTCCATTCAGGCCGCTGCCGCCGCTGCTGCCGCTGCATTTTCTACCTTTGGGTCTGCATCCGATATTGACTCTCATAATTTCACCGTGGGTGACGATGCTGGCATCTCACCCACCGAGGGCAATTCGAGTCTGTACTACGGTTCATTGACCGAGCACGACCCCGTGTTCCGTCGCTCTGTGCCTGGCGATATCAGTCCTGATATGCTGGACTCAGCCACCCCGCATTCGGGCGAGTCCCTGCTGGTGCGGAGCCGCAGCTCGTCGGTTCCGTCCCCGGCCAGCACCGGAAACGCACCGCCCCACGACAAGCCGTTCATCTGCGAGGCCTGCAACAAGGGCTTCCGCCGAATGGAGCATCTGCGAAGACACACCAAGACGCATACCCAGGAACGACCTTACACATGCACCATTCCTGACTGCGGGCGCAAGTTCTCCCGCACCGATAACCTGAAGGCCCACATCCTCACCCACGCCAAGAAGACGGGTCGAAACACCTACGTCGAGGGCCTGGCCGAGATGCAGCAGGTGAAGTCGCAGAAGAAAAGAAAACCCAAGAAGCCTGAGGCGAACTCCGATTAGCAACTACATACTACTGATATAATTTCACCATTGCGTGCGTAAATGCTAATGTAAATAGCGTTCGATCTGCTAACTTTATTCTTATATAGACAGCGCAATCTGCTGCTGTACCGTGGCACCGTGGCACCGTGATGGGCTAGCTTGGGTAGCATTGCCAATAGCGTTGTGATTGCGGTAGCCAGTAGCACTGTTTCCAGTAGCATTGCAGCCAGTAGCGTTGCAGCCAGTAGCATTGTAGCCAGAAGCATTGTTACCACTAGCGTTGTAATAGAATTGCTGCGAGTAACGTTGTATCCAGTAGCGTTGTAGCCAGTAGCATTGTTGCCAATAGTGCTGTGATTGCTGTAGCATTGTTTCCAATAGTGCTGTGATTGCTGTAGCATGGCTGCCATAGCATTACTGTCAGTAGCATGGTGTATTCCCAAGTGGTACTGTGGTGGCACACATTGTGATAGCAGTCGGTGTAGAGCTACTGTATTGACCAGCTAAACTATGGTGGCACATATCGTGACCATCTACTGCACTGTCCAGCGAGTGGTACTGCGATACTGGATGGCAGTCTGTACAGAGATGCTGCATTGTTCAGCTAGTAGCATTGTGATTGTTCAGCTAGTCGCACCAGTTAGTGGTGGCCAGCTAGTGGCCAACTATTAGTCCAGCTAGTCGCACCTAGGTAGTGATGACCAGCTTAGTCGCATTCAACTAGTGGTGCCAGCCAGTGGTACACATCTAGAAGTGTCCAGCTAGTGGCCCAACTAGTACTACGCCCAGCCAGTAGTGCCAGCTAGTGGTGACCAGCTAGCAGTACCACTAGTGGCCCAACCAGTAGTGGCAGTCGCACCAGTCGCACCACTAGTGGCACTCATGGGATCATCTCACGAGTCACTCCGTCGCCGCCCAATGTGGCCGAGCTCGTGAACTCCTGCTTGGTGAAATAGGCCATCAGGTACGAGAACCCCGTCATTGTGTAGAGAATGGCACACGCGATTAGCGACGTGGCCTTGATTCCAATGCCACCGTACTGGATGGCAGCCATGGCGAGGTAGAAGCCCGCGCGAGGAAGGTTCTGGCGGAAGAAGCGCAGGAATGCGGTGAACCGGTCGGTGACGGGGCAAATGCGCAGCAGGAACGGCAGCTCCAGGAACAGGATGAGCAGGCCCTGGACCAGGCATATAATTGAGAAGATGATAATGAGGCTGACGTGCAGCAGGTTGACCACGCCGAGAGCGATGCTCACGGGGAAGCACAGGAAGCCCAGCCACTGGCCGTAGACGCTCCAATTCCGGGACTTCATGTCGGAGGAGAACCCGCTGGTGACGGATTTCCACACGGTTCCTAGGGCAGTATCGGCTAAACCCATTATAGTGGCACTACCGCGTAATTCCCCGTTTGTTGATGTGTTGTGGAAGGCTCCGTCCTGGTGGGGAGAACTGAGCAGAGCAGGCCGCACTAGCGGTAACACGTGGTGGGGCTCTGGCCGGCGGGCCCGGGTGGATATGCCAGTGCGGGCGAGTGCCAGCGCCTAGTAGCTCAGTTTGTCCCGACAACCAAACCTGCCGGAACACGCAAGGCACCGCTCAGCCACAGCGTCTGTCTCGGCCCGCAGTGTGCTATGCGCGCGACGAGGCTCATGCATTAGCAGGTGGGACAACGCAGTAGGGTTCCAGGACCGCTGCTAAATATAACACCTGACAGGTAAGGGGAGCTGAGCAGCGCACGTATCGAAACCACAGCAGGCCATGCCGGAACCCGAACACAGAGGACCGCGGTTGAACATGCTCAGCACGTTCGCGCTGTACTTGGGCGTATGCTCCGCCGTCAGCTTCGACGCAGACTCTCTCAGCAGCGTGCAGAACAGCACGTCGTTGATCGCCAAGGGCCTCCTCGACTACTACCCACTCGCCAGCTCTGACGCCAGCACGCGGTCCGGATGGACGCCGGGCGTGTTCCAGCAGCCGTACTACTGGTGGGAGTCCGGAGTGGCCTGGGGCGTGATGGTGGACTGGCAGTTCTACACCAACGAAACCACCTACAACGACCTGCTGAAGCAGGCGATCCAGTTCCAGGCCGGCACCGACGGCAATTACATGCCCTCGAACCAGTCGCTGACGGAAGGCAACGACGACCAGGGGTTCTGGGGAATGACGGTGATGACCGCTGCCGAGCGCAACTTCACCAACCCCGACAGTGGCTACCACGGCTGGCTGTACTCCGCGCAGGCCGTGTTCTACGACATGGCGCAACGCTGGGAAACCAACCTGTGCAACGGCGGGCTGCGCTGGCAGATCTACACCTGGAACTCCGGGTACAACTACAAGAACACCGTCTCCAACGGGTGCCTGTTTGCGCTGGGCGCACGGCTGGCGCGCTACACGGGCAACTCGTCGTACGCAGACTGGGCCGAGAAGGTGTACGACTGGCTCGTGGACGTGGACTTCATCGACCAGTCCGGCGACACCTGGTCCGTGTTCGACGGCGCCAGCACCGACAACAACTGCACGAACCACACGACCCTGCAGTGGTCGTACAACTCCGGGCTCATGCTGAGCGGGGCTGCCTACATGTACGACTACACGAACGGCAGCTCGAAGTGGGAGTCGATTGCGACCAGCCTGTGGAAGCATGCGGCCAGCCAGTTCTTCCAGAACAACATTGCGTACGAGTCGGCCTGCCAGCCCACCGGCAACTGCAACAACGACCAGCGGTCTTTCAAGGGCATTTTCCTGCAGCAGCTCGGGCAGACGGCAGTGCTGGTCCCGTCGCTGCAGGATGAGATCATGACGGCGATCAATGCCACTGCCGCGGCTGCAGCCGGATCGTGCAGCGGAGGCACCGATGGCCACACCTGCGGCCTCAACTGGCTGGACAAAAACTACGACGGCACCTACGGGCTGGGTGAGCAGATCTCGGCCCTGGCCGCTCTGTCCACCACGCAGACGCTGAGGAGCGCGAAGCCTTTCACGGGCCACAACGGCGGGTCATCCAACGGCTCGAGGAGCGGCGACTTCGGGTCCACCGCAATCAGTCCGTTGACCGACACCACACCAATCACCACGGGTGACCGAGCGGGCGCGGGCGTCATAACTGCTCTGCTCATGATATTTATTATTGCATCGGGTTTCTGGATCATCATATAGACTAGCATATAAGTGGGGGTAAGGTGGTCTGTGCAACGTCCTCTCTGTTACTTCACTCACGGCCCACCACCGAAGATATCTGTTACTATTCAATTGGAGATGTACGGACTCACGGCATATGCCACAGAAGGTGTAATATGCTACCACCGAGTTAGTTACTAGGATTTTATTTCAAAATGGAGATGGTACTCACGGCACAACTCCATATGCCACAGAGGGTGTAATATGTTACCACCGAGTAGATGTTACCAGTAAATCTGTAACTAGGATTTTATTTCAAATTGGAGATGGTACTCACGGCACATCTCCATATGCCACAGAGAGTGTAATATGCTTAATTATAATAGTTTGAGTAGCAGAACTCGAATGCCACCCTAGTAACTCTGTTACTAGGATTTCAAATTGGAGATTGTACTCACGACACAACTGGGTGAACGCCACTACAGGCGAGTTTTATAATATATATATTAATATATATATTGGCGATAATTGATACCGTTGTTACTGCTTCTCGAATAATTTTAAATTGGAGATATGCGGCTAGGTGGACACATATTGAGACGCGGTTTAAAATGGGGAGGGGCCAAGTCGGCCGTGCACAACTCCATGAATGCCACTACAGGCGAGTTTTGTAATATATATATATTAATATATATATATTGGTGATAATTGGTCCTACTATTGCTGTTCCTCGAATAATTTTAAATTGGAGATATCGGCTAGTTTGGTGCGGTGAACACGCATATTGAGATGTATTTCAAAATGGGGAGGGTCGGCCGTACACAACTCCATGAATGCCAATACAGGCGAGTTTTGTAATATATATATATTAATATATATATTGGTGATAATTGGTCCTATTATGCTGTTCCTCGAATAATTTTAAATTGGAGATATGCGGCTAGGTGGTGCGGTGAACACGCGTATCTCAATGAGACGCGGTTCAAAATGGCTGAGTGTCTGTGCCACAGACAGTATACCAACGCCTTGTCGAGTTGCATTCCACCACTACAGGGAATTATATATATTAGCGGTAATTGGTTCTATAGTCGTTACTGTAATTGGAGATATTCATCTGGATGGACTAGTTGGGCCTGGCCTGATTGCTATGCCCCAAAAGTGGTACCACAATAATTCGGTCGCTGGATGTATTAATATAAGCGTTAGTTGGCCAGTCCCAGTTTAAGTAGAGATGACCGCGAACGCCACAGACTTTTATAATACCTTACTATATAACGCAATCAGTTCTCTCCGATAGCGAATTAGGATGTCCAGTACTGCTAATAGTGTACTGCAATTTAGGGAGTAATCATGATACTGATGGGATATGCACGGCCCAGGTGGAGGACTACCGCGAGACACCTAATGCACACGCATTATTGATACCAAATTGATTACACTACCACCGTTGCTACCACCGTTGCTACCACCTCTGCTACCACTAGTGCCATCGCTAGTGCCACCGCTAGTGCCACCGCTGACCGATCACCCTGATCCACGCTCCGCGATCCACGAACCACCACCGCACAGATGCCTAACCCATGGGCTTAGTTCTCTCCTCCTGCTCACGTAATTAATTGACGGCTTCCGAATTTGCCCTTTCACCATATATTCTTGGCGAGGCTGCATTGTACATCGGGTAAAGCTGGACATTCGCGCGGATTCACTTTATCGAACAGCCGTATTCAACCGCATTCCTCTACGTGCCTAAATTGACAACTTAGTGGCATCTTTCCATGCTGTTGAGTTCATACCTCACGCTGGGGCTCCTGTCCCCCGCGACCGCAATCAATATGTATCCCGACAACACCACCAGCATCAAGGACGCCATGGACCTGGTGCTCGGCGGCACCCTGGCGTACTGTCCGTGGATCCACAACGAGTCGGGCGCTGCCCCCGGCATGTTCCAGGCCCCTTACTACTGGTGGGAGGCCGGCGTCGCGTGGATGACCATGATCGACTGGTCCGCTTACACCGGCAACAACACCTACGACAACTGGATCCGAGACGCCCTGGTGCTGCAGTCGGGCAAGAACTGGAACTACATGACCGAGAACCAGACCTCGGTCGAAGGTAACGATGACCAGGCGTTCTGGGGCATCGCTGCTATGAACGCGGCCGAGAAAAACTTCACCCAGCCCGGCTCGGAGTACCCGCCGTGGCTGTACTTCGCACAGGCCACCTTCAACACCATGGCCGGGCGCTGGAGCACCGCGAGCTGCAACGGTGGCCTGCGATGGCAGATCTACACGTGGAACACCGGCTACGACTACAAGAACATGGTTTCCAACGGCTGTCTGTTCCACTTGGCTGCGCGTCTGACCCGCTTCACCAACAACGAGACCTACATCGACTGGGCCGAGCGTGTGTGGGACTGGGCCGAGGAGGTGAAGTTCCTCAACAAGACCAATCCCAATGCCACCGACCCCAACAAGGTTGGCATGCAGGTGCTGGACGGTGCCCACGTCGAGTCCAACTGCACCGATTTCTCCAGTGCGGAGTGGACGTACGACCAGGGCCTCATGATCAGTGGCTGCGCCTACCTCTACAACTACACCGGCGACTCGAAGTGGCTGGACCGCGTGGAGATGCTGTGGAGCCGTGCCACGGTGCTGTTTGCCTCCGACGGCTCCGACCTGCTCCCGGGCAACTACATTCTCTACGAGCCGTCCTGCATGAACATGAACGAAAGCATTGTGCGGTGCTCGAACGACCAGCGCTGCTTCAAGGGAATCATGCTCAGCTTCTTGGGAATCAGCATGCAGGTAGTCCCGGAGCTGCACGACAAGTTCTGGCAGTACATCACGACGAGTGCCCAGGCAGCGGCGTGGTCGTGCTCGGGCGGTACAGACGGGCACACGTGCGGCTTGTCGTGGCTGCACCAAGGCTGGGACAACTGGTACGGACTCGGAGAGCAGCTGTGTGCGCTCAGCGCCTTCAACACCCTGATGTACGACAACTTCAAGGGCCCGTACACCGCGTCCGATCTGCCCGAGATCTACAAGGTCACCACGAACACAACGCAGGTGGGCTCGGGCAACGGCTCCACCACGCAGGGCGGAGGCTCTGTCTACGGCTGGGGCGGAGAAGCCGGCCTCAACACCTCTCAAGTCGAGGCCACGGCGCTCGATATCCGCGGTGGAGACAAAGCTGGCGCCGGCGTGCTCACGGCGTTTGTTATCATTTTTATTGTAGGTGGATCCGTGTGGGTTCTTTTCTAGAGGCGAACCGAAGCATCCAAAACTCCATGCATTTCTATTTAACATATTTAGCTATTGTTTAAGCTCTTCCCTTTAATGAGTCGATAGCTGCCACGATAGGCTGCCACGATAGGCTGCCACGATAGGCTGCCACGTTAGTGGTGGCCAGACGATGAGCTAGTGGTGGTCAGGCTCAGCGATGAGCTAGTGGTGGTCAGGCTTAGCGATGAGCTAGTGGTGTCCAGTGTCAGCAGTAGGCTATCCTGTAAGATAGAGTTGTTACCATCAACTACCGGTTGACCAGTTGCCATTCAGCTCAGCGCTAGTGGTGACCAGTCTCAGCTATGAGCTAGTGGTGGCCAGTCTCAGCGATGAGCTAGTGGTAGCTAGTCTCAGCGATGAGCTAGTGGTGGCTAGTTGGCTCAACCGTAGGTTATCCTGTAAGATATAGTTTTTACCATCCACTACACTTGACCTGTTGCCATTCAGCTCAGCGATGAGCTAGTGGTGATAGTTCTCTCAGCAGTAGGCTATCCTGTAAGATAGTGTCAGCAGTAGGCTATCCTGTAATATAGAGTTGTTACCATCGACACCAGTTGGCCAGTTGCCATTCAGCTCACCTATGAGTGGGCAGTTTAGTTGTCCAGCTGACTACCAACGGTGAGCTAGTAACAGTTGTCACTATGAGTAGGATGCCAAGTCAAATATACCATTCGGCTCAGCGGTGAGCTAGTAGCGAGTGGTCTCAGCTGTAGTGTAATCCTGTCAGATATAGCTACCCCATCGACTACCAGTTGTCCACCAGTTATGCAGTTGACTATTCGGGTCAATCGGTAGGCTAGTGGTGGCTCAGCTGCATCCAGATGTAGTTGTCCATTCGAGTGCTGACCAGTCTCGCTATGAGTAGTCTACCATTGACTACCAATGTGCACTATGGCCTATTTGGGGGTCACTAAGCAATGTGATCACCCTCGACATCGACCAGAGCTTTTCGAGGGAGCTCGGAATCGAGGCTGGGGGTCTCCTGGGAATCGGAATCGACAGACTGCCCTAGCCAGTCTTTCAGCTGGGCTTCCACGAACCGCGAGCCCAGGTTGGCGCTGCCGCGCAGTATGCAATCGTGTCCTCCACCGACTTCCTCGTAGTAGTTCGTGATCCTGGACACGTCGACCCACTCCTTCATCTGGCGCGCACACTCCTCCTCGGAGCCCCACACCATGGCGGTGTTTGCAGGCAGGCACTTGGTCCATGTGCGAGTGTCGGCCTTTACCGGGCTCACGAGCGGGTCGTAGAAGTTGGCGCCGGGCTCCAGGAACGACTCGCGCATGGTGCGCTCGTCATGCGAGTCTCCCGTCAGGTCCGTGGTGGGAGAGACCAGCATCATGCCCGCGAGCTTGGCGCCCGAAAGCAGCATTGCCAGGCCCAGGTGCCCCCCGCAGGAGTCGCCCAGCACAACGATCTTCTCGCACGACTGCTCCAGCTGGCGGTGGCACGAGAGCGCCTCCTGGAGCTGCGCCGGGTACTTGCGGTAGTGCCCAATGGTGTAGTCCAGCACCAGCACGCTGGCGCGGTACGGCGCGAGCTTCTTGCTCAGGTAGGCCATGTAGTCGAGCTGCAGCCGCTGGGTCTTGATGGCGTAGGAGCCTCCGTGCAGGTACAGAATCACCGGGTCGCTGGGCGTGCGGTCAGGGATCTCCGAGAGCCACCGCGCGCTGAAGTCGTCACCGCCAAAGTAGTAGTTGTAGTGGGAGAGCCCCGAGTACCGCGCGGAGTCGAGCTCCTTGCGCAGGGGATGCAAAGGCGTCAGGACCCGCAGTTGGGTCCAGCTGGTGTTCATGGCGATGTAGTCCATGGCTGCGTCCATGACGGAGTCCCACATGGTGCGCCGCGCGCCCTTGTAGCGGACGTCGCGGAAGAAGCGGTGCAGCCTGAACTTCACCTGGTCGTAGGTCGAGACCACAGCCACCGCCATGGGCAGCGACGACAGCAGCACCGAGAGCTTGAGCCAATCGTACAGGGATCTGTGCTCGCGGAAATCTTTTTCGTTGAAGTCGCAGGGCCCGATCGTCTTCGCCGGGTCCTCTGTCAATTCAACCGTGCGCGCGCGCACTGTTCTGGTAGAGCCCATTGTGTGTATATTCCGCTGCCTGGCCACTGAGCTGAAGTGGGTAATAACGTTACCGAAGGCAGCGCGTTACTAATTTCACATGTCCCAACCCACCTCATTTCCCCAAGGGTCACGGCGGATACCTTGCTAAAAATAGGTCACGCTTAGCGGCCCACCGTCATTTATAAATTGCCTGTGTAGCGTGCTCAGGCAGTGTGTAGGTGTACTTGCACTGGATAGGTGCACGCCGATTTAGTAACTAACATATAGATTGCATACGTGGTGTGAAATACGTGTGAATAAGTGCTGGAATACGTGCTGGATAGTGGCTGCTAGTGGTACCGAGCCAGATCCGTGCATGGATGAATACGTGGGCGTGAACTTCATGGTCAGGTGGATCACCGTACTGGATGCGTGCCATGGAGCAAGTGAGTGAACGGGATATTATGGATCAGGTCAGCTGGCACTGAATGATACCGTGGTCAGGTGGATCACCGTATGGATGCCATGGAGCAAGCGAATGAACGGAATATTATGGATCAGGTCAGCTGGCACTGAATGATACCGTGATCAGGTGGACTCCATGGCCGGGATCAACGGTAGTGCTGGCGAGTGATACCGTGGTCAGGTGGATTAACGGCTAGTGCTGGCGAGTGATGCCGTGATCAGGTGGATTAACGGCTAGTGCTGGCGAGTGATGCCGTGGTCAGGTGGGTTAACGGTTAGTGCTGCGCTGAAAGATACCATGGTCAGGTGTATCAACGGTTAGTGCTGCGCTGAATGATGCCGTGGTCAGGTGGATTAACGGTTAGTGCTGCGCTGAATGATGCCGTGGTCAGGTGGATTAACGGTTAGTGCCGGCGCTGAATGATACCGTGGTCAGGTAGATCAACGGTTAGTTGCGCACTGAATTACTGGTACCATGGATCAGCTGAGTGGATCAAGTGGTAGATCAAGTGGTGGATCAAGTGGTGGATCAAGTGGTGGATCAAGTGGTGGATCAAGTGGTAGATCAAGTGGTAGATCAAGTGGTAGGTCAAGTGGTAAATCAGGTGGTAGATCAAGTGGTAGATCAAGTGGTGGATCAAGTGGTGGACCAACGGCTAGTACAAACGCTCAGGTGTGTGGGGAGCACGTGGAGTGCCACACGTACATAACTACGATGTAAACGATACAGTCGAATATGCGCCGTAGAGGAAGGTGATTGATTACCCACAGAGCACGAAGGCACAAAAGTTGTCCAACAGCTAGAGAGATGGCACGATCGAGAAAGCGTCACCAGTCCCAAGAGGCTTGGCTTTAAAGCTCCGGTTGCAGTGCACAGTTTGCCGAGTGGTCTATGCCCGACGGGGCAGCTTCAGCTTGACCACCCAGCGCGGTTTCTCGGGCACCACCAACGATCTCTCGAACTGCGATACCGACGGGATGTTACGCTCGCGCCTATGCTTGTGGAAGTGGTACACCAGGTCCTGCTTGTCTCCGCCGTAGCCGTCGTCGTTCTGGTACACAGTCATGTACAGAATGCTGAGGTTGCGGTCCAGCCCGCCCGGCAGGGCGCTGGAGAACAGCGGCGTGCAGAAATCGGGGCCCTTGACCTCTTGAGGCAGGAACACGACGTCCGAGTTGCCTGTGTTCGCAGTGCCTGCTCTGTTCTCGTGGTTCCCGCGACGGCTCGACCGGCCCATTCGTCGGCGACTGCGGATCTCTCGCCGCTCCACGTCCTGCTCATGCTGGCTGGGGTCCAGCCCACTGATCTTCGACTCGTTCAGCGTGGGCGTGTAGAGCGGAAGCAGCTCGGGCCGCCTCAAAAACTGGTTCTCGTTCACCGGCATCGCCAGCTCGTTCTGCAACTGGACGTCCCGGGGGATCTTCCCGTCGAACTGGTACCCGCTGTTGAACAGCGCCTTGGAGTACGTCTGGATCTGCTCGCGGATGGCGTGCGCAATCGCGGTGCTGAACTCCAGGGGGAGCGCCAGATCGTTGGCCAGCACCAGCCCGAACATCTCCGGGTCGTTGTCGGGGTTGTTGATGTCCCACTCGAACTGGTCCACCAGCTGGTGCTGGCCTATGGTGATGTCCAGCTTGATCGTGAACCGCATGTCCTCGTCATAGGGTGCGTCTTCCACCGACGGCTTGATGTCTGCCACGACTGATGGATCGGCAGCACCTGGGCCAGACGCATCAGATGGCGCTTGATTAGGTATAGACGGCGCAGGCTGAGACGCAGGCTGGCTAGACGGATCGGGCTGGCTAGACGGATCGGGCTGGCCAGACGGATCGGGTTGGCCAGACAGAGCAGGCTGGATAGATGGATCGGGTTGATTAGATGGGCCAGGCTGATTAGATAGGCCGGGCTGGCCAGATGGATCAACCTGGCTAGATGGTGCAGCGTGGCTAGATGGAGCGTGGTTAGATGGAGTGGGCTGATTAGACGGATCGAGTTGCTTAGCCGGATCTGCCTGAAGAGACGGACCGGAGTGGCTAGCCAGATCAGCCTGAGACGGAACGGACTGGCTAGCCAGATCAGCCTGAGACGGACCGGTGTGGCTAGCCGGATCTGCCTGAGACTGGCTGGACGGATCGTTAGGATCAACCGATAGCTGTGCAGGAGCTTGTGGAGCCTCCGGCGTACCCGTGATCTCGACTTTGGGCTCTATCTCCATCCCCGAATCGTCCTGCAGAGCCTCTATACTTGGCTCCTTCTCCTTCTCCTTCTCGCGCTCCTTCTCGCGCTCCTTCTCGCGCTCCTCGGGCGGGACCGGGTAGATATGGGGCAGGTGGTTGCTGATCTGCTCCTGCAGGGAGCGCGACACGTCGGGGGCCAGCGACAGCGGCAGGCCGTAGTCCTCCAGGGTGATCTCCACGAACAGCTCTATGGGAATGGTGGTGTCGTCCGCGTTCCACAGCACGCGGTCCTTGAGGCGGTACTTGTCGGTGGCCAGGTTGATGCGCAGCGGCACGAGCTGCTCGGACAGCTCGGTGGTCTCGCGCACCTTGTCTATGGGGAGCAGCGGCTCCCTGCTCATGCGGTCGCCGCGCTTGCGGTCCTGCGGGTACAGCAGCCGGATCGTCGAGCCCGTCCACGAATTGCCGTAGCCCGCGTAGCCCTCGCGGAACACCGCCGACGGCATGACCTGCCGCACGCCGCGCACCTGGTACATGTACTCCAGCTCGACCAGCTTGAGCCGGTCGTACTCCGAGTAGAGGCGGTTGTCGATCTGGTTGATGATGGCATGCACCGCGTCGCGCCGCACCACGTCCAGCGCGTACTTGTCTGCCGGGCTGGTCTTGAGCTTCTGCTTCTCCCTGTCGCTCAGAAATTCGTCGATTTCGCGGAGTGCCGCGATGCCGTTCAACGCCATGGGTGGCCGGGGGAATTGTCGCGAGGTCGAGGTTAGTGCCGGCTGCGTCCACGTGACGGCCCTCCACCACCCCAACCGCAACATTCACTCTGCCACCGGCTGCACTAACACCGGCTAGATACGCGTAATACATACTAATATACAGGCGCCGTCTACGTGCGGTACTCGCCGTTGATGGTGACGTACTCGTGCGTGAGGTCGCACGTCCAGAACGTGAATTTGCCCGGCCCGTCGCCCAATTGAGCCTTGATGTTCAGGTCGTGCATCGACAGGATCTCCAGCGCGCGCGCCTCGTCCACGGCCTCCGGCTCGCCGTTCACACAGAGCGCGAGCTCCGCGCTGCCGTCGGTCGGCACGAACGACACGCTGGTCTTGGCCGGCTCCACCTTCTCGCCGGCGTACCCGATCGCGCACAGAATGCGGCCCCAGTTCGCGTCCTTGCCGTACAGCGCGGTCTTGACCAGCAGGCTGTCGGAAATGGTGCGTGCGACGCGCTTGGCGGCGGCGTCCGACTCCGCCCCGACCACGTCCACCTGCACGAACTTGGTCGCACCCTCGCCGTCACGGGCCACCAGCTTCGCCAGCTGCGTGCACACGTCGCGCACGGCCTCCTTCAGCTCCGCGTACCCGGCGCTGCCGCTGCTCGCGATCTCCGGCCCGCCGGCCGCCCCGCTGGCCAGCGCCAGGATGGTGTCGTTCGTCGACATGTCGCCGTCCACGTTGATCGCGTTGAAGCTCACGTCCACGCTGGCCTTCAGCGCATCCTTGAGCACCTGCGGGCTGACGGGCGCGTCCGTGGCCACCACGCCCAGCAGCGTGGCCATGTTGGGGCTGATCATGCCACCTCCCTTGGCCACGCCCGCCAGGTTGTAGGTGTGCGCGCCCACCGTGAACTGCGTGGACGTCAGCTTCGGGTACGTGTCGGTGGTCATCATGCCGCGCGCGAGGTCCATCCAGTGCTGGTGCGAGGAGCCGAGCGCAGCGAACAGAGCCGGGGTCTTCGCGGTGATCTTGTCGATCGGCAGGTTCTGGCCAATCACGCCGGTGCTCATGCACAGGCTGTGTCCGCCCGCCTCCTGCGAGGCCGCAGCGATCATCGCGCGCGCGTCCTTGAGGCCCTGGACGCCCGTGACAGCGTTGGCATTGCCACTGTTGACCAGCACCGAGCGGAAGCCCGTGCCGCCCTTGGCAGCCAGCTCCTGCTGGTCCACCTGCACCGGCGCCGCCTTGAAGATGTTCGAGGTGAACACGCCCGCCGCAGAGCAGTCGGAGCTGCTGGCGACTGCGGCCAGGTCATTGCGGCCGTTCTGCTTCTTGACGCCCGCGTACACGGATCCAACCGAGAACCCAATGGGGTACGTTCCAGCCGAGGGAATGCGTGCGAGCCGCTTCATTTCGTGACTCTTTGGGCCCACAGCGGGGTGTTGAGCTTATGGCCTGGCCGGGCCAGCGCCAACGTTGCGCACGTGACGCGCCGCTAGGGTACATGGCACTTTACGAACACCAGCCGGTGAAGAATTTATCCAATCGAACATGGCTCCTGCGAAGGTTGACACCACTGCCGCTAACCCCGACGTGCTGAACAAGTACCAGACCGCTGGCGACATTGCACAGAACGTGCTTGCCGAGGTCAAGAAGCTCGTGGTGCCCGGTGCCAAGGTGCTGGACGTGACCAGCAAGGGTGACGAGCTGCTGGCCGAGGCCACCGCCAAGGTCTTCAAGTCCAAGAAGGACATGTC
This sequence comes from Starmerella bombi, assembly GCA_030579915.1. Taxonomy (NCBI): domain Eukaryota; kingdom Fungi; phylum Ascomycota; class Dipodascomycetes; order Dipodascales; family Trichomonascaceae; genus Starmerella; species Starmerella bombi. The sequence goes on from JAKTRX010000009.1 coordinate 123,886, forward strand.
CAAGGGCATTGCGTTCCCCACGTCGATCAGCCTGGACGACTGCGTGGCCTACTTCTGCCCCGTCGAGGGCGACGCGCCCGTGGAGATCAAGGCCGGCTCCGTGGCCAAGATCACGCTCGGCGCGCAGATCGACGGCTACGCCTCCATTGTCAGCGACTCCATCATTGTCGGTGGCGGCGAGCCCAGCCAGGAGGTCAAGGACGCCATTGCCGCGGCCTGGTATGCGTCCGAGGCTGCCCTGCGCACCTTCCGCCCGGGCAAGCGCAACAGCGAGGTCACCCGCGTGGTCGACTCCGTCGTTAAGGACATCGGCGTGACCTCGCTCGAGGGCATGCTCACGATGCAGCACGTCCAGAACAACATCTCGGGCAAGAAGCGCGTCATCATCAACCCCAGCGAGGGCCAGCGCCGCGACTTCGAGACCCAGGCCTTCGAGGAGGGCGAGGTCTACGGCCTGGACATCATCGTCAGCACCGCTGGCTCGTCCGGCAAGACCCACGCCAACGACACCCCCACCAACGTGTTCCGCAAGACCGACCTGACCTACCAGCTCAAGCTGCGCTCGTCGCGCCTCGCCATCAGCGACGTCCAGAAGAAGGCCGGCCCCTTCCCCTTCAGCGTGAAGATTTTGGAGGACCAGCGCCGTGCCCGCCTGGCCCTGAAGGAGCCTCTGGACCACGGCCTCGTCGAGTCCTACGACGTCGTCTTCGAGCGCGAGGGCAAGCCCGTCGTCCAGTTCTTCACCACCTTCGCCATCACCAAGAACGGCATCGTCAAGCTGGCTGCCCCGGCCCAGCCCAACCTGGAGGGTGCCAAGACCGTCCAGAACGACGAGGTCAAGGAGCTGTTGCGCACCTCCCTCAAGGTCAACAAGAAGAAGGCCGCCAAATAAACGAAGTAGAGTATATAGTTGCTTTCACAGCGCACACGGCGTGACTATGCAAATGCTTCAGCAAGAGTGGTATGTAGTGAGGCTAGCAATGTGCTTTGGAGTGTGACTGACAGTACGGAGTGGAATGATTGTGCGACAGCACAAAGTGTGAATGATACTATCACAGCGAAGTGTGAATCACAGCGAAGTGTGAATCACAGCGAAGTGTAAATCACAGCGAAGTGTGAATCATACTGTAACCCCTTCACAGCTACAAGTTATCAATGATTCTGCGATACTATCACAACAACGGAGTATGATACTATCACAGCGAAGTGTGAATCATGCTATAGCAGTATCACAGCAACACATTGTGCGTGATGCTGAGATACTATCACAACAACGGAGTATGATACTATCGCAGCAACAACTGTGAATTATGCTGCAGCAGTATCACAATCGTGAATGATTCTGCAACAGTACTACAACAACGGAGTGTGAATGATTCTGCCACAGTACTACAACAACGGAGTGTGAATGATTCTGCCACAGTATTATAGCAACAACTGTAAATGATTCTGTAACCCTTCATAGCTGCAAGTTGTCAATGATTCTGCAATACTATCACAGCTAAGTGCGAATCACAGCGAAGTGTGAATCATACTGTAAGTGTCACAGCAACACATTGTGCGTGATGCTGAGATACTATCACATCTACGGAGTATGATACTATCACATCAACGGGGTGTGAATCAATCGGTAGCACTATCACAGCAACAACTATGAATGATTCTGTAACCCTTCACAGCTACAATTTGTGAACCATACTGCAACAGTATCACATCAACGGAGTGATCAATCGGTAGCACTATCACAGCAACAACTATGAATGATTCTGTAACCCTTCACAGCTACAATTTGTGAACCATACTGCAACAGTATTACAGCAACAAACTGTGAACCAATCGGTAACACTATCACAGGCTCTTGATGAAATTGTGCATGGAAGCAACACTCTCAGATGACTGCTCGTGATGACTTGCACGGAAGCAACGAAACTGAAATGGCAAACTATCACAGTAATACTCTTGGGAGTAATACTCTTAAGGCTATTATGGCAAACTATCACAATACTGCAATGCTCTTCGAGATAATACTCTTAAGCGATTATGACATACTACCACAGTTATCTGGCATAATATTTTGATGTGCTGTGTTAATTTACTGATTTAATTGATTTATTTATTTATTTATTTAACCTTTTATTTGCAACGGCTATTTTATATGGATGGCATTTTTCATTTTTCAGATCACCACTTTATTTTCGACACTCCCCTCACATTTCCACATCACACAATTTGGGTGCAACATCGTTTTTGTGGAGCCCAAGGGTGCTAGTTAGATAAGAAGACACAAACCTGCAGACCTAGCCTTTGTCAACTTGTACTCCTTCCGCACCCATACGTCGGTGCCCTATTCTACAAGCCAGAGGTTTTCAGTGTAACGGCAGTTCGAGTTTTCACCTAATAGGCCGCATCGCAATTGCAGACGATATATACACACCATGAGTTCGCATCTGCACGATAGGAGAGGGAGCCGTCACTCCGGGGACTACTCCGACCTTCACAGTTTTCGCGAGCCGGATCTGGCTCCCGGCCAGGCTCTGCAGCTCCGGACGACCGGCCAGAACATCGGTGAGTTTCCGGACAAAAACGCGCTGGCGACCATCGAGGACCCGGACAGGCTGCAGCGCCAGCTCAGCAGGACTCCTACAAAGGTCGTTCGCAGGGGTGGTAAGGCGAGCTCGACCGAGAACGGCAACGATGCTCCTACCGACGAGCAGAGCAGGCAGGCCGAGGAGCGGCTGTTCATAAAGCTGAGTCGCAACCTTGCGGACAACCCGGGGGAAACAAGCAGTTTTATTCGTGAGAACCCCAATAAGGGTGTTGAGGACTACCGGCACAAGCGCCTGATTAAGGACCCCGATTCGCAGGCTCCGTCTGGCAAAAGGGCCAAGACTGGCCGCGGCCGCGGCAGAAAGGCATCGGCCGCTAATCCTGCATCTCCACTCGATTCCCAGGCTGGCCGCGTGCGTGCTCGCAGGTCCACTCGACCAGCTGTCTTTGAGTATGACGTCCCGCCCAATGACGAGGAGGGTGGAGACGAAGCTGTGAAAAACGAGAGCACCAGCGAGAACGAATACACTAATCCTGCTGTTCAGAGCATGCTGGCCAAGCAAAAGCGAAAGCCTGGCAGAAAGCATCACGGGGACCGCAAGTCCGATTCAGACGACACGGAGATCACGGTGAAAGACGAGAGTGACGTCGAGTCAGAAAAGCAGGACGCTCCTTCGTCTGACGCCCCAAAGCATCCCACCATCGTCAACAACGACTACTGCGCGGCGTGTGGTGGTACAGGAGAGCTGCTGTGCTGCGAAACCTGTGTGCGCAGCTTCCATTTCAGCTGCGTCGAGCCTCCGGTCATGAGCGTGGACGAGATCGAGGAGGACCTATGGTCCTGCCGGAAGTGTTCCCCCAGACGGATCGAAGAGCCCCAAGAACGTGAAGAAGTGGCGAAGACGCTATTCGGCCCGATCATATTGCAGCTCGAGTCTCACAACGCTGTTTCGTATCAAATGCCTGCCCACATTAGAGAGGCTTTCTCTAATATCCAGGTTTCCAAATACGGCGAGTGCCTGGATGAATTTCATAAATCAGAACCTCCCGTGGCAGGCCCCAGAATACAGGACAAGGCGGGTAATACGCTGCTGTGCTTCAAATGCCAGGGCTCTGGTATCCGCGATCCACTGGCGGTTTGCAGTAAATGCCAGACCGCTTGGCATGTGGACTGCGTCGATCCTCCTTTAGAATCCACCCCGCTGGGCTACTGGGAGTGCCCTCTGCATGCGGGCCATACAATCGAACTCCCCAAGAGGGTGAGTAAACCGGTGCTGATGCCGGTGACTCTGCGACGAAACATACACAATAACGGTGACATTGAAATACAGGACGACGAGGATGAGCGCAGCCCGGACGGGCTCGAATCAGTTGACGAAGACAAGGGCGAGAAGGCCGCAAAGAGGACCAAACGAGGTGGTAAAAAGCATCAGCGGGTAAGCGCAGGTTCGTTTACTGACGAGCAGACTGCCAAATATATCCAGTTCCCGGCCCAGACTCGCGTGCAGCCAGACGGATCTATAGTTGCAAAGACTCAGCGCTCCCGGCCTCGTGGTTATGATGCTGGCAGAGTCGTGTATAATATTGCTCCTCGAACCATCAAACTCGACTTTTTAGATGCGGTTTATCAGAGAAGGATGCAGCCGTACAAGGAGACCCCCACATCAGACATCATGGTTGCCTTGGACGTTTTAGCAAGTAAACCCCAACCAGAATGCGAGGCTGTACGAAACTTGATGGCTTTGAAACTGCAGGGGCCTGCGGTTGAAACGGCCAAAGCTAAGGAGAACCTCACTACTCTTATAGACGCGGCATTGGACGATGAAAATGAATTGGGCCAAATGGTCGCCATTAAGAAACTCATGCAAGAAAAGGGTAAAGAAAGATTGATCCAGATACTCCAGGATTCTTAGATACATTGCTGCTGCTAATGCAGGTTTTGAATACTGATGTGGTGATCTATCTTGTAATTCATATATATATATTATACATATTGTACATTATGCGCCTTTACCGTGCAGATTTGCAGCCGCATCGCTCACTGGCCTCAACCGTCTGGATCTACGCGCTACCTGGTTTTTAATATCAGCAAGTCCTTTTGTGCACCTTTGTGGCCGTTGTCTGCTGCTCTTTCCAACCAATACATTGCCACCTTTATGTTTGGTTCTAAATGCCCGTCAATTCCATAGAGAAACACGTCCGCTAATGCATACTCTGCATCACTGTTCTTTCCTGCTGTGGCGGCTCGGTAGTAGTACTGCATTCCTTTCATTAAATCCTTAGGCACCCCTATACCATGCACATGCGCTTCACCTAGGTTGAACATTGCTTCAGATAATCCCTTGCTCTCGGCCATTCTAAACAAACACACGGCTTCTTGATAGTTCTTCTCAGCTCTACAATAAAGCGCCCCGAGGTTATTTTGGGCATAATCTTCATCTCCACCCCCATCTTGGGCTGCCTGCATGTAAAAGCTCATGGCCAACAGGGGACTAGGACTTAGCCCGCACTCACCCTTCTCATAAAACACAGCAATATTAAATATGGCAGGCATGAAGTTATTGTTCGCGCTTTTGAAAAGCCACGACATTCCTCGGGAGGCATCTTTTTCCACGCCATATCCACAAATATAGATCGCACCGAGGCAGTACTGGGCGTAAGGCTCTTGGCCGACTTCATCAGCGCGCAAAAACCATTCTCTTGCCTTTTGATAGTTGGGCTGCACCCCTTTTCCATATAAGTAAATGTATCCCAATTGGCTCATCGATAGAGGTATGCCCTCAGTCGCACTTTGTGTAAAGTAGTCTCGGGCAATTTTGGGATCCTTGGGTATACCTTGTCCATGTAGATACATTGTTCCTAAGTTATGCATTGCATAGGCACTCCCGTGCATGGCTGCCACCTCATAGTAATATCGCGCTGATTCGTGCTGCCCAGACTTGAATCTGAAGATCGCTTGGTGAAGCGCAGCTTTGGCTGATGGCTCGGGTTTCTCTCTGTAATTCTCTTGTAAATGTGTATAAGATGCAGGTGTGAGTACAATAAAATCCTTGGATTTTTTAGATGGCCTCAGTGTGGAATGGAATGATTCCTTCCTTTCCAATGGCAGATCATTAGTTATATTTCCTTTATCGGTAGGTTGGTATTTGGGGTATCGGGCTTTTTCTACGCATTTGGTATTCCTGGAATGCTTATTTCCGTTCTCGCTGTCATTTGAATTATTATTATTTCGTCCAAAAATATTTTTTAGTTGCACTAAGTCTTTGCAGCAGTGAAAAAATATCCCCATTTAACGAGCAGATATACGATGAAATTTATTCCAATTACCGTTTGGAAGTGAATATCGCTGCTTCTGATATATATTGACGCCAAATACGGTTTTTTGGATAATTTGATGCTCTTGTCTTGGTTCTTTTGATACCAAAAGACGCGTCCAAGGATGTGATACTCAATCACCCCCTGTGTCAAACTGTGAGTACCTGCACTAATCCGATGTCTCACTTCCTATAATGGTTGTGAAACCCTGCGTAATGCATACAGCATGCAATCTCTTTTTTGATACCATTTGATAGTTAATATAAATGCACTCCGCGTACTGTATCTAGGTGCGGAAAATTTATAGTATTATTACCATATGGCTAATAGGTCGTAAAATGATTCATCTGAAACTCATTCCTAAATACGATCGCCATTCCAATTGTCATCTCCTATCCTCCCACCTGGAGTGGGAGCAATACCTATGAAACATCTTCCCTAAGCAGGGTTCAAACTAGATATTCCCGGTGTATACATCATGTGAAACAAGCCGCATTTGAACTTATAAACAGTCTAAATATAGTTCCTCCCATGGAGGAGATCTGCATGCAAGCGATGCCCCAACACCTCCCCAATATATACAAATATTAACATCTACCTGCATATTTCAAAATATTTAATTACTTACAGTCAACGTCATGTTCCGGATCGTCCTGAAGCGGCGATAGACGTTGGAGTACCCTTAACCACTCGGTTTGGTTTCAAATTATCATCGCAGACTCTACAGTCATGATACGAAAATCATCTTGGAAACTCTTGCGGGGATGGAAGCCACACCAAAACGTACGAAATTTGAGTGCAAAGCATGATAACACACCCGCCCAGAGTAATACTGGGAATATCCCTGTGAACCCGAATAAACCCACTATACCACCGCCAAATCTGCACCGTGTGACGTACGAGTATCCACCTCCTCCAAGCAATAGACCAAAGATTCCCAAGGAGAGTTCGCCCTGGAAACGCCATATTCCACTTTTCTTCGGTATTGGTGGAATCCTATGGGCTGGGTACGCAGCATACTACTTCTTTGGTGACAACAGTTCCTCCGAGCAAAGCATTCTTACCCCTACTTCGTTCACCACATATAGAGTGACCTGTAAACAAAACGTGAGTGATGATCTTGCCCTCATAGAGATTTCTCCTAAATTTGCTGCCAGCTCTTCACTCCTTAAAAGTGGTGCGACTCTATGGAACGGTAAGAAACTGTGGAGTATCCAAGTCAAGCATCCTATGATACAAATTGCTCGCAACTACACCCCCCTTCCAGTATATTTTATGCAGTCTGATAGGCCTGGGGAAGAGCCTTTATTGCGTATTATGGGGTCTGCCAATGACGAGGGTCGCATGTGTTTGCTGGTAAAACGGTATGCAGATGGAGAAATGAGTCGCTATCTGCACACTCTGCCGGTTGGATCTGATATCGAAATTAGAGGCCCGTTTATTGACCACAAATTCTCTTACATTCCAGCCGATGCCCAAAAATTGAGACAGCCCATGCTGGATGTGCCGACACGTATGCCAGCTGAACCTCAGCTTGATCCAAAATCAGAAATTATAAAAGCACCAAATGTGGCAATGTTCACCGCTGGAACTGGTATTACCACTGCTTTCCAAATGTTGTTGAGTCCGAATAACCCACCGCGGGGATTTACACATGTTTTTCATAGCTCCAGGACAATTGACGATGTTCCGTTTAAACGATTTATGTTGTTTCTAGAGAGTGCGGGACGAGCAAAATTCCATATCTTTCTTGATGATGAGAATAAATTTATTTCCTTGAATGATGTGCCTTCACCGAGTAAATACCAGGTGGAATCAGTGGAATCAAATGCTGAAAAAAGTGACATATCCATCAATAAAAGGTACCAGTCGGTAGTTCAGCAGTATGCAGACAAGGTCAATAGGGACGCATATACATCAGGTGTATCCCAGGCAATTGTATGTGGGCCGCCAGGATATATCACTTATGTATCTGGTGATCCCGGATTTGCCGATGATCAGCCTATTAGTGGCTTACTGGGGTCTAAAGGTTGGGACCTCAGCAACACAAAACGTATGTCTGACTTGTAATCCAGCGTATCATTTTTTTATGTATATATATTGTTTTATTATTGGATAGATAATCAATAGATCTCTGACATATTTTTGAGTAATTTATACACCCGGCGTTTGGCCGTTTAGATGTGCGTGCGTTACTCTGACATTTTATTACATAATTTTCAGAAATGCGTTCCCTACCGATATATTAACCTATCCAGGCAGACTCCGATCTCGAACCAGTGTCGGCCAATTTTTTCAGATCGCTCATCACAAGACGAGCTCTTCGGCGATTATTTATAGATTTTTTTGGTTTAAATTTCACCTATCATTAAAAGGCATGATTCCCAATGAGTGACAACAGTAACTCATCCCAGCAGCACTCATTAGAAGAGATTCCTAAATTAGAACAAAATGACCCTTTTGAGAGGAGTGAGTCGTACCAGCAACATGTTAAAGCGGTATCAGGAATTCATCGTGATATGGACAGAGCCGAGAAGCAGGATCTGTCCGAACGATTTGGATTTGTCCAGTTTTTATGGAAAACCATATATGGACTTATATACCCAAGGCTTATACTAGACCATCTCGATCCAGCTAGCTTGAAACAAATACTTCGTTCGTGGTTGTTAATGTGGTCCCTTACTTTGTTGTGTATATGCGGAGGTACCATGGAGTTTATGGGGCCTTCATCCTTCCTTTCTACATTCTCTGCAGGTATTGAGATCGCAGGAAATCTCAGCGTTTCAGCGGCATTTATGATTGGAATGGCCGACGTATGCTCCGTGGTATTTGCATTCCTGGTTTCCGTAGTTACCATGGCCATCGGTTGGCGCATCAGAGGATACCCTTCCGAACAGGATACAGTCGAGGAACTTTTGAGGAATGGATTCTGTCAAGGTTTGCGTGAAGCCCCAAATTTCGACAATTGTATTCTTCCTAAAATGCATGATGGCTATTTTCTAGACACTAAAGTAACTGTGGTTACTATATTCGGAATGCTGTTCAGTTTTACTATGTGCGGGTATTTCCAGTCAGTTTCCAAATACGGCAAGCTTGCATGGCTGCTAAACTCCCTTTTGACAATTATTGTGTTCACATTCAATAATATGATGCCCGTTTGGAAGCCTTGGTTCTACGCTCGTAACTGTGTGGTCCCCATGTCTATGGCCTTTGCTACTAGATTCGCAGTTTCCTTATTTGTATTTCCTTTTTCATCAAACTACAAAGTCGTGAGCTCGTTGGCGACTGCATGCAAACATTTGAGTGGCGTCAGTGATAAGATCCAGAAACTGAGTACTGATTCAGTCCCATCAGAACACGGTTTTGTGCGGAAGTTTGTATTCATCGGACCTGAAACTCAGGCAATCTTCAGTAAATATATTGTCAATGAGATGGATTTTGAGCTTGTTCAAAAGTTTGAGATCTGGTTTTCAAGGTTCGAGAAACCAGACTTGAGTGAACTTCGATCCCGGGTTAGATTGGCTCTTTCCGCATTGTCAAGTTTCAAGTTTTTCTATGAAGCCATGGAAGACCAGTATTTAGATGCCACTGCCGGTCCTGATTCTGCAGCCCGGAAATTTAAACTTCAGGCTGATTCCATTAAGCAAAGATCACGGAGGTTGCTGAAGAACTACTTGCAGACTTCATGGAAGGAAACCGGTGAGTATGAATTCTTATTAAAGCGAAAATTCTATCAACGACACAAGGAGGAGGATGCGCGAATCACTGACATGGTAAACTCCCGTGATGCCAATGTGGAATACCAAGAAATAATATCAGCGTACCAACCGTTAATCCTTGCAGCTAACGATACCCTCACAGCAGTAGGTAACTGGCTTGAACTAGCCGGTGGAGTGGCATATTTGACACCTTGGAGAGATGTGAAGAACTACGAAAAATGTTATGAGAATCTGCGGCATTCTTTGGATTTTCTTCACAATGAAATTAAATCAGCTAATAACAAGCGGTCAGGAATAACCCGGGTACACGCTCTTCACAGTTATGTTTCACTGCATTATGCGAAACGGGTAGCAAGTTTAGCTCGCTGGTGCTCGTTTATTCATCGTGACAGACCCCGGCCAAAACTGGTGTTTCCTTTTTTCAGGTCCAAGGACAGCGAACTTCAAGATAACTTGATGGATGCTGATGACTTTGCATTCGATGGTTATCACGATAATATCGGTGTTGCACTTCAGAAAGCTTCTACTGGATTTAAGCCACTTAATATTGTTCAAGCACGCAACCCCGACTCATCACCACCACGAACTGAACTTCATTTGCTTGGACTGATGGTCGAGTATTCCCGGAAATTCTTTTACAACGACGATCTTCTTTTCTGTGTGAAACGTGCGATTCTGACAGTTGCGACCTTAATGCCCTATTTCTTCCGCCCGACTGCTCGTCAGTCATTCCGTCACTGGTATCTCTGGGTAGCAGTACTGACGGCATATACTGTCGGGCGCCAGGCTGTGGATGGCGTTTATGGCTTGATCGCCAAGTTGGTGTACACCTTCTTTGGATGCCTGGTTGGTATGGTAGCCTGGTACATTTCGGCAGGATCTGGCAGAGGAAACCCATTTGGTTATGCAGCAGTTACTGCATTTGTTTGGCTCTATATCTGCTTCCAACGCCAATTTAATCATCACTTTGCTCCTGCAACTAGTATCGTATACTCCTGTACAGTAACGCTAGTGCTGGGAAACAGCTGGAACGGAGGGCATGTATCGATTGATGGTGTAGATCTTGGTAAGGGGTTTGCGGTTGCTTGGGTTAGATTTGTGACGGTTGCTATTGGTTTGTGTGTGGCCTTTTTGGGCACTGTCTTTCCTCAACTATACACCGCCAAGCGTGCGGTCAGAGAAATTATCGGCAGTTCTTTAGAGCATGTGGGTGATCTTCAATCAAGCATATCAAATTTTGCAGTGCAGCGCTACCATATACCCGGCACCAATATTATTGCCCACACAGACTCAATCAGTAAGGAAGCGCGTGCTATTATGACCAATCTGAACTCCGCTGAAACTCTTCGGAAACGGTTGATTTACGAGCCTCCCCTCTCGGGATACTATCCTACACATCGCTACAAACTTCTTATATCGTATGTTTACGAAATTGCACTACTGTACTCTTTGAGTTATTCTTTCCTAGACGATGTTGAAGATACAAGTAAAATGCCACAGATATTGCAAAAAATGGGATGGTCTGATCCACATCTCAGCACTGGAAGTTACTCAGTGATGTATATGTGTTGCAGAGCACTTTTTGATGCCACCGCACTCCCCTCTGTTATGTCTGGTAGCTTGTATGAACAGTATATCTTTGTCACATTACCAGAGACAGGACGCAATATTATAGACTATGAAGCCCCTGGTGATGATGACCCTACTATTACAACCGCCGTTGCTTTGAGTAGCCAAATATATCGCAGGCTCGATGGTGTGGTTTTATTAATTAAAGATTTGGTTGGTGAAGTATACGACGTCAACATGGATCTATTTAATTTGGAATAGTTGGTAAGATTTAATATCAATATATATTTATTTAGGTTATTCTTAATTTTTTTTTAATCCCCATTAAGCGCCGTAACTGAAATACCCCTGATCGCTTAAAAAAAATGTGTGTTAGTCATCTAAAACCACTCAGGCCTTGGTGCCGATTTGGGTAATGATGTTCGGACTATCATAGATTTTCCCCACGGATGACTAATAATGCTCGGGTAGCTTCCGCCCTTACATCTCTTATAAATGCCACTAAGCCGCTATTGTTGTTTCAGAAGCATTCTCAGGCCCACCTATATTTTATCCTTGTGAAGAATGACGTTTCCCAATTCTTCCCGAGGAAGTGCGTCTAGTAGAAGAACGAGTTCTATATCATCTGGTAGCTTTGAAGATCCACAGCCATTTATTGCAGAGGATCAGCATAGCTCTAGAGCTCGTGGGCATGTCAATCAGGATGGTGCTTATGTTGATACCGATGCTTCGAGTTATGTGACATATCAGAGCACCAACGTTAGCCATGAAGTAGAAGAAGCTAATGACAAAGATCACGCTGGTGAAAAATTGAATGCTTTTCAGCTTCTGCGCCAATTGGTTATACGATGTCTGGTTTACCTGCAACCCGATTTCGTAATCGGTCATCTCGATGTGGAGTCCCTGAAAGTTGCATTAAGAACATTTATCGGTATATTTGTATCCGTTTTATTTATGTCAATTGGGCCTCTAATGACCTACACTGGATCAGCATGTTATTTGGTGTCAATTGTACTCTGTATTGAGGTGAGTGGCGGTATCTCCATTTCACATGCCTTTTATACCAGTATAGCTGATATGACGCTTTGCCTTCTATCCTTTGCTATTAACACCATAGCTCATGCAATCAACTGGAGAATCAAAGGGTATCAGACTGCGGCTAGTGCCATGCAATCATTGTCAGAACAGGGGATATGCGCGATCACAGACACCGCGTGTTTTATGCACGAAGTTGATAGCGGGCGGTTTCTTCACACCAAGAGCTCTGTGATAACCGTCATAGCGATGATGTGCACATTTGTCCTGTGTGGTTGGATTGGCACAAAGTCCCTTCTACTCCGGATACCGTGGGTTCTCAGTTCCATTGTTTGTGTGATTTCAGGTTTATACATGAACCTATTGCCTATGTTCGACCCCTGGGTATATGGAAGAACAATTATTGTTCCAATAGGCTTTGCTCTTTGCGTACGATTAGCTTTGGCAATTATACTTTTCCCATTCTCTGCAAACTCCAAGTATGTCTCTATTGTAACTGGTGGGTTGGCAGGGAGTTTTAAGTCATTGTCGAACAGTGTTGAAACTATTAACAAGCTTAAACCTTCTGATCCTTCGTTCGAAGAGGAAGTCAAAAAATGGGAAAAAACGTCATTATCATGGCTGAAAACCTTTGCTATGCTTGGTTTGCATGAATTCTTTAGCTCGGGTGAGTTTGCCTACGGGAGATTTGATACTAATCATCTATCGAAGCTCCGATCGTATACTCGGTCAATAATCACCTCCGTCGATGGCTGTAGATTTTTCTATCGACTGATTACTGACAAAATGGTGTTTATTAACAGTCGTAGCCATCTTTCAAGTGTATCCTCTAAAGTTCGTGATTCGGGGAGTATCCAAGGTAGAATATGGCCCTTAGATTCAGAGGTTAACAGTACGCGACACAAATCGAAACGATTAAATAAAGACTATGCCAAAGTGGGTTATTTTGATAAACTCAGATATGAGAAAACTGCGGAAATCGTTTGGAACGATATGAAAGTATCCGATCTTGATACAGTGTTTGAAAGCCTTGTAGGGAGTTATGGTGATCTTCCAGCCAAGTTATGTGAAGTGTTATCAGTCATCGTAGAATGGGTTAAATGTGCCAATGATTTCAGAATATTTTCTCGTGTTTATCCTGGAGAATGGGAAAAGCATTGTGCTACGCAACGTGAATTGTCTGTGAAACTGGAAACTGCGTTGCGGGAATTGGAATCATCATTTGAAAAATATGGCACATCTTCCCGAAGTCTATATGCTCAGGATCCACAAATTATGAACAAGCCGTATCGTTCATTCTCTTTAGAGTTAGCTGCATTTTATGGTTGTACTCTGCAGCGTATTATGGGTGATCTAAAAAGAATGGCAAAGTACTGTCTTTATCTGGATGAAAAATATCCAACAGCAAGAGTGTTGTTCCCTTTTAGGAAATTAAGTGCAGGTTCTGCTGCGTATGAGATATCTTTGATAAAGAATTTGTCTTCTGTTGATAACGGTGAGACATTTTATGAAACTTCATTTGATCCTACTTCATATGTCCAAGCTCGTGATCCTGACAGCAGTCCACCCCGTTCAGTCTGGCATTTGGTTGGTAAACGCTTTAAGCAATGTCTTGATGCACTATATGATGAAACTTTTTTGTTTTGCTTGAAGCGTGCTGTAGTGGTAATGCTGCCGTCGCTTCTGATTATGAGCCGAAAAACTGCCTTATTTGCATACAAAGCACGTCTTGTTTGGACATCAATCATGGTTGCACTAACAATGAACAATATAGCAGGTGATGCAGTGTACAGTTTCTATTGGCGTCTGTATTTCACCTTCCTCGGTTGTGTTATTGGAATCGTATGCTGGTATTGTGGAAATGGACATGGTAGTGGTAATCCATATGGATTTACAGCAGCGACGTCGGTTGTAATGTTCTTTTTGACGTTTTATCGACATTTTCATAAACAACTTATTCCTACTGGTTCGATCATTTTGTTGGTTACCGTGATTTTGGTAGTGGGAATTAGTTGGACAGATAAGGCTCATTTATCTGAAACTGATACAGGGCCTGGGTGGAAAGCCGGATGGATGCGTTTTGTCACTGTTTTCATTGGTCTTAGTATTGCCATGCTTGGCTCATTATTCCCCCGTCCTAAAACTGGACGCAGGCAGGTTCGCATCAATCTAGGCAAATGCATGGAAAGTTTATTAGAGATTCATGCAAATATTTCTTCTTTTGCAATGCAGCGATCCCATAATTCTTCAATTCATATCAAGTCACAGAATGATGTGATAAAGCGGGATATACAAGAAGTGAAAACAACATTACTACAAACCATAAGGTTTACAATACAAATCCAGTATGAACCTCCCTTAAGTGGAATTTGGCCAAAATACCGTTATCAACTCTTAATCAAATTCATTAACGAGTCTGTCGTATTATTGGACGATATCTACCACTTCTTGGATTCAATTGAGAATACAGAAAATATTCCCCTTATCTTGCAGCGTATGGGATGGACGAGTATCGAGTTAACTAGCGGGATGTGTACCATTTTGGGAATGTCAAGCCGGGCACTTGCTATGGCTCTGCCTCTACCTACTATAACACCACGAAACCTCAGTGAGATATATGCTTTACAGCTTCGGGAAATTGCGAAGCTTCGTGAAGAATACGAAAACACAGAACAACAAACTAAGAGTAATGATTCAGATCCAGACGATTCAGACGATGATGATGATGCTGCTCTAAAATTGATGTTCCAATCACTCTACAACACTCACGATGGAAGACATACTCTTGCACTTATCACAACCTGCACTTCGCTTTACAGAAGACTTGATGGTTGTCTTCTTCTGGTTAAAGGCTTAGTTGGTGAATCATTTGGTGTAAACAGGGATATGTTTTCCTATGATATTGAATCTTCGCCTCTACTGGTGAATCTTAAATGACCAGAAACTGCTTTATGTAGTTGAAATTATATTGCATCTT
Organism: Starmerella bombi; assembly: GCA_030579915.1. Lineage (NCBI taxonomy): Eukaryota > Fungi > Ascomycota > Dipodascomycetes > Dipodascales > Trichomonascaceae > Starmerella > Starmerella bombi. Next base: position 139,048 of record JAKTRX010000009.1, read on the forward strand.
CATACATCCTACAATCTTAAAAAGTAAAACAGAAATTGTTACTAGTGGAAGTAAAAAAAAATTCACAAAACCATCATCATATAATGTTGTTAAGGTGTGTTAGGTTAGCAAAAAAGAAGCCCTACGGGGGGCTCGAACCCCCAACCTTGTGATGAATCTTATACACCGAAATGAATTAAGAGTCACACGCTCTTCCGATTGAGCTAGCAAGGCAACTTACGTTTTCCCTTGTTTGAATATATTCAAATTATAGGTTTTGTAATATTCATGGAACTTTAACCAATTAATACTATTAAATAAGTATATCTACAATACATTTGCTACTTCTGTAGGTTTCTTCACCGTGAGTGAAGCAATAAATCCCTGACTTTCGTCGCTGTTGAGTACCAGACAACGGCTTTCGTTTTTCATACAGGATTTCACAATCCCTATTCCCGATCCCTTCGCTTCTAATAAAGAGAAATTACCAGTGGAAACAAATCCGATGTGCCTATCAGGATGAATGCCAGATTTACAGTTTATCCTTCCATAGGAATCAGCTATCTGAAGCTGGCTTTCATTCAAAGAGAATATCTTAGCACCGCTCTTAGGTACCCCTCTGCAAATAGGCGTGAGTAATACGTGTGCATACTGGTCTTCTGTACCTTCATTCGAGGTAAGAAAATTAGCCAGATCGTCAATTGATCCAGATCTCACTTGTTTACGTTGTGGTAGATGCATTAGCAGATGATCCTTACCAGTAACGCTCTTGTTCAAAGCGCACTGAAACCCTTCCTCGGTATGCAAATAATCATGAGGGAAGAAGGTACTATTTGATTCAAAAGCCAACTGATGAAGCTCCTTAATTCCGCCAATTAGAACCGAGTTTCGATTAGCAAATAGCCTTAACCAGAACGGGAGTACCCAATCATGGGGGAGTGTAATCCGAACACGCCCATCGTCCAAAGCAAAAATACTCACTGGAATACTGACCTTGGGTGAGCACGTCGCTGCATCCTTTGGGGGTCCATGATTTAGACTAAAAAGTCTATCCTTCTGTTTGTATACACTAAGATCAGTTCTCTCATCTCGATCAATTTTAGAACTTGGCAGACGGGGATCCGTAACGGTGAGTTGAAGGGCCATTCTGTATGGTAATATTCCCAATGAATGAACTTTGTTCCATTTTTCAATTATTTCTGAGTTGTTGCTTGTTTTCGGATGTAGAAGTTTTGTCAGGGTACCAACAGCACAAGGACCCAAAATGTCAATATTTCCAATTGCAAACCGGCAATCTTGAACCTCTAAAGTACTGTGTTGCACAAGTTCATCCCATAGCTTTGGAAATAGTAGAGGATTGCATTGAATAGCAACAGAATTTTCATCAATCCAATGAACCAGAGCAGGTCCTCTGGCAGGAATCAAACCTAAAGTTCCCGTAAATAATCCCTGCCAGTGCTTCTCGCCATTTAAATATATTGGTGAGGTGGATCTTGAAAATAACCTCTCAATAACACTGTGAATACTTGAATCTTTTCCTCGTACAATTACTGTGGAATAGTAACTAGAATCCCATGCAATTGCTCCACGTTCCTCAACATGACTTGTCAATCTGTACGCTCGACGGTATTGCTTCTGTGTAGGAGTAATTGGTACCATAATGCCAGCAATATTATCCATGAAGGCCCGTTTTTTATGCCAGATATGTGTGGGAAGCCATATCTTGTCGCGCTGTCGATTTTCATATCGGACACCTGCCAGGCCTGGAGGGAATTTAGCGAGCTCGTTAATCGTGGCCAAATCTGCAGGCTGGTAGTCAAGTTTAGGCTTAACAGTTCTGCGTACATTCTTCCGAGATATTAGCGAATTATCTCTTATAGCTTCTAATTCCGCAGCCTTTCTTAGTCCATTTCTGCGGGGTACCCGTTTTGGATTATGGCTCGCAGCCCGCCTTCTTTCAATGCGCGGAAGCGATTGAAACGCTCTTTTTTTCGCACCAGATCCAGAAGAAACAATTAGAGACTCTAGCTTTTCTATATCTCCCTTTCTGGCCTTAACATAATCATCGACATTAAGCCTCCCTGTAATAAACGCCTTATCATCCGTCATTTTAACTAGATTTACCGTCTCTCTTTATCCATAAATTATTTCATATAGATCTACCCTAAACATTTATCACGTATGACTACATATTGTTAGTGTAAGTTGAAATAATTGACAGTGAAAGTTATAAGCTGCTAATTAAGCTATAAGCGCACCATAGAGTAAAAAGAGTAACCCCATAAATTCGCAAGATACCTAAGAAACAAGCATTGCTCTAGCAATAAGCAAGATTATAATTCACAAATCGTACTATTTCGATCGTTCATATATTTTCTTTATATTAATATATATACGAATCTAATACAAGTATTTGCACCTTCTAGATCCTTAATTTCCATATTTATTGAACCTTGTCTGCTTGTATTGTTGGCGTTTATTTATCTGTTTGTGAATATCTGGATACACTCGCAGATCTCTAAAACAGGTGTCGGCATTATCTTAGCGTAGACTCCGATACGGCGGAGTTCGTGCTAAAGTTACATGTAGGTAGCTTATTAATTATTATTAATTCTGGTCCTAGCAACAGTCAGAGGCAGGCTTAGTTTGCAGCACCAGGGACTAAGAGCATGGTGTAAACCGTTATATTTTTGCATGACGTACGTCCTTCAGGTACTAACTATATCGTTCGTATAGTATGAGTCCAGTAAAGTGGTGTTTTCAGTGTGGATAGGGTTATGTACCAGATCTAAAAAGCAATGAGAAGCAAAACAAGACAAAACAAGAATAACCCAAATAAAAAATCTAAACCCAAACAATACATAGCTTAAGGCCTGAAAGATCATATGGTCGTACTATGATGTTTATATTTTGCTTCTAATATTACATATAGCGTGTTCTTTGTATAAATGGCGCTTTCCTCAAATAGCGTGCTATATATATAAAGCAGAATTGTACTGCCTTCAATTAGTGGTAGGGGTTAAGGTACTTAGCCTCGCCCGGGCTTAACGGCTTTCAAAAATTCAAGAAAAAAAACCGGTGAAAGAAGAAAAAGTGACATGAACCTGAGTGTGCAAGGATTCAATTGATAAAACAATTTCCATATTACTAAATGTACTGTATTTAAATAAATGATTTTCTTTATCTTAAAAGAACTTGTTGGGGTTTTGCTTAAACCAGATCCCGGCGGCAGTTTGAAAGCAAAATGATTTGAGCTTGTCAGGATTCGTTCGTTTATTTCTGCGTTAGATCTGGGGCGGGCGCTAGACAAATCATCCGAATAGGAATATGTTTATAGAATCATGTGACTATCAAGTAGCCCGAAAATGACCATGCGATTATGCGATTATGCTCCTATTAGCGCTCTCATGCAGATATGATATTAGGCTTTTATTTCTTAGTATGAATTGCATAATACCTAGAATATAACTCAGAATTCCTGTTTGACCCTATAAATGCTTCAAGAGCATGTCTATCTGTCTAGCTTCATATTAAAATAATCATATTTAGGATCTTGTGCTATTTGGTGCTATACTACCTACACTGGGGAATCTGGGTAGTTGCTACATTATACTTAACCCTTGCCTTATGCGAGAGCACTCACAAATAGTAAGCAACATCCCTAATAAAGACCGTTCAATGACGGTCACACTTGACTAGTTTTGTTATAAAAGGCTGTATTACCAAGATATTAGCTTTCTCAAGAATATTAATAAAACTCACTAAATAAACCAGATTTTTGAAATATGAAAGTGAGTTTATGCCTCCTAATATCAGCTGCGCTTGCGCGGCCGTTGGAGAATGAACATGGGATGTCTGATATGGCATCGCCTATGGTTGGCAACGAAGATGGAGCCAATTCCAGCAATAGCAGTAGTAGCAGTATGGATATGGATATGGATGCTACGCCGATGTCAATGGAGCATCACCATGGCCGGCCTGTGCTTGAAAATCCTCACCTTGAGCCCCAGCAGCGGAAGTACTGGGAGCAATACAATACCACTAGTTTTTTCACCTCTTCAGAAGGTAACAAATTTAATTTATGGACTCATGGAATACTCTCATTTGTTTCCTTTGGTCTTCTTGCACCGATAACTATTCTACTCAGCACGGACAGTAGAACACAATGGCTGTATATACCGTTACAAACTTTCCAGACTGCCCTTGCTATTGGGTCGTACTTATTCCTAGCCTTCTATGCTGTTGATGCCCCCAAACTATTTGAAGGTAACGCATACTCAGGATTTACTATTGCCATGTTAATTTTTTCATTGGTTCACTGGTTTGCTATGATCGTGAAGTCTATGAGTGAGTACTTATCCTACGGCTCCCCGTCGTACCGCTACTTTCACCCTGGAAGCGGCGAAGCCGATACCGATGCATATCCGCTCAATGACGACCCTGAAGCATATGCCATGGATGACGTTTCGGAAACCCGTCATGCATCACTGTCTTCTACGGAGTATAGCGGTGGAAGCGATACCGAGATCTCTTCATTCGATAATGATCATAATCCTAATACCAAACGGGTAACTAATAACGGTCTTGGTGAAGCTGAGTCGCAGCTCCCTTCTTCCTCTTCTCGCGGTAGCGCCCCGTCTTCCAAAATTGTACAGATTCTATCGCAGAACCGGGTTTTCCTTACTTTGAATTCATTCTTGGGAAGATTCGCATCCATTATTTTCCATGGGCTTAATTATCCGATGTTCGCACTTGGATGGGGATACATGCTAACGGGCTTGGCTACTGGTTTCTTAATGGGGAAGGATTGGCGTATCTTCGCCCTACTTGCGCACTTCATCAAGGGTTTTGTGTTTTTCCTCTTAGGATTTATTGAGCTGGCCCGCTTTTTCGGTGCTGGCGCTTCTCGGGGATGGGCCTGGAATGAAGTGTTTGTTCGCCCTAGCAAGAGCCAATCTTCTATTCATGGGCGTATTTTAAGCAAGTTTTTGCCGGAGGCCCCTTCTATCGAATTTGTACAGTCATTCCTTATTTTCTTTTATGGTTCTACTAATGTGTTTTTGGAACACCTTGGTAACAAGGATGGTGTATGGTCCCACAAGGACTTACAGCATGCTTCAATCGCATTCATGTTCTTTGGTGGTGGTCTGTGTGGTATGACCGTCGAGTCTAATGCACTCAAGCGTAAGATTGGTGCTGCATTCGGAGTTGAGGAGGATGTGGGCAGCAACGGCCGTATTCGCCGAACGTGGTCGGTCAACCCAATGCCCGCATTCATCATTTTCTGGACTGGAGCTCTCATGTCGCACCACCAGCAGGAAACTGAATTGGCCACTCAGATACACATGCAGTGGGGTTACCTGTTTAGTTTGGCTGCCATCCTCCGCCTGTTCACAATGGCACTCATGCTAACACGCCCCAGGGCTTCTTCTGAGCAGGATGGAGCTCAGCCACAGCGTCCTTTCACTGAGCTGCTTGTATCATTCTGCCTGATTTGTGGAGGAATGATCTTTATGGCGTCCAACCGTGAAACAGTAGAGGGTATGATCTACCGTGGCATTGACCAGATGTTTACTGTTAATGTTAGTGTCGGCGTCACGGTTTTGCTCATGTCGTACTTTACTGGTTGTCTTGCCATTAAAGGCTGGGCTTGCTCCAAATATACCTAAAAGCATCACAGATCTTAAAGCAGTCGAAAGAATCACCGGGATTTAATTTAATATTCTCTTGCCCTTCTTTCTTCATATGTGAACAGCCGCCGACCTTTTCGTTCGCTTATGCGCACTGCCTCTTCATGAAACTATGAAGTTCAGATTGTGGCTGCGCTGTTCTGCTGCAACAACCCCCTTTTTTCTTCATATTTCACACAATATTTCACGTATTCACCCGCAAATACTACCCCCCTGAAATTGTAATTGCCTTACGTACTATTAATTTGTATCATATAACCAACACACTAGAGCGCTGAACTATACACGTATTATACATGAAGAAATTATTACACGCCGAGGAAACAACTAAAGTTGCGAATGCATCACCCGAGAGCTTGTGTACATTACACAGAGTTCGGTTCCAATCGTTGCGTCTCAGCTGGCCCGAACGAGCGAGATCTATTCCTTCGCCCGTTCCTGGGCTGGCCCGTCCAGAAGCCTTCAAAAGGTGCAATTAGCACGAATTGGACTTTTGCCGCTAATGATCCCTGCGGCTGTCCGTTGTGCGAGCGCAGGTTGGTCTTGCGGCAAAGTAATCTGGCATAGCCTACCAGAACCAGCATGAAATAAAGTCTGACCAGTAGGAAAAAAGTAGTGGCTACGATAGTCATGGCAACCTCCTGTCCCACAGTCATGCTTTTATCTAGAGCTGCCGCACCACTGCTTCCATAGCTGATGTCGTTATCGGCCCTGGCAGCCAGGTATGATGCGGTAGCTGAGGGAACATGCGAAACAGTCTGGGTGGGCGCGGAACCTCCGGGATTGTTGGCTGCTTTTCCGGCCACTGCGAACCAATAAACAATGAAGTAAATTGTGAAGCCCAGACTGACTAGAGTATCTAGGAGGTATGCGTAGGTATAGATGAGCACACGCAGAGGGCGCCTGTAGAAAATACTATACCAGCCCCAAATAAACAACGGAATTACTGCAGCCGACATAAGGTTCACGATCCACTGCATGACCGTAAGGCTATGGCCAGTGAAGAGTGCAGCAAGGCCATATATCGCACTAACTTTGTTGAGAATAGCACACGCTGCAATGATTTCCGCTCCGATCTGTAATGGGATTACGAAAAAGAAGCTCCGTGGTATTATAGAAATCCGCATGCGGAGGCTTTTTTTCGTCAAGTCTAGCTAGAACCACTGTAATTCGCCCTTACCTTGGCACCGTTATGCCAGGAAGACCACACTGTACCGTTAACGGTAAATTTGCTGGCCCTGCTATCGTGTGGGAAGCTGATGTGCGCAGAGGACCAGGGAGCAGGACAGCGGCTTGAGCAGCTGGCGCGGATTCCAAGAAAACGGAGCCCCAAATTTAGCGATTAGTACTTTATTATTATTATTTTTACATGTAGATGCATAGGGAGGTTAGGCGCAAGCACACCTCCATTGCTCGTATTCACCACACCCCAACCGTCCGCAGCTGCTTTATCTCCGTGTGCAGCCCGGCAGAGCCCCAATAGCATTTTGCTTGCCGTAGATTTCGTGATTCCATGCTGCTATGTTAGAGGCTGATTCAGCCGTTTCTCCAGATTCACATGCCCATGGGTCCCCAGCTAAGTATTGCAGGCGCCCTGAGATAACTAACCCTGAAATTCAAATAACCCTTTTTAACCCTTTGGAATAACCGTTCCAGTAACTTGCTTACGCGAAAATAGAAAGTAGCCATGGTTGCCAGTGATTCGCAGCACCAGATCAAGCTGGCCCCGAAAGAGTTCGAGAAGGACAAGGCCTTCGCCCAGGCCATGCACGGCGACGCCAAAAACGGTGGTTTCCGCGCTGTGGTGGGTAAGAACCGCGAGGCCCACGAGGCTGCCGTCGATGGCTACTTCAGGCACTGGGACAACCGCACCGCGGAGACCCAGACCGAGGAGGACGAGCAGAACCGCCTGAACGACTATGCCACCCTCACCAAGCACTACTACAACCTGGTTACCGACTTCTACGAGTATGGCTGGGGCGCGTCGTTCCACTTCTCGCGTTATTACAAGGGTGAGCCCTTCCGTCAGGCCACGGCGCGTCACGAACACTATTTGGCCGCCAAGATTGGCATCCAGCCCGGCGAACACGTCCTGGACGTGGGTTGCGGTGTCGGTGGACCTGCGCGTGAAATCGCCCGTTTCACCGGCGCCAAGATCACCGGTGTCAACAACAACGACTACCAGATCGCGCGCGCCAACAACTGGGCCCAAAAGAACAACATGGCCAACCAGCTCAATTTCGTCAAGGGCGATTTCATGCAGCTCGACTTCGCGCCCGAGACTTTCGACCACGTCTACGCGATCGAGGCCACCGTGCATGCTCCCAAGCTCGAGGGCGTGTACGGCGAGATCTACCGCGTGCTCAAGCCCGGTGGAACGTTCGGTGTCTACGAGTGGGTGCTCACCAAGAAGTTCGACGAGACCAATCCCTACCACCGTGAGATTGCCTACGGCATTGAGATCGGAGACGGCATTCCCAAGATGTACTCCGAGAAGGTTGCGCGCGACGCTCTGAAGAGCGTAGGGTTCGAGATCGAGCTTGAGCAGGATCTCGCGAATATGGACGACGACATCCCGTGGTGGTACCCCCTCAGCGGAGACTGGAAGTACGTGCAGACGTTCGGCGACCTCCTCACATTCGCCAGGACCTCCACGTTCGGCCGCTGGGTCACCACCCAGGGTACTGGGCTGCTGGAGAAGATCGGTATTGCGCCCAAGGGCTCGACCAAGGTCACTGAGGCCCTCGAGCAGGCTGCCGTTCACCTCACCAACGGTGGTCGCGAGGGTGTTTTCACGCCTATGCTCTTGTTTGTGTGCAAGAAGCCTCTTAACAAGTAAATGTTAACGACTTTATGTAACAATTCTTTCTACGATGCTTATGTGTTGCTCCTCGCCGGCACATGAGAGCGCAGAAAAGCCACAGTCAGTTGCCCGCAGCTGCTTTGCAAAACTGGCTCGTCTCCCTGCAGAGAGCTGTAATTATGTATAGATGTTAATCCACCGCTTTATTACACATACACTGATTTTTTCTGGCACCACCACTTAGGGTTGTCATGGGAAAGAGAAAAGACGCCAGGCCCGAGCCAGAGCCCGAATCGGACACGGAGGACGTTGTGAACGTCGACTTCGACTTCTTCGATGTCGTGGACGATGACTTTCTTTCCATAAAGAGCTTGCTGCGCCAGCTGCTTGGCCTGGACAGCGTGCACTTCAATCTCAGTGCCCTGGCACAGCTGGTCGTGGATGCCAAGGTTGGCACCACCATTAAAGCCGACGATGAGGAGTACAACGACGCATTGGCACTGCTCAGTGTAGCTGACTTCAGCCTCACCGAGGGCGACACTGCCACGCTCTACCAGTACTACATCGATCGCACCAACAGCGCCATGAGCGGCACCAATGGCAGCGACGCAGCCCAGTTACTGCGGGCGCTCCGAAAGATCCAGGCCAGCGGGCCAGGCACCAAAGTCGGCCTGCTGGTGAGTGAGCGGTTCCTGAATATGCCGTTCGAGGTCGTCCCGCCATTGTACCAGGTGCTCGCCCAGGAGTACGTTGCCAAGGGGCTGGACTACGACTATCTGCTGTTGCCTTCGCGGTTCTACAGTGAGAGGGCCAGCGCCCTTGACGGTGCGGGCTCCAGTGCTACCGACGAAGACGAGTTCTTCCCGTTCCACCCGGAGGACCCCTTCATTAATGAATTGGCTATTGCCCACGCATGGTTTCCATTCCAAACTCCAATCGAAGAAACAGACTCCCGTCGTGCGTTCCAGGACAACGGAATTCTTCCATTTGGCCATCTCGCAGTAATTGACGCCCGTAAGTTGCCTGATCTGGTAGAGAAGATCGCAACTATCTCGTAGCCATGTTAAATAGTTACATTTAGGTAGTATAGACGTTATGCTGTGATTCGAGCGTGACCGTTTGGTACCCAACTAGTTGTCATGTGTAGCTCAATTAACTGGTGTACCCGGAGTGTGACCCGAGGAATTCACGAATCCCATGACCAGTGCAGATCAGTAGCCCTGTAATGTAAATACATATCACCAATGAGTAGCTAAAGGTGCAGCTCCAGCATGTTAGTTAAAGCAGCCGCTACCACTGCTTGCAGTACACCTTCCTCTAGAACTTGTACTAACAGCACTTCTACCGAGATGCACTTCTATCGAGATGCACTTCTGCCGAGATGCACTTCTACCGCTCAATAAGGAACGGTGTTAATGATGTACAATATTTGCTACCTGGGAACTTACTGCACTCCACCAGCAGTAGCCATATCAGAAAATCCAAGAAATTAGATAAGATATATAATAGGAGCAGATGGAACAGATCTATTGATTCAACTGTTGATAGTCCAATTGCCTTATTGCGTGTACTTCGGGAGCTATGCTAGATGCTGTAAGTGTAAAGAATAGACAACACTTGATGGTTCCTTGTCGAAGTGGAGTGGCCTGCCTTACCCTCACCTGCCCTCACTTACCCATTGAAGTGTGTGCGAACGCATAGAAACCCCAGGACCTCGGGTGAAACTCCTGAGGTTTATCGCCAGCCTGCTGCTGAGCCCAATTTACATCGCTATCAACGTCTACTGCATGCTTCGGTCCATCATGCTTGTACTTTCGATTGATCTGCTAGGCGTATTTCACATAGGGTACGAATAGATAGACGTCGATATACTAGCTTAATTAGGAGCACGATGCCACTCTCATATCACATGCATACTAGATAGACTAATTGAATTGGTATGGAAAACAGAATAAAGCGGTGCCATACAAGTACTGTAGGTGCATGGATGGGTTTTAATTCCGAAGCGAAGTGGAATCGCCTGCCTTACCCTCCCCGCTTTACCGACTTCCCCACATTGAAGATGGTCACTGTAGCGGAATTCACACCCACAGAAACACCAGGGCCTCGGGTGAAACACTCGAACTTACTAGAGGCCACTCCACCAGTAATTGTGCGGGCCTTGAGTATCGGCTACCCGCTATTTGTTGCCGCAGACCGGGTTCTCGGAGTGCTCACCTGGTCATCACCAGACCGCTTCCAATCGGTCCTTACGCTCACTCTTTACATTCTGACGGTGCGCCATTTCGAAAGAGTGTTGACGCTGTGGCTGCCGCTGGCTCTGGCAGTCAGCATCTCCATCATACTCAACCACACGCAAGAGGAGACCGCATCACCCACCCTTGACGATGTGGTTCGCGTACTAGAGAGCGCTGGCCGCAAATACCACAAGTTCGTCTCTCCATTGGCCAGTGTATCTGTGTCGGGAGGGGAGCTCCTGCGGTTTGTGTTTGCCAGCCTGCTGCTGAGTCCCATTTACATCGTCGTCAGCGTCTACTGCATGTCTCTTCGGTCCATCATGCTTGTGCTTGGCACAATCGTCTTGTCGTGGCACTCGCTATGGTTTAAAGTGGCCCGTTCTGTGGCCTGGCGACTCCCGCTTGTCAGGTGGCTGGCCTTTATCGTGACGGGCATCGACCGCACGCAGGCCTACAGTAAACGCCAGCTGGGAAACAAGGTGCCATCGGAAACAATCTCGGCTGCACTCTCGGCTGCCCAGTCGCGATACGGCTCTCCCAGTTCTACGCCACGAAGAGACGTCACCTTCACGTTTGTGGTTATGGAGAACCAGCGGCACTGGCTGGGGATCGGCTGGACCGCTAACCTGCTACCGGAAGAACGGTCTGCCTGGACGGACCCGCTGCTTAACGAGGTGTGCTCGATCGACACGTTCAAGCTCCCCATTGCGGAGGGCACCGAAATGACATGGAAGTGGCTTGACGACCAGTGGCTGCTCGATCTAACTAATAACGGGGCCATCGCAGTCTCCGATCCGCAGCACAGCACAACCAGCAGCCCAGAAGCGGATGAGGGGTTCATATACTACAACAACGTGTGGGGTTCTCCCAGCGTGAACTCGGGGTTCTCTAAATACACCCGTAGCCGACGGTGGGTCCGCAAGGCTACCCTGGTGACGATGGCCGCCCAGGTAGCGGAAAAACTGATGCAGCTCGAGCCTGAGCGCGTGAAGCAGGTGGAAAGCGAGCCGGAAAGAGAGTGGGAACATGAAGGTCTGCGCCAAAGACGCAACATCTAATTGGTTCTGGACTACTATATCTGACCTGCATTGTACCAGACTAACGTCTGACCGATCCTTGGCCCACTAAGCTTACAGTGGACCAAGAACCTCCCGAAAGCGGTGATTGTATGAGGTGGAGAATACCTTTATTGTTTCTGGACTACACTAACACTGATCCGCATTTGACTACACTAACACTGATCCGCATTGTACCAGACTAACATATAATTTGCATGTATTTATATATGTAGTCTATGCCTATGATGCCAGGGCCGACCATGGATCCACCGCGGTTATCCTCCCAAACAAGGTGTCGACCCCGAAGTCGCGATGCTTGTAGCCCTTGGAGTCCAGCAAGGCCAGCACGTACTGCGTCAACTGGTCGGCGTACTTTTTAGCCTTGAAGTGGCCCCTTCCGGTGATTATGTATATGACGCGGGGGCTATGGCGCTGGGTGGCCGCAACCTCCTCTATTTTTGTCTCGAGCATGTTGATCGCTTCCGTCAAGTCGAGCCCGTGGAGATCGAGCCAGATCTCCGAGGCAACCGCCTTCTGCTGCTCCCACAGCATTTCTGCAGCGGTGCGGTACTGTTCGATCATCAGGTTCTCAGCGTCGCGGCCCTTGGCGCTGAGCTGTTTGGCGCGCGCTGCGTCGTTCAGGGACCACGCAGAGGTCGAATCTTGGAGCAGCTTGTTGCGGGTGTCCGCGTTGGCTGCCGCCTGCAGCCGCAGATCTACGTATTTCTGATTGATCCCGAACTCGGTGGCCTTCCAGGGAACCAGCCGTGGAGCCACCAGCGGGACCACGCTCTTACCCGACCCCAGTACCTCTTTGATGGACATCAGCTTGGGCCTAACCGGCACCGTCCTAGTCTCCACCTTCACCGGCTTGGCCATCTTCTTGGCGGACTTCGGCTTCTGTCCTAGCGTAGGCAGCGACTTGAGGTCGGGCAGTGCGGCTGGGCCGGGCAGCTCCACAACCTCCTCGGTGGGAATGGGAACCTTGTGCATGAACACACAGCTGTCGCCCGCCAGGCACTTTTCGTGCATCCAGAAGCGGCAGATACGGCTGCTTCCGTCGTGGGAGTACATGCACTGGCTGCCGCGGATGCAGTTCCCGGTCAGGAAGTACCGGCACATGATTCGAGCCGCCATTTGTTCCTTGGACAGCTCCAAGTCCACGCATGCGCCGGAGAGCATGTCAAGGGCGCGCTGCAGGTGGAAATCGTTGTGTGCCAGCACTCTTTCTATGTCCTCGTCGCTATTGTCCTGCCCGAAAAGCTCCCGCAGCTGGTCGAACGGCCTCAAATCCCGGGGTATTTCGCTGGGCGCATTATGTACAGTATCCGGGAACCTTGCTACCGGGGTTGCGAACGATGTGGTGAGTTTCTGGGCCCGGGCCGCTTCGCGGGGGTCTTTATTATGGTGGTGTGCCATCAGAATGTCCAGCACCAGCCTTTCGGTGCTGGACGGAGGCAGATCGGGGAAGGTTTTTATGACGAGGGCCTCAATCCTCCCCACAGAGTCCTCCTCGGGGGAGTTTTCGTCATTTAGAATGTCGAATGACTCCACAAAAAGCGCCTCGCTCATATTTGTGGACGGCGCTGCAGGTGATAGTGGTGGGAGTGGTGTCGAGGGATTTAGTCAGCACACAGACACCGGCGAGCCTTGCAACCATCCAGGCCATGACAGTGGACGCGCGCGATGCACTTCTAGCACGATTGTGGATCCTCGCGAGCAATCCACTGGAGCCTGTTTCGCCAGACGAGCACACCGAGGAAATCAGGACGTTCGTGGAGGCGTGCATCCGCCCCGAGGACGACACGGTCAACGTCGACGTCGCCCGCTCGATCATCCCCCAGAAGTACCGCGAGGAGTTCGAATTGGCGCCCGATCCGGCAGCAGACGACGCTCCTGCAGATCTGGCCATGGACGACGAGCAGCAGGAGGTGGGCGCCGAAGATCTCGAGCTGCCGGTTGGTACGGTTCAGCCCCAAACCATGTACATTGTGCCCCCAACCATCCCGGATCAGACTTCCCAGATGTCGCTGGCGGAGATGCACTACAACATCCAGGCCCAGCCCATGTCCAGGCTGCTCGCGATGTGCCACAAGACACAAACCACGGACGCGTTCAAGGAGAGCATCATCGAAGGTAAGCTGGTGGTGACGTTCGGCCGCATCGAGGAGCTCAAGCGCGCGGAGAAGTGGAGCGGCAAACAGCTGGAGCGGTTCACGCCCCCCGCGCGACCGGCCACCCGCTGGGACAACCTGCTGAGCGAGGCGCGGTTTGTACGGGCCGGCAAGACTGGCCAGCGACGGCAGAAGATGGCGATCTGCCACGCCATTTCCCAGGCTGTGCTGGAGTACTTCGAGGACAAAGAGGCCCAGAAGCAGCAGCAGCTCAGCCAGTCGTCCCTTGCCGACTGTGGCCCGGTCGTCACGCTGCAGTCGCTCGACAAGCTGTCGCGGGAGCTCGTCGAACACGTTCTGCCCGAAATACCCACGTTCGACCTGAGCTACCAGGAATCGTTCACTAATGCGCTCGGCCTGGTGCCTGTCTCCAAGTTCCTCACCCCCGTGGAGCGAGAAGAAGGGTGGAAGCGCGTGCTCGTCGAGATCTCGAAGCAGCCCTCGGAGGATACCCCGCCGGATCTGGTCGAGGAGAGCGAGCCCGAGGAGTCGGCCGTTCGGGTGAAGTTCCGTGCTCGGTCGGACAGCGAGATCAAGCCACCCGCCCCACCGCCGGTGCGGTACCTCGCTGCTCGAGTGGGCAGCGCGTGGCACCCCAGTGACGACCAGCAGCTGCTGTTGCTGGTCAAGCAATACCACAACAACTGGGCGCTGATCTCGACCATGCTGAACCCGGACAACGCGTTCACGTCCACCGTGGAGCGCCGGACGCCCTGGCAGGTGTTCGAGCGCTGGGTGCAGCTGGCCCAGCCAGACCCCAAGGACTTCAAGGGCCGCTACGCCGAGGCTGCGCGCCAGTGGCTGAGCACCTCCGGGAAGGCCTCGCAGGCTGCGCGCAAGCGACAGATGCCGGTTGCGCTGGCCTCCGACACGTACCTGCGGGGCCACCGCCCGCTGCGCTGGGCGTCGATGCTGGAAGGCATCCGCAAGGTGAAGCGCAAGCGTGAAACGGTGGCCAAGCCGGTGGCCTCCACGTACAACGCACGGCAGCGGGTGGACGTGGGCCAGCACAAGACGTACACTGCGCGGGAGCTGTCGCAGGTGAAGGCCGACAGCGACAAGAAGATCGCGGCCCAGCTCGCGCAGAACAGAATCGCCCGGGCCCGGCCGGTTCCGGATCACCCGTTTCCCACTCCGGTGCCCGGCGCAGCAGGCCCCGTAGGCAACGCGCCTCCTCCCGGGATCCAGAACATGCATCGCGTTCCTTCGGCCAACGACTTATCGGCAGGGATGCCGTCGATTGCCGGCCTGCCTCTCCCCCCGTCGGTCGCAGCGGCCGCTCGTTTACAGCAGCTGAAGGCCCAGCAGGCGCAGCAGCAGGCCCAACAGCAGGCGCAGCAACAGGCGCAGCAGGCGCACCAGGTTCATCCGGCCCAGCAGGTCCAGCAGAAAGGAGGCCAGCTGCCCGGCCAGTTCATGCCGGGCCCACCGCAGCAGCCTCAACCACCGCAGGTGCAGGCGATGCAGGCCAACGCGATGCCTCCGATGAACATGGCTGCGCGAAGGCTGTCACAGCAGCAGCAGCGAGCCCAGCAGGCGATGCAGGCCCAGAAGATGCAGCAGGTGCAGGCGCAGGCCGACGTTCGTTCGCGGGCGCAGAACGGAGCCCTGCCCAATGCGCCGAACCCCACGCGGCCGCGGCTGCCGTTTTCGCGCGAGCAGTTCCAGAGCTTAATGGCGCAGATCGCGCAGTCGCATCCCAACCTGTCTCCCCAGGAGGTGCAGCAGCTGGCGTTGCAGCACATGAGGCGCTACGTCCAGATGAGGAACGCGCAGGCCGCGAATAAAGCGGCGCAGAACCCGCAAGCGGCCACTACCAGCCACCAAATGCCCCAAGCAGACACCCGCAACGCATCGCCCAACCCCATAAACCCCGCCAGCAGCCCAGCGGCCAACAGATCAGCGATGAGTCCGGGGATGAGTCCGGGGATGCAGAGTCCAGGAATGCAGAGCCCGGGAATGCAGAGCCCGGGGATGCAGAGCTCGGTGATGCACAGTCCCGCAATGCAGAACACGTCGCTGCACAGTCCCGCAGTGAACAGTCCGGCAATGCATAGTCCAATGCAGAACACATCCCTGCACAGTCCAGCCATGCAGAACACATCACTGCACAGTCCCGCCATGCAGAACACATCACTGCACAGTCCAATGCAGAACACATCACTGCATAGTCCAGCTATGCAGAACACATCCCTGCACAGTCCCGCCATGCAGAACACATCTCTGCACAGTCCCGCGATGCACAGCTCCGCAGTGAACAGCCCCGCGATGCACAGTCCCGCGGTGAACAGCCCGGTCTCTCACAGCCCGGCCACACGGAGCCCCGCAGCTCAGAGCCCCGCCCCAGGGTCGTAATATTTATTATATTTAAATTCTACACATTCTTAAGGTCACCGTTGGCCGAGCGCTTGTCCAGCCCGTAGTTGTAAGTAGCTTTCCAGCGCAGCTTCGGGGCGGTTTCTCCCTTGAGGACGACGCGCTGGTGCGCGCTTTGCCGCGACTCCAGCTGGGTCTGCGAGATCGGGCCCAGCTCCATCGTGAGGGATCGCGGCTGCGCCAGCTGGGTCTCCAGCGAGGTGATCTTTTTGCTTCCAGGATTAGTGAGTTTGAGGTGCAGCACGGTGAGGGAGGGGGATTTTTCGGCTGTGTAGCTGATGTGCAGCGTCTCGTCGGCCCACAGCGTTCTTGACAGCGATGTGGAGGCCGACGGGGCGGGCGATGCCGACGGGGCAGGCGAGGATGCGACAGATGATGCAACAGGCGAGGAGAGCGCGGACGAAGCCAGGGCAGAAGAGGAGGGCGCTGGCGATTCCGTGGGCGTGGAGGGCGAGCCGAAAATATCCAGCAGATCGCTCTGTGGGGCCTTGCGTGCCTGTGGAGCCTGGGCCTGTGGAGCCTGGGCCTGCGGAGCCGGTGCCTGCGGAGCCGGGGCCTGCTGGGCGTTGATCTCGAGGATATTGGAGGTGCTCGGTCCGATGGAAAGGCTTCCCAGCGCCAGCAGATCATCGCTGGGGGCGTCTTCGCCATCAATGTCGATCAGCGAAACGGCACCCACGTCGGCCTTCTTCGGGACATTCTCCACTGGCTCGCCCTTCACGGCACTGCGGTACTGGGCCAGCACGGTCTCGATGTCGCCCATGAGTGCGGAGACCCTGGCGTGTGCCTCCGCGTCCTCGTCCTCGCTGGCCTCGGACTTCAGCAGGTTGGAGAGCTTGGGGAGCGCGGCCTTCAGAGTCTGGGCCAGTTCATCGAACACATCGGTGGCCTTGTCTGGCTCAACGCCGCTGGTGACGGCACTCGACAGCAGGTCGTGGGCGCGCCGCAGACGGTCGAGATCGGCAGCCACCTTGGCCTTGTAGTCGACCTGGGGCTCGCGGTAGCCGGCCAGAATCGACATGAGGCGGTTCGCCTCCTTGAGATCCTCGGGCTTCTTGGACCCCAGCAGCATCTGCAGCTTGATGCTCTGGCGCTCGCGCTCCTCGGCCTCCAGCTCGGCCGCAGACTTGAGGCTGTTCTGCTCGGGCGTCAGCGCGGACAGCTCGGAGGCCTTGATCTCGGGGAACACGTAGCCCCTGCTGGCCAGGAGCCGGTGCATGTCGCGGATGTTGCCCATGTCGTCGCGGTACACGCTGGTCCTGGCCAGCGTGCGGTCCCATTCCTCGATCATCTCCAGTATAAGCGCCTCCATGGCGGATTGGTTGACCGTGGGCCGGTAGCTGAAGCTGCGGACCAGCTTATTGAGGAAATCCTTGCTGGCGATCACCAGGTGGAAGGCGTAGCCGCAGTTCTTCACGCACACGTCCAGCACCGACAGCGCCAGCATGGACTGGATGCCGCGGAAGAACGTCACGTACGAGGCCACGTACTTGCACACGACCTGCGGGGCCTGGCCCTTGATCTCATTGACCATGTCCGCGATCTCCAGGTTCACGGCCAGATCGGGCTTGGTGAACTTGAAGCTCGTGGCCTCCCGCAGCAGCGCCTTCAGGTCGTCGATGGTGGGTTTGCGCGTGCTGCGCCCACTCCGTCGCGGGACCCTCCGTGGAGCCTGCACGCTGAATCTATCCAAATATGACTGGTTTTCTGAGTAACTCATGGCCGGGGGCAATGATGCCGATACTGTGTGGGTTGTGTAGAGGGCCGGGCCCACCTAACCTTGATAGGCTCCTCTACCCAGAACGGTATGCAATACCACATTGAGACGTGGCCTGGACGGAGACTGCTGTATATGGTTTGATATGACAGTGATTATGGATGTGATTACGGATTGTGCTATAGATTATGACTTTGGATTGTAGACTAGGCTGAACATGACATGGTGAACGCATGACACGGTGAACGCATGACACGGTGAACGCATGACACGGTGAACGCATGGATAACGCATGGTGAACCACGTTGTGATCTATGTTGTGAATTTGAATTGCAAACAACGGTTGTGAACAACGGTTACACTGCGAACGTGCTGTGAACTACGTACTGTGACGCATGGACTACGGATTGTGAATTGTACGGTGACTACAATTGTAAATTGTGAAGAACGTTGTGGGCTATGCACCGCGAATGTACTTTGCACCGCGAATGTACTATGAACAGATTGTGAACGCATGTGAACTACGGTGTGATCTATGTATGGTGAACTGATTGTAAATAATGGAGTGAACAACGGTTAAGTGTGCACTGCGAACGTTATGTATTGTGAATTATGACGGTGAACTACAATTGTAACGGTTGAGCTGCGAACGTGCTGAACGCATGACTGAAACTGTGCACTATGCATTGTGAACTACCATTGTGTACTGTAGCGTGAACACATTGACTATGCACTGCGTTGCACTCGAACGCATTGATGCATTGTGTACTGTAGAGTGAACACATTGATTATGCACTGCGTTGCACTCGAACGCATTGATGCATTGTGTACTGTAGAGTGAACACATTGATTAAGCACTGCGTTGCATTCGAACGCATTGCATTCGAACTGTGAACGCATTGTGACCATTGTATGAAGTACAGATCGTTAGTTACTCACATTAAAACTTAGGAAGCTTCGGGCAGAACGGGTGGTCCACCACGCCGTACTGGATGTCCAGGACCCACTTCTGCACCGTCTCCGTGAGCGGGCCCGCACCTCGGCCCTCCGGGATCGGCACGGTGATGCTCTGGCCGTGGTAGCCGATCTCGTTGACCGGGCTGACGATGGCCGCGGTGCCGCTGCCGAAGATCTCGACCAGCTCGCCGGTCTTCTGCTTGGCAAGCACCTCGTCAATGTGCACCTTGCGCTCGCTGACCGTCCACTGCTTCGGGTCCAGGCGCTCACGGGCCAGCTGCAGAATGGACAGGCGCGTGATGCCCTCGAGGATCGTGCCGTCAAGGGGCGGTGTGACCAGCTCGAAGGTGCCGTCCGGGTTCTTGAACACCAGGAACAGGTTCATCGAGCCCACCTCGGTGAGGTACCCGTCGAACAGCCACAGGTTCTGGGCGTAGCCACGAGCCGCGGCACGCTGCTGCGGCAGCACGCAGGGAGCGTAGTTTCCACCCAGCTTCTTGTCGCCGGTGCCCCTGGGCCAGGCACGCACGACGTCGTCGGTGGCCTCGAGCGCAATGGGCTTGAAGCCCGACGAGTAGTAGGGGCCGACGGGCGATGCAATTACGAACATGCGGGCCTTTTTCGGCGGCGAGATGCCCAGCGTGGGCTGCGTGCCGATCATCGTGGGCCGCAGGTACAGCGAGAAGCCACGGCCCTTGGGGATGGCGTCCTCCTCGAGCCGCACGAAGCGCTGCAGCAGCTCCAGCGCCTGCTTCTCGTCGAACCCGGGGAGCGTTAGTCGCTGGCTCGACGCGTTCATGCGTGCCAGGTTGCGGTCGGCCCTGAACAGGCGCAGGTCGTTCTGGGTATCACGGAACGCCTTGAGGCCCTCGAAGCACTCGAAGCCGTAGTGGAAGACGCAGGACGCGGGGTGCATCGAGAAGTCCCCGAACGGCTGGATCTGCGGAGCGTGCCAGCCGTGCTCGGCCGACCAGTCGACCGTCAGCATGTGGTCCGTGAAAACATGCCCGAACACAAGCTCCTCGGGAGGAGGGTACTTTTTGCGCTGCGCAACCGTTTTTATCTGCAGCTTCGACGCATCCAGCGGTGCTAGGCTGCTGTAACACCTTGCTTTCGAGATCTGGCGAAACATAGTAGTCGGTGTGGTCTGCCCTCCTTTGTCAGCAGCATATGCTCCGATCTGCCGCTCGTACTTTACGCGTATAATACACTCTTTCCCTCTGTGCGGTGCGCAAGAGAAGCATCGGGGAAATTGGCTGCTGGGTTTAGCTTTAGTAGCATATTAGGTACTTCCATAGTGACGTGAGCCATCGCACCAACGGCAACGGACAAGCCAGCGCACCGGCCTGCACGCCAGCGCACGCCAGCGCATGCCAGCGCACGTCAGCATACCAACCAGCGTATCAACGTAGACAACGGTAAAGCATGCACGGATCCACGAATGCTGCAGCTACTGATGGTTGCTGCTGTTGCGGAGGGGTGGCATAAACCGGCGAGGGATGCGCGTCGGCACTCAATGGGTCGGTATTATTGTGTTGGCGCCCATTGGAAGTCAACGTGGCCGAAATCACGGCGCAATGGCCCTGCGTGGAGCAGCGCGTGTCCCCGCTATTTGGCCCGTCGGCGCGTGGTGGTGTATAAATTGGGGTTTGTTTGGGTTGTGGCATTCTCCCACCAGCCGGGGATGTCTTTTTTGTTTCCCCAGAAAAAACCGAAAACACTCGGCGAGGTGGTGTATGCATTGAACGAATGGATTGTGCGGGCCAGCGACTCGCAGCCTCCCCATAAGCCGCTGGCAGGCCCTCCCGCCGCAGCAGCAAACAGACACGGCGGGCCCGGACTGTTTGCTGGCCACATAGAGCAGGAAGTCCAGACAGAGCAGCAGAAACAGGCGTCCGAGGAGGCGGGGCGGCTGCTGGAGCAGGTCCGGCAGTCCACGTGGGCGCGCAGCAGCGAGGGCGGTGGCCAGCCGGCGGAACCCGACCAGCTCGCGGCGCTGGCCAAAGAGGTGTATGCCACGGACGTGCTGGTGCCGCTGCTGCAGAACCTGTGGGTGCTGGACTTCGACGCGCGCCGCGACGTCACCAGCTTCTTTGCATTCATCCTGAAGCGGCAGCCCACGGTGGACTACCTGCTCAACAAGGTGCCCGAGGTGTTCACCATCCTGATGACCGGCGCCGGCAACGTGGAGGTGCACCGCACGGTGTGCCAGATTCTGCGCGAGTGTGCGCGCCACGAGGCATTGGTGGCGTACATGATGACGCTGCAGAACTTCTGGTGGTTCTTCCAGTACGTCGACCACCAGGAGTTCGAGGTGGCCACGGACAACTTCACCACGTTCCAGGACTTCCTGCGCAACTTCCCGGACCTGACGACCGGCTTCCTGCTGCGCAACATGGACTACTTCACGCAGTGCATCAACGGCCTCATCAGCAGCAAGAACTACGTGGCCCGGCGCCAGTCGCTGCGGCTGCTGTTCCAACTCATGAAGCAGCCGCGCAACCACCAGTACCTGCTCACGTACTGCTCCAGCGTGGACAGCCTGAAGCTGGTCATGCAGATGCTGAAGGACAAGTCGAAAAACATCCACTACGAGGCCTTCCAGATCTTCAAGTGCTTTGTGGTCAACCCCAACAAGCCGCGCGCCATCGTCGACATTCTCGTGCGCAACAGGACCAAGCTCATCGGCATGCTCGAGAAGCCGCACACCCTGGCCGACCGGCGCGAGGACCAGGCCTACCAGAACGAAAGGGAGTACGTGAAGGAGAAGATCATCGCGCTGCCCTCGAAAAGCCCGGCGCAAAACGCCCAGGACCACAAGGGCGCCCACTATAACGCCCCGTCGAAGCCGGGCCAGTACATGCATTACCAGGCCCAGGCGCAGCCCCAGGCACAGGCCCACGCCCAGCAGATGCACGCTCAGAAAACATCGGCACCGCTGGCGGCCCTGCCCATGTACACCCAGACCGTCCCCGAGAACCCCCCGCACGCACACCCGGGCCCCGGCTCTCCCTCGCGGGCCCAGGTCCCGCCCGCATTGATGAACGCCCGTCCTGCATCTCCCGTGTTGAGCCACCCGCAGAGCTTCCCGGAAAACTAGCATCAGTAACGCATACATGCACGCCGCACGTCTGTATTCTTATCGACATATTTATATACGCACATATCATCCCAGAGCATCACCGTTGAACCTGTTTATGAAGAAGCGCAGACCCGAGATGTGCTCGTCGCGGCACAGCTGGCCACGCTGCTCGGCCAGCTCGAGCTCCTCGGTCGCGATCTGCACGCTGAACCCGAAGCTCTCGCTGATGTCGCGGGCGCTGAATCCCGACACTTCTCGCCAGGGCGTGCTGCGCGACTCTTCCGAGATGTACCGCACCAGCTTGATCAGCGAGCGGTCCAGGTTGCCCCGGGCCTCAACGATGCGCACGCGGCCGAGATCGCGCACCTTGAGCGGCAGACTGAGCTTCTCGCACGCGTTCACGGCGTCCACCAGCTGCTGTGGACTCACCAAGCCCAGCCCGCGACTCCGGTTGTACACGACGTAGAGGTCGTGCAGCGTGAGCATCCCGCCGAACTGCTGCAACACGTCGGCCCCCACCAGCAGATCGGCAAGCTGGCGTGCAATTGACTCGCTCGTATCGACGGCCGGGCCGGCCACAAGAGGGACCGGGCGTGGGGGTGACAGATCGAACTTGGCAGCGATGCTGACGATATCGGCGTAGACCTTCCGGAACCCGTCCGCTGACTGGTGTGCTGTTTTCAACGAGGCCAATGCTGCTGCGTCAGTCTGCTTTTGCGTGCTCTGCAGCCGTTTAATGCCGAATTGCTGGCCCTGTCCCGTGGCCCTGGCGAGCGGGATGGCTCCAGCGGCCTTCATTAGTTCCGTCAGTTTCGCATGTAGCGCGAGCCCTTGGCTGTCGGGGAATCCGAACTTCACCGCTCGCCCCAACACCGTCTGCTTTGCTTGCTTCAAGGGCGTGAGGCACATCTCACAGTACAGCAGCGAGGCATGGTTGTGGAACGTGCATTTGGGGCAGACCCCGGCCGACGGCGAGGCTGCGTTGAAGTTGCTGGCCTGCAGAGCCTCCGCTGTCGCCCTCACGCCGCAGGTGGCGCAGGTGTCGGTCCCGCCGACGTTCGAAAACGAGCAGATCTCACACGTCCAGCTGGAAACAAACGTCTGCGCTGAATCGGCCAGTTTCACCACGGCTTTGGTGCTGGCACGCATGAACCTGGCTGGAACGCAGTCCACCTCTTCGATCTGCTTGAGGTCGGTCTGCAGAGACTGGGTGGAGTTGTCTTTGGTGAT
Organism: Starmerella bombi; assembly: GCA_030579915.1. Taxonomy (NCBI): domain Eukaryota; kingdom Fungi; phylum Ascomycota; class Dipodascomycetes; order Dipodascales; family Trichomonascaceae; genus Starmerella; species Starmerella bombi. The sequence continues at coordinate 162,351 of JAKTRX010000009.1, forward strand.
ATAGATCAGCCTCTCTTGAGTAACCACCACCGTGCCAACGACCGGCAGCTTCTCCTCTCCATTGTACAGGGTCGCGTTCTCACCCTTGAACTCAATGGACTCCCGGGGCTTTAGGATCGGGAGCCGGGCGGGTGTGAGATCCACGGCCGACCACCACATGCACCAAACCTAACGGTAAACGGCGCTCGAGGGCACGTACCCCTAGGCGGCAGACATCAGCCGGAGAAACACCCCGCGAAGACAGTGGCGTTTCAGCATTTAAGTTCCCTCGCATTTAAGTTCCTTAGTATTTAAGCTCCCTAGTATCTAATTGGCGGCACGTCTTCAAGCACATCTATTTTGCGGATCCACCGCCCATCTGCACCTGCCCTGCAGCTTGATAAGCCATACCCACGTATCCCACACATAACCGCATCCAGCACCAACCCAACACCCACCACCAATGCAAGCCGATGTACCCGCATCCGTAGCGTTTGTGCGACCGCTAGTGTCCCGGTTCAACGAGATACGCAACGTGGAGCCAATTGTGGCCTATTTCTGCCTCATGCTGGCCGTGAAGCAGGTCCTGGACTCGAAGCTGCATACCAGTGACGCTACCGTCGCTGAGTTTGCGACGGACTTAATGAACACCATTGAGGGCATGAAGAATGACAAGTCAATGCTCGACAATGAGTCTTCCCGCACGATTCTTGATACCGACGACGCTAGCCAGGACTACGTCCTGAACTTCGCCAACAGCATATTCGAGCGTGCTGAGATGGCCACCGTCACCCGCAAGGTTAATAAGACAACAGCTGCATCATTTGCGGCTGCTGCTGTTTTCCTCGGACTAGAGGCCGTGTGGTCGCCTGTGTCTCCTGAAACTACTGAGAAGATCAAGTTCGCCAAATTCCAGGCGGCACGCATACTGCGAGCAATCAAGGCCGGCGAAGACCCCAACAAACTGTACGAGACTGAATTGGAAACGGAATTGACTAACGAACAGGAGATTGAGCAAGATACTCAGCAGAATGACGATGCTGGCCAGAACATAGACACCAGCCTGGCTGCGCCAGATGCGGACGGCAATGCTGAAGATGAGGATGACAACATCAAGCTACCCGAAGCACCGAAAGACGACCCCGAAAGGGATATTTCTTTGCCACAAGCACCAGAAGCAGACCCTGGAAACGATATTTCACTCCCCCCGGCGCCAAACAGTGCACCTCAAGGAAACGTTTCACCACCTGCTCCTCCAGCTAAACCAGCCAAGCCGGCTGTTCCGGCAAGGCCGCAAACTAAGCCAGCAGCCCCCAAAGCACCAACTCAGCAGCCCTCATCAGTGCAGTCCACATCAACGCAGACACCAGCCCAAATCATTGCACTAACAAGGTCTACTGGGGACGCCCAGAAGCACGCGAAGTACGCAATTTCAGCCCTCAATTACGACGACGTGAGAACGGCCATTTCCCAGCTGGAGCAGGCCCTGGACATTCTTAAAAACATTCAGTAACTACACCCATATTTTATAGATTGTATGTATTTTTAGGGTTGGTCATGGATGCAGGTGAGCTCGTGTCGCGGTTCCGCAGAGCGTGCACTATAGCGACGTTTCTGGCCTCGCGAGAGAGCACTTGCTTGGCCCACAAGATCGGGGTTGATCTCTATGATCTGGCTGCATTCAAGTACTTACTTCCCGATGATGTGGTGTTCGGCTACGAGGACACCCCCAGTGACACAGTATTCGGATCGGTGCCTCACCAGGTGCTTGTTTTCCGATTCAATGATAAGCGGGACCGAAAGCGGCAGCTGTCCTCTGCTCAGGTGGTAAAGCTTATCAATGATCGTGTGCAGCGGTTTGAGCGAGCCTTAGCACAGTTCACTGCCCGCAGAGGTTCGCTCAAAGACCTCAAGGAGTTCGCTAAGCCGTACATGCCATCGGGTGATCCGTTTGCCGACCAACAGATTGATTCCGAAGACGGTGAGTCAACGGGGGGTAAAGTGCTTACCGGCGACGAGCTGTTTGACGAAGTTTGCAGCACTCTTACCTCTGTGGTCTCACAGACAGATGAGCCCGGAAAGCAGGCTCGGTATGGCGAAATACCCCCAATGCTCACGCCGTATCTTTCTGTCGATAAACTATGGTCGCACCAGAGCAGAGGATTAGATCACTTGTTGGCTTCTACTCAAAACCATTTGGTGATAAGCACGGCGACTGCTTCCGGTAAATCGCTTATTTTCCACACTATCGTCAAGTACTACCTCGAGGAGATCGAGGACTCGACGGCTCTCTTCATATATCCTACAAAAGCATTGGCCCAGGACCAACTTCGAGCGTTCAGCTACGAAAGGGCGTACACATTTGATGGAGACACAGATTTCGCAATCCGAGACCAAGTCCAGAAAAATGCTCGAGTTTTGTTTATAAACCCGGATATTCTACATGCAACTATACTGCCCAACTGGCAGCATTTTGCACACTTCCTGGGGAACCTACGATGCGTGGTAATGGACGAATTGCATTACTACGGAGGCGTGTTCGGAGCTAACGTGGCTATGGTGCTTCGAAGATTGCGTAGGATGTGCTACCAGTTGGGTGCAGAAGATTGCCAGTTCATTGGCTGTTCTGCTACCGTTGCTAAGCCAATTGATCTGATGTCTACATTAACAGGACTAGATCCTAAAAACATTTTGGAACTGGACAGTGAAAGCGATGGGTCCCCCAGTGGACCTAAGCGGTACGTTTTTGCTACCACTGGCTATATGACCCCAGGTGAGTCGCTCTCAGGCCGCCAACATCCTATATCTGATGCTGCACCACTACTAGTTCGAATGGTGAAGCACAAAATGCGTGTGATTGCATTTTGTCGGTTTCGCCGTGACTGTGAGCTGCTGCTACGAACGGTTCACGAACTTGACCCCAGCTTGAGATCAGTGGTCAAAGGTTATAGAGGCGGCTATAACCCGGAAGACCGCAGAGAAATCGAATCACTTATGTTCAACGATAAGCTACAGGGTATAGTTTCCACCGCTGCTCTTGAAGTTGGGATCGATATCGGTAGTTTGGATGCAGCCATCATTGTTGGGTTTCCACACTCAATTTCCAGTTTCCGGCAACAGGTAGGGCGAGTTGGCAGGCGCCAAAAAGAGTCGTTGGTAGTGTATATTGCGGATGGTAGTGTGGTTGATCAGACCTATGCCGCGAATCCCAATAAGGTGCTTCATGAGCCGCTTGCCCAAATGCCTATCATATTACACGACTCGATTGTGCGGAGCCATCTCCAGGCTGCGGCATACGAGCAAGCACTAGACAAAGATGAAGATCTGGGGTTTTTCCCTCCGGTAGAAAATATGTCTGCTGTCAAACTCGAGGAGCTGGAAAACAACTGCCTGAGCTATGGGTTCAAGCCATCCATCAACTTACGGAAAGCAGAGGATGAGAAGGAGGACACCGCAGTGATAGATGCTGCGACGAATAAGATTTTGGAACGTGTGGAATACAACCGTGTTGGATTCACGTTGTATGAAGGTGCAGTTTATATCCACCAGGGAAAAACGTACCTGGTTACTTTTCTTGAACAGGATTTCAAGTATGCAAAAGTGCAACGAACCCATGTGAAATGGACCACTCGCCAGAGGGATTACACGGATGTAGATCCGCTGGCTTGTAAAACTACCAGATACTTGACTGGTGATTCCACGGAGGCTTCTTCGGCAGCTCTCGGCCATGGAACAATCAAAGTGACAAATAAAGTTTTTGGGTACTTTAAATTCAATGAAAATAACCAGCCGATTGACGCTGTGGACGTCAACATCCCGCCTCTCATTTCTTTTAAAACTGGTGTATGGGTCAACCTCTCTACCTACATCCTCAACATACTCACAGCCAGAGAACACCATATAGCCGCCAGCATCCACGCCGCTGAACATGTTGTGATCACGGTGCTTCCTATGTTTGTGTCCATGGCGCCCGGTGACATTGCCACGGAGTGCAAAGCACCGGAAAAAGAAATTATGGCTAAGCGCCAGACAATGCGAATCCGCCCGGCCCGCTTGATCTTCTACGAAAAGTACGGTGGCTCAGTAGGAAATGGTATTTTACAAGCTGCATATGGCCAGTTTGCTGATATACTTAGCAGATCCAGTAAAGCACTCGAAGATTGCCCGTGTGAACTGGGATGCGGCGCGTGCATAGGATCAGGAAGCTGTGTTGAGCACAATGCAGTGCTTTCAAAGAATGGCGCTAAAGTAATACTGAGGCTGCTCCTGGGAAGAAGCATAGATGATATTCCCGTAGGCCCTGACAGTAATATGCCAGAGCAGGTTGTGCAAACAGTCGTTCCAGTGGGAGCGCAGGACCACATGCAGCAGCCCCCTAAGCATGAACAACTAGAACAGCCGAAAGAAGAAATTAAGCAGGAGCACTAGAACCTATTTATTTTAATCCTAAATATCAATGAGACGCTCACTCTGGTCCTCTTGAAATGCAGAGTTTAAGTGCATACCCGAGAACTGGGTCTGAAGTGATGTTTGGCGATGTGCAAGCGGACGCGGAGCAGGCGGTGGGGGCGGAAACTTACCCGAGTGGTTTACCTGTAACTCTGATAAGGGCGACTGTGGTGACTGTGGCGTGAAATAGCCCATCGACTGGCTGGACGCACGGTTCTCAAAGTTCCCATGGGACGACGGGGAAGTGACCATATGCGCGAGGTTTCCAGTGAACTGAGAGGAGCTGAAGTGTACAGTACTGTGATCCTCATCTTCTGGTTTCCTTTTACGAGGGAGCAATGCTTTGGATGGCTTCAGCTGCCGGGAATGTGCCACCCGGAACAACTGATCCGATGGTTTCAAATATATACTAGACAGATACCCCAGGGACAGCTCCAGGTCTTCTTGGCAGTTCGAATCGGGCCCAACATCCTTCACCACGGGAGGCAAGTTGTGGTTGACGATTGCCGCCATTTTTATTGGGGAGACCGACAAGATGCGCCAGTATATCAGTGCGCGTTCTCTGATGTCTGGATGGGAGCTTGAATTGGCAGCGATCTCAAAGATCCGTGGCACCAACAGACCTTGGGTATCCTGAGGGAACCGCACAAATATCCTGATACATGCAGTGAACAGTGCATATTGGACCCCTAAAGGCTCGTTGGCAAAGTTGTCTATGAGACCGGCCAGAATTTTAGTGGCATGCGCTCCATGTTTGTAGTATGCTCCTAATAGCCAAATGTACGACTCGCGGGCCTCCTCTTCTTCGGGAATGTCCTCTAATGTCCACAGGCTCTCCAATGTAGATGCAACTAGCCGGGTGTTAGAGGGGTACCTCCTGATGAGACTGATGAGCGACGTTACTGCTTGGGGCTCCGCTGCGAGGAACTTCTTCAGCTCCCGCACACAGAACGGTGCCACGTCGTCATACCGCATGCCAATTGATCCCAGGACGGTGATAGCCCTACGGGTGGCTTCGGGATCCCTGATTTTAGTGAACTCCAGAAGTTCGTTGATCACCATGTCCGAATTCTTAGTGGTGCACAATGCGCTCAGAATGTCGATCTTGGTGGATCGGATGTAGCTGACGTCACTGGCTCGACAGAAAAATGCCTGCGGCGGAATGCGTAGCTTTGAAAGCGTGTCATGATCCAGCGACTGGAGTATGAGCTGAATGTTCCGCAAAACAGCGTACTGTATTTCTGGCGGACGATTGAGCTGGGATAGCAGGGGAGCGAAAATCTGTTCCAACGCAACCTCACTGAGAATAGGACTGTAATGGCTCAGCATGAGCAGGACACGAGCGGATCCAACCGCCACTGCTGCGTTAGTATGTCTCAGGCCGGGAACCACCAGTTCGGCCAGCTTCTCGGCCTCCTCCGCGGCCTGGGGCACAAACATAGACATCGCACTCAGGATAGAGACCTGGGAGAACTCAGGGCACTCGGAAAGCATGTGTGCTAGCCTCTGCGACGTTTGGAAGTCGATGACGAACTGCATGCTCCTAGAGGAGTCTGTAATGCTCATCAGAGACTGTGCAGCAGCTGCAGCCACCACTGGCGACTGTTCGCGGGCCAGCATTTGATTCAGCCGCTGAAGAACGTCTCCTTTCTCCATGATTTCTGGGATAATTGCCCACACCTTTGACGCGGCAAAGCAAGCGGTTTTACGAAGGTAGGAGTCGGGGGACTTCAGGCATTCTGGGAGGGCATCTAAAGAGGCATTAGCGTATATTTTGGCAGGAACGCTACTCATTGCACGCAACGCAATTGCTCTGACGACCGGCGAGGACTCCTTGTTCATGACTTCCCGCTTGAGCTGCTGCAGGGCGTCGGCAGCCTGCTGTGGGCGCGACTTGGCGTAGGTTTCGAGGTACAAAAAGCACATGCGTTTGATTTCCAAGTCATTCGACTTCATGCAGTGAATGATGTCTGGGAACAGAGACAGCATTTCAGGATTGCTGACGGTCATGTTGCTGACCACCTTACGCAGGGCCGCCTTACGAACCTTCGGGTTCTTCCCCTCGGGGAGGGACAGGTCCTGGTGCAGATCCGAAGCTTTGGCCAGTTCGAATCGTTCCGACATTGGACTGTGGGGAATGCGGTGCTGGGTCTAGAACGAGCGCCTCTGCTGTAATATTGGCTGAGAGTGGAGCCGTTGGTAAACCCCCCGCCCCGGATGGTTACGTTTAGGTTTACACGCCCTGCATGCTTACCGGCAAAGCTCCGGCGGGAACGGCAATTTATATCAAAGACTGGTGTATATAAATTAGAATTTATGGTATGATCTACTCATCGCTTTCGACCTCGCTGTCGTCGTCATCACCATCAACCTGGGTGTTTTCACGCTCGCTACGCTCCATCAACTTAGCCAGCTCAGCCTCGTCGTTCTCGTTGACGGCCTTAGGCGGCATTTTAACGGTGAGCTGGCCACCGCGAGCAACAATGGCCTCACGCATTTTCTCAATCGCCTCGTTCAGGGCGGCCACGGCCTTCTCGCGGTCGAGCGACAGCGAGGTGAGCACGAATAGTGGCACCGCGACCAGCTTCACCTTCACGGGGACACTCTCTGTAGAAACGGCCTCACCGGCACGCAAAGCCTCCTTGATGGCACTGATACCCTCGTAAGCGAAGCAGTTGATGTCAACATCGGCACGCACCTTGACGGGGTTGGGCGTGAGCTTCTTGCTGGCCTGGTTGATGAGCTCCTTGTAGATCTCGTCGGTGGGGTCAACGTCGATGCCGTCGAACGCGTGTTCAGGCTCTGTAATGACGTAGCGGAATCCCACGAAGGCGTGGCCGTATTTCCTGGCCAGAGGCCAGGCGTATTTCTGGTAGAGCCCCTCCAACGAGACCTGGTATTTTTCAGCGACGTGGCGCAGAATCGAGTGCACGGCCTTGCTCCAGTTGTAGCGCTCCTCGCACTTCCTGGCCTCCTCGGGCGTCACTCGCTTCTTAGAAAGATCAATGTAGCCCTTGTCCTTGTCTACTCGAAGCACGACGGCGATCTCATTACGGCCAACCTTAATTAGCTTCTGGATACTGCGAATACGTCTGCGCGACAGCTCACTGAGAAGAATCATGCCTTCAATCTCGTCGTACTCGAGGAGCTTGACGTATGCACCCATATCGGCAATCTCCTTCACATTGACCATGACGGGGTCATCAATCTCGGGGTACTTCTGCTCATAAAAACGGCAGGTACTAGTGTTAACCTCACTCATATTTTCACTGGGTGTTGCTAATGAGTGCCAGAGTTAGATGGGTATTTTTGAAATTTTTTGTCATCCATACTACTAATCACGCCGCCCACTCCCACCACCCCGCTCCACTCATCGGGCCAAACCTCCCCCCACATCCACTGGCTCCATCACACACACGCCATTGTTGCGAAAGATTGGGCGAAATATACGTCATAGCAAGCCAGCATGCCAGCGGATGATTTATCAGTTGGGCTGTATACCAGTGGTGCCCCGCTGGTCAAAAGAAGAGCTGCATTCGACCTGGCCAGACCCACTAAGGAGGAGAGAGCATCTCATGTGGAGACCACCAAGCGTGCAATTGACCAGCTGATAGCCTCCATGCAGGATCAGGAGGTGGTAGTTCCCCAGCGCAAAGAGCATACAATCGCGTATACTCCAGCTGGGTCCACCGAGGAGAGCCAGTTACGGGTCGTGGAACGGCAGAACGACCCTTTGGAGCCCCCACGGCATCGGTACCAGAAAAAGAACGAGGTGGATGTAGTCACCAAAGAGAGCAGAGCACCCATTTTGCGGCCCGCTGCGCCCAAGCTCAGCAAAGAAGAGAAGAGCCGCTGGCATGTTCCCCAGAGCATATCTAACTGGAAGAATGCTCGAGGATACATGGTGGACCGTGCAAAAGACACTTCGTCTAGAGCCTCTAACTCACTGAACTCGATCAACAAGAGACTCGATCTGACGTCGGCCCTGGCGGATGCTGCGGATTCGGTGGCTGAGGAGGCTGCAGAGAGGTCTAGAGCAGACGATGAAACGCAGCGGCTGAAACTGAAGCTGCTGGCCCAAAAGGACAAACAAAGCCAGGCAGATCCGGAAATCTGGGACTCGCGTCTATTCCACTCCTCGCAAAAGCGGCCTGTCGATTACGATTCCGACCTTTTCACCAACAAGCGAGCCCAGACCAGATCGAGCATAAAGAAGAGTCGGGTCGAGTTCGCCCCGGGACAGTAGAAAGGCCGTGTATTGTGTTATTTATAGAATACTTATTTATTATCTTGCATCAACTAGCTCCTTCTTCCGTATGCAAAGTGCCTTTTTCTCGCACTTCTTGATGGTGCCAGAAACATGCGTCACTCGCACCACCACAGGCCGGTCATTAATCGACCGTATGTATGTCAGGGCACCCTGTACAATTGGAGCTTGTGCCCTTCCTATTCGTATTATGCCGGAACTTGTGTCTGGATTGAAATATCTGAGTGCAAGGGTGGTCTGGCAGCCACCGATTCCCAATTCGCCGAAATATTTCTCAATCGATTGTTTTAACGCATTCATCACCTGCTTGCTTTGTACCAGCTGATTTCCCGGCGTGGGATACAGAATCTCGAACAGCACATAGCGTGTTTTCAGCCTGACCATTTTACGCTTGGGATAAAATCGGGTAGGGTCAAACCACTGGGACGTGAAAAAAGTCAGTGCTCCGAAGCAGTACGGCCCCGAATTAGAGACAGAAAAATTGTCGTGAGGTTAGAGTGTATACATATATACAGTTCGTATCGGTCATAAGCTATGTGTTTTGCAGTGTTTCCCGCAAGCAGAAGAAATGGTTGATGGTTTTCGTCCGTTTAGAAGTCCTCATCAAGGGCAAATCCCTTGGAGGAGTCGTCCTGGTTGGTCATGATGCCAGCCTTCTGGTAGTCAGAAACACGCTTCTCGAAGAAGTTGGTCTTGCCGGCCAGCGAGATATTCTCCATGAAGTCGAAGGGGTTCTGGACGTTGTAGACCCTCTTGTGGCCCAGGGCAACCAGCAGGCGGTCAGCCACGAACTCTACGTACTGGTTCATCAGATCGGCATTCATACCGAGCAGGCTGACGGGCAGGGCATCGCGGAAGTACTCCTGCTCGATATCCACGGCCTCGGTGATGATGCGCTTCACGATCTTGGCACTGGGGCGGTTCTCGAGATGGCTGAACAACAAGCAGGCGAAGTCCGTGTGCATGCCTTCGTCGCGCGAAATAAGCTCGTTGGAGAAAGTGAGGCCAGGCATCAGGCCACGCTTCTTCAGCCAGAAGATGGAGGCGAACGAGCCGGAGAAGAACACACCTTCAACGGCAGCGAAGGCAACGAGTCTCTCGGCGAAAGTGGCCTTGTCGTCGGAGATCCAACGCAGGGCCCACTTAGCCTTCTTTTGAATGCATGGAATGTTGAAAATGGCGTTGAACAGGTAGGATGCCTCGGCGCTATCCTTGATGTAGGTCTCAATTAGCAGCGAGTAGGTCTCGGAGTGGATGTTCTCCATCATGATCTGGAATCCATAGAAGCACTTGGCCTCGGGAATGCCGACCTCACCGCTGAAACGCTCGACAAGGTTCTCGTTGACGATGCCATCGCTGGCCGCGAAGAATGCAAGCACACGGGAAATGAAGTAGCGCTCGTCGTCGTTGAGCTTATGCTCCCAGTCGTGCAAGTCCTTTCCGAGATCGATCTCCTCTGCGGTCCAGAACGACGCCTCTGCCATCTTATAGGACTGCCAGATCGAGTGGTACTTAATAGGGAACAGCACGAAACGGTGGGGGTTTTCCTGCAGGATAGGCTCGTTCTTCTCCAGGGCCTTCAGCCGGGCGCGCTCCTCGCAGAACTCGGCATCAAGAGGGTGCTGCGCGGTGTCAGCGTTAGGATCGAGAGTGAGATCGAACGCGTCTTTTTCGGGGTTTCCCTGCTTGGCGGATGCGTCTTCTTTGTTGCCAAAATCTAGCGTCTCTTTGCTAAGGTCGACTTTAGAAAGCGCGGTCGCATTTTTCTTCGAAGGGGACTGTTGCACCATTTGTAAAATGCTTAATCGTTTTTAATAATGTGGGCTGGAGTTTCGCTCGTGTTAAACAGAACGGTGGAGGGGGCACGGCCTTACTTATATATGGGTTTCTACTTTTTCGTTGCAAAGCGAATGTTGAGTAATTAAGGGTATGGGCTGGATTAAAGTGTTAGCCACGTACGCGTCGGCTTTTCGTTTTAGAACGCGTTGGGGTGCTTAAAATACGAATTCGCCTGGTACGGCCCATTTTCGAGCGGCGTGTGCCGGTCCAATCGTATACCGTGGGCATATCGAAAGTCCAGTGTGCCTCTAGGATCGTCTTCTTGTGTAATAGCTCTTCCAGACCTCTTGAGATGAGCAATGGAGTCCCATATATCCTAGGGCTAGGTGTGCATACATACCACATAGAGATCATAACAACAACAACTCCGGCAACGGCTACACTTGGTTCCGATACAAGCCCCTTCGCGTGGAATTTCAACTGCATAGGATGTGGGGTTGCGTTATCGCTCGTTGTTTCGTATAGTGTGCCATCACGCTTCCCTCAGGCTCCCTATTAGTTTTCACCTCTAGCAGGATTTTTTAGGGTTAAGCAGGTCATGTAAATGCGGGGACGGGGTTTGACATATTCACCAATAATAGCGCATGCAAATCAGGAACACACACTAATAGAGAAAAACCCAGTATGTATGTTTATATACTATGCTAGTTCATCAGAATCATATGTATGCTGAGCTTCTGTATCGTGCTGCTCTCTATCCACAAGCTCTGATGGTGCGGCTCCCGCGGCAGAGTGATCGGCAGCTGACGACGGCACAGTGTGAGGCCCATCGCTTTCTTGCATCCACTGTTTCTTGAGGCTTTCTCTCTGCTCTTTGAGCTTCTTCATTTGCACCTCATCGTCGTCTTCGTCCTCCTCGCCATCCATGGGCTTGACCAACCGCATTCTGGATGGTCGGTTCGAAACGACTGGCGGTGCGGGCCGCGCGGGCTGGGGGAAAAATGGCATGTTTTGGGGCGCTGGCATCTGATGAGGATGAGGTGGCACCAGCGGGGAAGGGAACGCAGCAGGCTGCTGGTTCCCCATCGGGTACCCGAAGTGCGGTGAGTACGGCGACGGTGAGCCTGGCATTCCCATGTTACCATGCATGTCGCCGCTCTGGAATGAATAGATCGAAGACGCCCGTTGGGTCACAGGTCGCATACTGTCCAGAGTGCCGTATTGGCTGGCGAGCTGAGGAGATGAGGACGGGTCCTGGGGCGACAGTTTCGCTAGCATTTCGATGACCACGTCAAGCTTATCCTGAAGCTGGCCAGGGTCTTTTAACGAGCCGACGGTCGGCACGGTTGGAGACGGGGTAATATTAGTGTGTTTTTCCACTCCGTATCCAATGGTCTGCCGTTTCCTCCGCGCATCCTCCTCACGCGATATCTCGCCGATCAAGCCACGCGAGAGCATCGCGTCTTTGTTGCCGAAGATCTGCGGCAGCGACTGCGTCGAGGTGGGGCGTCCGGAGTTGTACCCGAAGCCCCTGCTATGCCGGTTGGGCTCGCTGTTGAATACATTAGGCAGCATACGCGAGCTCGCAATGGATAGCGGTCTGGGAGAAGCGCCAGCACTGCCACCGGTTTCTCCCCTCGTCTTGTCCCAAGATGCGGAGCGTGCGGTGTCCACATTGTCAGCTGTATCGTGATACTCGGGGCTCGCTCTGGCAGCCGGCATCGCAGATGGAGACTTGCTCTGGGGCGTCTTTTTCGGGAACCTGTGAGCCTGCAGAATGCTCAACGGAATATCGTCCATCAGATCAGAATCGGCCGCATCGTCACGGTCCAGCGAAATACTCTTATTATCCGGAATGGTCCGTGCAGAGCTGATGGACACGCCATCCCCGGGCGCACCTGGAGAGCTGCCAATTATCTTCATCATGCTCTGGCGGTATATGCTCATGCGAGCATCTTGCTCCTGACGCAGCCGGGCAGACTTCCGTTTCTGCTCTTTTTCGTTGGACACATCGAAGTCAACGTCCTTGTCATCTTCGTCGTATTTCACGGCTCTTCCGCTATTCCCGATGCCCCGCGTGGGAGAAGAGCCTCGGCTGATGCTGTTGTATCGAGTTGGGCTGATTCGCCCACTGGCAAAGCTGCTTTCGCGGTTCAGCAGATCGGACTCCAGGACCGATCGCCTATAGCTCTCGAAGGATTCTTTTGTCATCACCATGCCCCTGTCGGGGCTGGTTAGTTGTATCATGCTCTGAGGCCGTCCCTGCATGGCCATGCGCGTCGTGGCTTCGAATGGCAGGGTATCCTCGTCTTCATCTGCTCCCGTGGCAGTATTGCCAGGCAGCTGTGCTTTATTATCGTGCGTATTAGTACCCGGGGGGTTCTGCTGTAGCACGGGCTGTTTTGTGGGCTCGCTAATTATGTTGGTCCCGCTTGGAGCCCGGAAGCTTGGCGAGATGAACGCGGACTTGGGTCGGTTTCTCGACCTTGTGAACTTTAAATGCGAATGTGGCGAGGAGAACTCGGGCTCCGATACTCTCAGTGGTGAAGAAAGGCCCGCTCTAGCACCAGCTTCCCCATTCGGTACACTGCTAGGTGTTGCGGTCTTCTTTTTGTCCAGGGGAGGCGTGGAGCCCACCTCAGACACCGGCTCGATTATTGGTGTCAGTGGTGTTCGACCGGGGGATGCATTGGCAACATCCACATAGCCACCGCGCTTGCTGAAGCTTCCGCTACTGTCCTTAGCGTAGCTGTAGCCATTAGCGGTGGGCGAGGACGCGACATAGGGGTCCGCTTCCTCAATTGTGTGGTGAGGGCTATCTTGTCGCGGCTGGTATGGCGATCCATACAGTTCATCTTCGTAGGATTCGTCCTGGTAGTATGTCATTTGATCGCCAAGGTCGATGCTGTCAGGCGCCTCTACCACCGAATTCCTCGGGAAAACAGGGCCCGTGTTCAGCAGAGGGCTACCTTGGATGCTGTTATCATCGCTGTCTTCGTATTCAACCGTCGCTTCGGGTGGTTTTAACGATTGATACCCCGAAGACATGTTCTTTGTTGTGCTCCGCCTAACCCCGTCCACACATAACAGAAGGAAGCCGCCGACTGTTTGTGGCATAGTAAGCAGGCCGCACGGTACGGCCGGTGGTGGTGGGTACCACGTGACCGAGGTTTCGACGCGTAGCTTTGAGGTCAATTTAGCGGTATACATTCAATCAACATGATCAAGCCTATTGATTCTTGGTCAATTGACCAGATAACCTCGGGGCAGGTGGTCACCAGCCTGTCTAGTACCATCAAAGAGCTAATCGAAAATAGTTTGGATGCTGGCAGTACTGTGGTAGAGGTCAAATTGATGAATCATGGGCGTGACGGGATCCGCATTCAGGACAACGGCAGTGGCGTGGACCCAGCTGACTTTGAATTCTTGGCAATGAAGCATGCCACTTCCAAATTAGAACAGTTTTCCGACTTGGGTGCTGTCACGACGCTGGGTTTCCGGGGTGAGGCTCTTGCATCGCTGTGTGCGCTCGCGCAGGTTTCGATCATAACCAGTACCGGAGGTGGGTACGGCTACGAGTTAGAGTTTGGCCACGACGGGAAAATCGCCAAGAAATCAAAGATTGCTACACCTAAGGGGACCATTGTGCAGGTCGACGAGCTGTTTCACAACTTACCCGTGCGCCGCAAGGACTTTGAACGAAATTGCATGCGCGAATATACCAAAGCGGTTTCAATAATCCAGGAATACGCTCTACTCTCTCCGGCGCGAATCACCCTGGAGCACGTAACCAAAAACAGGTCAAACTTGACCCTTCGATCCCAGGGTGCCCAGTTGATGCAGCGGGTGGCCTGCGTTTACGGCTTCAAGCGAACAAAAACACTCTGCCAAGTGGAATTCACACCTGCGGAGCTTGAGAATTTGCAGCTCAGTGTGTCCGGCTACATTTCTAAGCCTGCGTTTGGAATGGGCGACTCGGCCACTACATGCCAATTGATCGCGGTCAATGGAAGACCTTCGCTGCAGCCTAGATTGACCAAGATGATTGTAGAAATATACAAGCAGTTCAACCTCAATGAAACACCTTTTTTCATCTTGAATATCACCCTCAGCACGGATATGTACGATGTCAACATATCGCCTGATAAACGCTCTTTGTTGTTACACAATGAGGGAAGCATTATCCAGGCAATCCGACAGGCATTTTCATCCTTCTTTGGAGGACTTGCACATTCAGTTCCCCGTTCTGACACAAATCTTCCCCCGTCAAAGCGGCCAAAAAGCCACTTCTTGTCGTTTGCTGCCTTTACTGGATCCGGATCTGTAATTGAGCAAGAAAAGGGCAGTAACGATGCCCAGCATAAAGATAAGATTGAGGAGGAAAGTGATGTTGACGAGGATGACGTACATTCGGAAGTCGATATTGAAGGGAACTCTGAAAGCATTGGTAGATCGGAAAATGACCACGAGAGTGTACGTGAACAAGAAGAAGATATAGAGAATTCAGAGGTTGCAGATGTTGCAGGAAATGCAGATGCTGAGCATGTGGTCGCACAGGTTACAGGGGATGCTGAGGATGAGGGGGACGTGGAGGATGTGGAGGATGCTGAAGTTCCAGGGAATGAGGTTCCAGGAGAGGTGGCAGCAGATTCAGCGAGTGTAGATGAAGAAAGAGAAGAAGCTGTAGGTGATTTCCAAATAGAAACAACCGATGCAGAGAATGAGATTACCCAAGTTGGGATGGATGTTGAGGACAATGGAATCGGTAGGGAAACCATAAGCCGGGCTGACACCGTTGATGATAGCGAATTGAATGCTGGCCATGGAACTAATCAAGATAAAACACTCAAAGAGAAAGCGGTAGTCTCTGAATCTCTACCAACTAATGACCAGCACCGCACATCGCATTCTAGGTGTTCACCCGTGATACCTCCTTCACCTCAACAACAGCAGCCCCAAAACTCGCTCATGTTTGAAATCAAGCAAGAATTAGGACTCTTACCCCCAGTATCTCCCACCACTGAAGAGCAACCGCGCGCCCCTTCTTACCGCCCGAGCTCGCATAGAATGAAGACACTTAATACCCATATTCACTTGCCACTCACAATAGATAAGATTGCCAAAGCCGTCCGATCTGCAGCTACAACAGCCGACACTTCAGTTAGCCGCCTGCAAAACCTCTCAATTGATGAAGAAGGAGTTGAGGAAAGACTGCAACTTAGCATCCAGAGAAATAACTTCGACAATATGGACGTAGTGGGTCAATTTAATTTGGGGTTCATACTGGTGGTAAATCGGAAATCCAACCACGACGACTTATTTGTTATTGACCAGCATGCGAGCGATGAAATATACAACTTTGAAAGGCTACAAAGGAGTACCATTTTGAGTAGACAACCTCTAATCACCCCGCATCAATTAGAGCTGAGCGCAGTGGAGGAACTAATGATCCAAGAGCATATGAGCATCTTCGAAAATAACGGCTTTTCAATTGGTGTTCATCCGGATGAGCCTCCGGGACATCAGTGTTTTTTGGAGTCGGTTCCCTTTTCTAAGTCCACTATTTTTGACGACAAAGATGTGTTTGAGCTTCTCAGTAAAGTTAAGGAGGAACCCAATAATAAAGACATTCGGTGCTCTAAGCTCAGGGCAATGTTTGCAATGAGAGCCTGCCGATCTTCTATCATGGTAGGAAAACCCTTAGACATGAATACTATGCGAAGAATCGTACGACACCTGGGAACCCTCGATAAGCCGTGGAATTGCCCGCACGGTAGACCAACATTACGACACATTACCAGTCTCAGTTGAAAAAAAATAAATTATTTAGTTTACATATACTTATGAGTTATAGTTTCAATGCATTAGCAGCTTGCGAGGCTACATTTAAAAGCTCGATATGCTCATCGGCACCGTCTGTGAGTCTTCGATCCGCAACACTGAAAGTCTGAGAAAGTATGTTTTTGGCGGCTCCAGACACAGCGACATCAAACATGAGGATGTCATGCAACTGCTCTATAAGTTGAGACACACTGTAGCCGTCCATAATAATATCGTTCACAATGCTCTCTACACTGCGTTGATTACCCTGTTTTAGTGACTGAATGAAGTTGTCAACAACATCGGCAGGAACAGACCCGCTGATTTCACTTATCAGCCGAGAGGTGATGGTGGTTGTAGCCATTCCTGCTGCGGATTGGAGTAAGGTAATGCACCGTCGCAAGTCACCATTTGAGATCGAGAGAAGCTGGGGGAGCACCTGATCATTTTCCAGCTGGAGGTTCTCCTTTTCGCAAATCATACTAAGCCTATCCAAGGCACTCTGGGTGCTGAGCTCTTTGAATCTAAATTTGGAACATCGCGAGGCCAGCGGATCAATGATCCGAGTAACGTAATTGCACACCAGGCAGAATCGGGTGATTTTGGCATAGGACTCCATAGTTCGTCGTAACGCAGACTGTGCGTCCTGTGTCATCATATCGGCTTCATCCAGGATAATAATTTTGAAATCCGGAGCAGGGTATGCGGCCTTGGATTCCTCGCTAGCTGAAGATACGGTAGTGCGGCTGAAATTTTTAATTTTGTCACGCACCACGCTAATTCCTCGGTCGTCGGACGCGTTCAGCTCTAGAACACGCGACTTAAATAGTTCTGGTCCGTATAGATCCTTGGCTAACGCGAGAATTGTGGAGGTTTTACCTGTACCTGGGGGACCGTAGAACAACATATGGGGCAGGTTATCAGAATGAAGCGTCTTTTCTAAAACACCAACTATAGATTCTTGGGCGGCAACATCTTTGAGTGATTTTGGGCGGTACTTTTCGGTCCAAGGAACTTTAGTCGGTGCTTCCTTGGCTTTATCGCTAGACTTAGGCTTGAAAAACGACATGCTATGTGAGTTCCCCAACCCTCAGTTCGATCTCTCAATATAAACGGGTATGCAAATGATGCAAGAACTAACTAATTAGATAGCATTTTATACAACTGCACATATACGAAAATAATTACAGCTAATCATCACTGCTCCATCTACCGTGAAGCTTGTAGTCCTCAAACAAGGTTCGCAAGTAAGCGCGACTGGCGCTATCCATACCAGCAGAGACCGCCTTGAGCCCATCACCGTAGGTCAAGTCAATTAGCAATAAACTAGCGGCCCTAAGGTGACCATTGGCTTCACTCCATGTTTTATTAGTGTTGGTGTTGGCAATAATTACCAAGATAATATTCTGAAGCAGCACACCAGCATACCTAGCAACGTGGCGACGCTCCTTAGCAACTTGAGAAGTCAAGTCTCCATACGCACCCCGGTTCCTGCTATTTAACTGCGGTGGGTTACACAGGTTATCCACTAGTCTGTAGAATGTCAATGCGTGGTGAGGAGTTTTGATAGTTAGTAAAAGCGAGGTAAGAGCAGCGATCATTAAGTGCAATCTCTTGCGTAGTGAGCCACGCTTGAACAGCAATATGCGGCTTGCAACCAGGCACTTGAGATCCCAACACTCGTCATCTGTGGCATCACTTGATGATGCCAACAACTCAAGTAACGTCTCAAGGGAGAACTGGGTTATTAACGTTGGCTGTTCACGGAACAACACATCGCATAGTTTCCAAAAGCTGGGTGGACTAGAAGACTTCTTGTCGCTATATGCAGCATTCGCGATAACAGCTGTGAAAATATTATTGTTGGACCCCACAAGCTTGGTAGATACTACCGACTTGAGAACGCTGTATTGCTTCTCACTGGCAGATAGGTATAAAACCTGGTTCAATTTCTCAGGATCAATCGTTTTAAGATACTCAACGAAGTCCTCTTCGAATTGGCAGCATGAGTAAACGAAAAATGCAACAACTACACTCCAATCATATCCCTGACGGCATATTAATTGGAAGAGCGTCCGAGGGAAGGACTCTGGAGGAATAGATGAGTTGGATCCAAACCCAAGTGCGAGGTTTCTGGTCAATTGCACTACCTCTGCTGTATCGGGCATCACATTTAGCATGCACAAAATCGGTTCAATCAGCTGGGTATTGGTAGAGTTACTCCTAATCCATTCGACAGCCATATCAAAGGAATCCTTGTTGTTTGCAAGGTCCTTAATACCAACAGCACAGTGTACGCAACACTTCTGCCACCCTTTCAAATCAGAAGAGGCCAAAACCTCATTATTATAACTCAAGTCTTTCTTGAGCAACTGCGCAATTCCTAATACCAAGCTAGCATCGTTTGGTTCAGCTAAACCTAAAAGTTTGGCCAAGGAGTCAGGTTTTGGAGGATTCTGGGAGTCTAGAAGGTGCAGAACTAGCTTGCCAATGGAGGAAAATGGCAGCTTTCCCGCGTTCGATAGGAGCTTTTCCACAGCAGAGTGACGAAGCTCCCAAGTGTAAACCTGTTTGGGAATGGGGTCCAGCACGTCGATTTCGTTTTTAGAAATAGCTGTCTCAATAAGCGCCGTTGTAAGCTTGGTGCATTCCAGTAAGTTGTGGTTTGCAGCCAGCTGAAGCCTTACTTCGTGAGAAGCACGTTTGATGATTTTCTTAAGGCGGTGTTCTCCTAAGTACATTTCGAGAAGTGGGAAATATCGCAAAAGAATGAACGAGTTCGTTTCGCTATCAGTGTCAAATCTCTTGGCAGCAGAAGAAACCAGTGATTCTGGGTCCTTTGAGTGGCCCATTTCAACCGATCGCAGCACCACATACGTATTATCCTTCTTGTTTAAATGGTCAATTTGGATATTTGTTTGGATATTCAAAATATCCGCCTTCATTTCTCCCGAAGTTTCGGCATTGTTAAACAGCTTTGACAGCTCCTGGGCGACTGGCGGTAACGCAGCAGATTGATAGCTGAGCGACCGGATAATTAATGTCAGAGCAGGAGGTTTCGCATTCAGTATTTTTACCAATTGGACAGCGGACACAGTCTCTAGTGATCGCATAATGGCCGACTGGACAATAGAAGTCATTGGCAGATTTACGGGATTCCAAGTTTCTATGAACTCAGGGAAGAGTCGAAGGTCAGTTAATTTGGTTATCACAGCAGCAAGTGTTTCATCGGAAATACCCGATGAAGGTTCCAGTATTCTGCTCAAATAATCCTGGTCACTACTAAGTAATGCTGCAGGGTTGAACCTCAGGCACTGGTCTACCAGTCTCCAATTGATTTGATCGCCGTTCTGGAAGGCCACGGTCAGCAGCTTCGAGATGAGTTCAGCGTTCAAAACTGTGGGTTGCTTTACGTAGGAGATCTCGAATATTTCGCTGATGAAATCAGGAAAGGCGGTTGACAACTCGACGATCCGGGTAGAAAGAACTGGGGAATCGACGTCGCACGCAGCACTCAGCACCGAGTCGACACGGAAAAATGAGGAAGGAACCACAGGGTTTTCAGGAGAAGACAAAAACTCCTTTAAGTAATAGTGTCGCCGTTCGTCGTTAGGCTCTAGCAATACAAGGTCGAGTGTCTGGACGGGATTCTTGGACTTACCAAAAATCTTGGCTCGGCTCTTGAGTGAGTCGTAGATCACTTGGCCCATTCCCTCGTTATTCAATGCTGCTTCACAGCTGCAGTAGGCCAGAAGAAGCTGACCAGGCTGATTCTCAGAAGTGAAGCTGAAGACGGGACTGCACGTATCGGCCATTAAATTAGTGCATTGAACAATTAAGTCAACCAATTCGGACGACACCTGAGGAGATGAGATTGCATCTATCACGTTGGTCACATACTTATGGTTTTTCAGTGCCCTCTGTCGGCCTTCCACCGGTGTGGCCGGCCAAAGATGAAGCAGTGTCCTCCATATATCAAGACTCGACTTGGCAGAGTTGTCAATTGCAAGCATATCCAGCAACCACTCTAATATTACAATCTCTTTTCTCGGAATGATGGCACTAACGTTTCCATTTAGGATATTTCTGGCGAGCTCAACCCGCTGGTCGAGAGGTTGGGTACGATCCCTCAATGACTTGGTCGCAGCAACTGCTCCCAAAACACTCATTCTTCTTGATATGATATTTTTTCAAACCAAGAGAGCAAATAATTCAGGGGTCACTTCCTGTCTATTGCCTTTTTCTGTGGCTTTTGTCACACACCTTGGTTGGCCTGCTGTGGAAACTTTTCGGGGTTAGGAGGAGCGGGCATCTCAGGCAACTAAGAAGATTGAAAATGTTTATATAATTTTTTTCGAGCAGTGCCATAACACCGACCCAGGAAGATACAGTTACATACCATTAATTGTTCCATAGTGTGGGCTATAACTATAACATAAATGGCTAGCACTACCAAATCTCGTGAGGAATTGGAACTCGAAAAGGCCGTCTTCGGTGATTCAGTCGGCTTTGAAGCTGAACTGGCCCAGCTAGGCATGGACGACCACCTGGGGAATTCTGACTCGGATGGTCCCAATAGCGACCAAGAGAACAGCGGTGAGGATGATGATGATGAGCTTTTCTTCATTGATAAAGGTGAGGAGAATAGCGGTTCTGAAGCTGATTCTGGGGCTGATGATGAAAGCATGCACGGAAGCGATAGCGACGGCGACGAGCCCCAGGTGTGGCATGATAGCGATGATTCAGACGTTGACGTGGATCTGATGGCTACTAGTAGAACCAAAAAGCTGCGTAAATCTCAAAGCGAAGCACTTGTTAGTGGTAGAGACTACGAGCGCCGACTTAGGTCACATTTCGAGAAGCTCTACCCGCGACCCAAATGGGCATGCACTAAACAGCCTGGTCGTCACGGTAGCAGTGAGCTTGAGAGTGATGAGGACTTTGATCTGGGTGAAGATGAGGAGGCTAGCATCGCTGGTGTCAGTGCCAATCCACTGAAGGATGTGCTGAGCCAGACAACTAGTTATCTTTCCAAGACGAAAAGCAAGCTGCTCCCCACTTCTGATCTGGATATCCAGCGTTTGGCGGATGTCACCAAGCAAATGACCTCCAAGGCAGTTGTACAGACTGTAGAGTTCCATCCTACGCAGCCCCTGGTGCTCACTGGAGGCTTTGACAAGACTCTACGAATCTATCAGATAGACGGAAAGACCAACCCAATTGTAAGCTCATTGTATATCGAGAACTGCCCGTTCCGCACTGCTTTGTTCCATCCTGATGGCAAGAGGGTCATTGCTGGTGGACGTCGCCGCTACTTATTTATTTGGGACCTGGAAACCGGTTCTGTTGAAAAGGTTAGCCGTTTGTACGGCCATGAGCATACTCAGAATAGCTTCGAGAAGTTTGTGATAAGCCCTTGTGGTGAGTACATTGCGCTCATTGGTGACCAAGGCTGGATGAACGTACTTAGCGCTCAGTCCGGGCAATGGCTGGCTGGTGCCAAGGTAGAAGGTAAGCTGGTGGACATATCATGGACCGATCCCCAGTCCGTTACATTGATTAACACTAGAGGCGACGTGTGGAACTGGGATGTGGAAAAACGGCACTTTAGCTCGCGCTGGCGCGATCCCAGTTTGGTAGGTGTCACTAGTATTGCTCAGTGCAAGAAGTACATAGCAGTGGGAATGGATAATGGAATTGTTTCGATCTACGACCGTCAGAACCCGAAACGAGGATTACGCATGTCTGATTCGGAGCCCGAGACCTGGGAAGCAGTTGGTGTGGTAGAAAACCTGGTGACTCCAATTAGCGCGCTAAGATTTAGCCCCGACGGGCAGATGTTGGTTGTTTCATCGAAGCTGAAACGCGATGCCCTGCGTATCGTGCACATCCCTTCATTCTCGGTATTCAAGAACTGGCCTACTTCTTCCACGCCATTAGGGCATGTTTCTTGTGTGGCATGGTCGCCTCAGAACCAGATGTTGGTTGCTGGTAACGAAGGAGGACACGTACGTCTATGGACACTTAATCATTACTCTTAGTTGGAGTGTATAAACTATTGTAATTATTTTATTTCTTTCAATACAATTGAAATTTTGGCGTTTTATTGTTATTTTCTTCGTGTCTTCCTTGTTCTAAAAATACCGGATCTCCCAGATCTGGTCCGGACAGTAGTGTGAAGCATGATATAGCCAGTATATTAAATACGGCATAGTAAGATTGGTCAATCGTGTCGGTCATATATATATAATATATATAAATCCCAACCGTTTCTGGAGTTATGAAATTATTGTTTATTTATTATGCAGTGGCACGAACTCAGTACGTGCCAGAACCGTACGGATGGGCTTGCTACTCTTTATTAGCACGACGCTCGTGGCCAGAGTGTACTAATATTGAAAAATCCCAACTTAAATCATGTCTCTGTGGGATTCCTGAATTCGTGAGTTTAACCGAAAGCTGTTTGATCAATGCTGTTCAAAATGCGACCGACCCCAAAGCTGCAGCTGAATTCGGACGTAGCCAATCATTATGCCAAATCTGTAAGCCTGCCTCATTGGATGGTTTCAAGTCTGCTTCAAGTAAATACAAGACGCCCGGAACAAATCCTGAACAACTTTTAGAGTACCGTTACATCGATCCCATCAGTAGCGATGAGCTCGAAGCAGGTATTGCCACGGGTGAATGGCGCATGATGAATGACAAGATCAGTGAACGTGCTGGGGCTGCACTTCTTGGTTTCTGGTGCGCACTGGTTATAATAAAGTACTTGACACACGTCCTATCAGATTGGCTACCCTCGGATGTTATGTTGGCATTAATTACCTTAAAGCCGGTGAAGTTTATGAGGGTGATGCTTCTGAACCCGCCCCTTGGAAGACTTAGCCATAGCCAGCCATTGCAAGGTTTCTTTAGTATTCATCTGCCCACGCGAGCATTTACAGTCGTGATAGTACTCTTTTTGACTCTAAACTATTGTCTCATTTTCACTCACTACGCGTACGAGCCCAAGAACTTCATGTTTAGTAGCACCCGCCAACAATGGAACAAAGCACTTGCGATCAGAGCATCATTTATGGTGATGTGGAAATTGCCATTATTATTCTGTTTTGCCGGCCGTAATAACATATTCTTATTACTGGGGCATCCCTGGTCAATGGATACATTCAACATGTTGCACCAATGGATAGCACGGATCACTATAGTGGATATACTCATCCACTGTATAGCTATATCGCTTGTAAAAGCTGAACAAGGAGTATACGGATATATTTGGAATGTACCATACTGGCGATGGGGAGTTGTTGGAATGGTTGCTTCTTGCATTATCGTTATTCAATCAATTTCCTGGGTTGCACGAAAACACTATGAGGTATTCAAGTTCGGACACATCGTATTGGCTGTTATCTTCACGATTTCATCTTGGTACCACGTCAAGAGGCTTCCATATGGTACGAAGCATCTGTATGCTGTGTTTACCATTTGGAGTTTTGATTATTTGACGAGGCTGCTCCGTGTAATGATGGCAAAAAACGCTCAGGCCACAATTGAGCACGGGAATGGTATGTCCATTATTCGGATCTCATCACCTGGGCTATATGCATGGGCAATGAGGCGAGATGCAAAGTATATGTTTCTGCATATCTCTCCATGGTACATGTTTTGGCAGTCACATCCCTTCACGATTGTTCGAGATTGGAAATCAGCCAGCACTGGCAAAAGTACCACAGATCTCAGCACCGATTCGCGTGAGTCGCTAGCTAGTAAAAGTTCAGCCAAGATCCCCATATCAGCTGTGAAGTCAACCATTAAATCCACAGATTCATATATTGATAGTTTCTGTGACTGTCGGTTAGTAGTGGCAATTCAGCATCGCTCCGGGATAACGAAGAGTATTGCAAAGCTCCCTGAAGGCAAAGTAAGGGTAGCGTTGGATGGCCCCTATGGTTCACATTACCCATTGGCTCGGTTTCGCAAGGTTGTATTTATAGCGGGCGGAGTTGGTATTACGGCCCATCTCAGTTATATGCAACTTCTGCTGTCGAAGAACAATGTATTTCCGATTCAGTTAAAATTATACTGGGCTGTACGAGATATTCATAGTGTCGAGTGGCTTATGGATGCAATTGGCATCTTATCCTTCCAGGTTGATACAGTTATATTCACCAAAGAGCCTGCGAATATCGGGAAATGGAAGAAATACCCTATTAGAGTAAAATGTATTCGCCTGGACTGTGAATCCATAATCAAACAGGAGATGGAAGAGACTGGAGCATGCGATTATCATTGCACAACTGCAATATTCTCCTGTGGACCGGGAAGTCTGAATGACGATGCACGTGTAGCAGCATGTTGGGCAATTGAGAACGCCAAAACCTACGTAGACTATTATGAAGAGTCTTTTAGCTCATAATTCTATAATTAGAGTGTAAATTGGTAATATCTACGGGTGTAATTGTAATTGTCATGATAATTCTAGCCGTGTCTATGACGGTATCACAGGCATATCACGTATGCAAAATGTGGTTTCATTTTCTCCTAACCCATTATTATGTATATTTTTCTATCCCTATTTTTTTCTTTCAAATATAGTAGTGGTGAAGAAACGGCCCAAATCAGTAAATGGGCGACTCACTAAAAGATCGTTTAACACAGCATTCGCATGCATTTGAAAGTCTTCTTTCATTAATTCCTGCTCGTTATTATTATGATGAAGAGAGTAATAACCAATGGAAAAAGAAAGGAGCCCGCAGGACTGAAGAGGAAAAGGCTGAAGCAAAGCGAAATAAGAAAAGCAAATTCGACCCTGAAAGTGGCTCTAGTGCACTTGACGAATTGAAAAGAAGAGAACAGCTTGCTGCTGATGAAGAAGACAGTTCCGTGCCGAAGTCACAGCTCGAGACCGACACGAACGACGTAATCATCTATGATGATAATGGAAATCCTATCAATGCCGAAAAGGAGCTTTCTGTGCAGGAGCTACTTCAATTGAAAAGTATCGAAAAAATGAAGCCCGGTCAGTACAAATTAGAGCCTTCTAATAGCGATGCGAAAATCGAGAAGGCGGCTGCCAGCACTGGAGCATCCACTGGATCAACATCTCCGTCGAAATCAAAGAAGGGTAAACAGCAGAATGCTTCCAAAAAGCCCAGTCAACCCGAAGCCCCGGTTGACACCAATGAAGATGCGGACTCATCTCAATCACTCACTGATTCTACTGCTGACACCCCCACTCCTGAAGAGCCTACTAAATCTGAACAAAAAGAAGCATCCAAAAAGGAGGATTCTGAGAAACAAAGACCACTTCAGTTTCCTAGTGGAAGCAGCACTAATCCGAATAAGTCTAAGCCGGGAATTGAGGCTTTGAGAGCGAAACTTGCCGCCAAAGTAGATGAGATGAAAGCGAAACGAAAAGCTCCAGGATCCAATGCATCAGGTGCCCCAAAAAACCGTGAAGAGCTTCTGGCAGCTCGTAAACTCAAGCTCGAGCAAAAGAAGAAGCTTCAGAAGACCAGTAATGAGAACCCGGAGGCTAGAAATGAGACAAACCCTCCTTCAGATGATGAGGACGAGGATGGAGATGAAGGCAATGCATCATCCCCTCAGTTAGACATGAACCTGTCATATGGGCAACTGCGCTTCAAAGATGGCGACAAGCTTGGAAAGGACGCATCTAGTATCGAACATCAGCGTAAATTAAAGAAGCGTAATGCGATGGACCAGCTGAAGGTTCTTGAAAATAAGAAAGCCAAAATCTCCAAGCTGGATTCTGAGAAGCAGGAGAATATTGCCGAAAACGCCAAATGGAGCAGAGCGATTCTGCAGTCGGAAGGTGCTAAAGTACGTGACGATGAAAAGCTGTTAAAACGCACTATCAAGCAAAATGAAAATCGCAAGAAGCGATCTGAAAAGGAGTGGAACCGCCGTATCTATCAGACCAAGAAGGGCATTTCTGATCGCGAGGCCAAACGCGATGCTAATATTGCCGCCCACCGAGAAGCCAAGAAGATGAAGTTGAAGGGAAGAAAACGGAAGGATCACATGAAAAAGGCTAGTAGTAATTTTAACGCACGTACTTAATTCTACATATGCCAGTATTATATCATTTCCAAAGATAAAAATGGTCTGTGGGAGCCCTGGGCTGCTAGTATTATCTGTATTTATTTTATTGCATCATTCAAAGAACAAGATTGCAAAAAGAACCTCGTTTATCTGTGAGCGTGAATGAACGAGGCATAAAAAAGAAATGCTGGTACCAAGAATTGAACTTGGGTCGTCACGGCCACAACGTGATATTCTACCACTAAACTATGCCAGCTGTTCTTGTGTTAGCAAGAATAATGTAATCATTATACACCTTCATAGTAGCTACATAAGTAGTAGCTACACCTTATCGCTTAAATCCACATAAGTTAATGTGGGTAAGAGATATCGTAGATATCGTGGTCACGCGCCCCCAAAGAGCTACATCCAACACAACATAAACCAAGTAACTGCCAGTGTGCAAGAACAGTCCCACCATGGTACTGCTTGATAATATAAGTGCAATTGGTGCACTTATAGCTGGTTACATTTGGGGGGAGCATGATGGCACATCCGAGTTCTCGGGGTTGCAGCTTTCATACGCTATTGCCAATAATCGGTCATTCAGTATCAACGGGGCCTCCCCATTGATTTCCAGTACTGGCTCAGCACCCATACTCAAGGGCATATCCCAAGATATTCCGCGATATTTGCCTCATACCAGCACCGAAGCTGTGCTCGCCAGTTGGAAAGCAACAATCATGGGTGAGCATCTTGAAGAGTATGGATTTGATCGTTCCAATACCAACCAATGGGTCGTGGAATCTCAAGTTGTTCCTAACATTACTGATAAGCAAACAATTTTGACTCTGGCGCGTCTGGCAGCCAATGCATATGTTCCTGTCCCTCACCAGGGTGACTGGTCCGAGGTAAACGGCAGCGACTCTGGGAACTGGACCCACGAAGACCCGGGCTATGGATGGGATGACGATGGGCTTCGCGGCTACGTATTCACCTCGCATAATGAAGAGATGATGGTGCTCAGCATCAAAGGCACCAGCACACCAGTGTGGAACGACGGTGGGCCCACTGCACCCAACGACAAAATAAACGACAATGCGTTCTTCTCCTGCTGCTGTGGCCGCGTCAGCCGGATGTGGACGCCTGTATGCGACTGCTTCCTCGGGAACAACCAGTGCGACGAGCAGTGCCTGGATCGCGAGCTGGTAAGAGAAGATCGGTACTACTCACAGATCCTGGATGTGTATGCCAACGCGCGGGCACTTGTTCCCAATGCCAAAGTTGTGTGGATCACCGGGCATTCGCTAGGAGGTGCGCTGTCCAGCATGTTAGGCCGCACATACTCCGTACCGGTTGTCACGTTTGAGGCACCCGGTGAGGCTCTGGCTGTGAAGCGGCTGCATTTACCCGTTCCGCCGGGGATCTCGCCCTGGGAAGACTATATTTGGCATTTCGGTCACAACGCCGATCCTATCTATATGGGGACTTGCCAGGGCTCGCGATCCACCTGCGCCATGAAAGGATACGCCATGGAAACCAAGTGCCACTCGGGGCACGTGTGCATGTACGATACCAAGGGCGACCTTGGGTGGTACGAGTCGGTTGCAAACCACCGCATCCATGTGGTTATCGACGACGTGCTGGAAAAATACGATGCGCCAGCTGTCTGCTCGGTGCCCGAACCGTGCGAGGACTGTACAGCCTGGGAGTTTGTGGATCCCATCTCGCTGGAGCACCCCAGCACGTCAACAAAAGGCGGTTCTTCCAGCACAAGCACCGTGACCAGAACGTCCACAGTCACGACCAAGGTAACTACGCCTGCACTGACAAAGACGTCTGCTCCGTCCATTCCCACGGCCTGTGAGACTTCTTCGTGTGCTAAACGAGCGTGGTTTGGCCAGTGCGAGGAGTGGGCTACATATACCACCAGTCCACCATTGGAAACGTCGTGTCTGGAAAGAAACTGGCACGGCGGGTGCAATGAGTACACCACATATCCTGCTACGGAATGCCCATAGTTTATTTATATAATTACAGATCTAGCATAGTAGCACGGGCGATCGGGCCAACTGCCAGTATCGGAGTGTGGCCATGTGCGAGTACGAGAGTGTGAAACTGCTTCAATGGCATACAAACGGAGCCACCAGAGCGAGTACATCGCGAAAGCGGTCAACTGCACCGCATCGGGCAGTACAACGTGGAAACGCCATCAAAAAATACATCTAAATACATGACGGAACCGCCGTCAAAAACACCATATGGGCGCATCGTGATCAAAATAAATACAAATGGAAAAGCATCTGGCGAATCTCTCCTCCTTCCTCTCTTATCAGCTCTGTGGGATATACAAAAGTTAGGCGATAGAAGCAGTGGGTCACGCGATGTCCGATACCGCATAACCGCTACCCCACCATAAATATATTTTAGGCAGCCACGGCGCTAACGTTCACTGAGTCACAGAAGCACACGTACTAGGCTAGAGGAGGAACATGGATCCATGTGGACAGATTCCCTTGGCCGAGTTGATTGTGTCAGGTAGTAGGGGAGGGAATGGCTCGAGCGAAAGCAGCGACGGGTCCAGGCCTCTCCGAGAGGTCCCCAATCCGACCGAAATAGCTCCTCAGTACGTCCACAAGTGGACGTGTTCCGAGGCAGTGACCACTGTGGCCTACTACGACAAGTACCTGTACGTAGGAACGGTCTCTGGCCAGCTCGTCACCTACGATCTCCACACCTACCAGGAGATCAACCGGCAGAGCGCCCACACCGGGAGCATTCTCACGTTGCTCTGCCAGGACGGGCTGCTTTTCAGCGGCTCGTCGGACTCGCTGGTCAAGGTGTGGACGCCCGGTGCGGAGCCTGAGTTCAGGCACACTCTGTACATGCTGACCGACATCGGCGATATATTCTCCATGGCATACAACACCCAGGACTGCACGCTGTACATCGGCACGCAGAACGCGTCGATTCACTGGGTGAGGCTCGATGACGACGCTCTGGCTGCACAGCTCAGTTCGGAGGTTTGCAAGATGCCCGCTATCCGGCCCAGCAAGTTCTTCGACAGCAAGGGTCCTGGAGGAAAGCTGGCTCCCCAGCAGGAGCGGAAGCTTCCAGGCAGCGGCGATGAACCTGGCGAGGAAACGGACAAGCTGGTCGAGATTCCTTTGTACAACCAGATCTCCTTCGCCCACCACAGCTCAGTGTTCGCCATGGTAATAGACTCTGCGCGCAACCGACTCGTCACTGGTAGCGGAGACGGTCGCGTGAAGCTGTGGCACCTCTCGCCGCAGACAGGGCGGCCGGTGGAGATCAACAGCCTGCAAGTGGGCGACAGCGTGCTCTCGATGACCCTGGCGTCGTCGTGGCAGCTGTACTGCGGACTCGACCAGAACAGTATCATCATCGTGGACCTTGAAACCCTGCAGCTAATGAAACACGATATTAGCGGCATCAGTGGCCCGCTGCTGGCTCTGGCAGCGGTCGAGGACGGGATTTTTGTGTCGAGCGACACCAGCCTGGTGGCCTACGATGCCACCACGGCGGAAATATGCAGCTGGAACACCCCTGGGTTCGTGACGGCGGTTACCACGCTGCCCCCGAACATCAGTTCCGGCCAGCTCGTGACCACCAGCAGCGACGGGTCGGTTGTGCTGTGGAATGTCGCACTGTACAACGGGAACGAGGTCGACACCGCCCAGCACCTCAAGGAGCAGGACCACGGAGTGCAGGTGCGGTATCGCCAGCTCAAGATTGAGCCCCTGAGCAACGACAGCATGATCTCGTTTCTGGCCAAAATCGTCAAGCACCAGACGGTCAGCGGGCGCGAGCGGCTGCACTGGTCCGACGCGCGACGGTGTGCCACCGACATCCGCGACCAGATGCGGCTCATGGGTGCCTCCGCGGACCTGGTGCGTGTGGAAGACGGCAACCCGATCGTCTTTGCGGAGTTCAAGGCCAGCGCGCAGCCCGCGAAGGCGCCAGCCAAAAGGATTTTATTTTACGGACACTACGACGTGATCGAGGCCAAGAAGGACGATCTCAAGTGGAACACCCCACCGTTCACCCTGGTGGCCAACAACGGCTACATCTACGGCCGCGGAGTCACGGACGACAAGGGCCCGTGCGTGGCTGCGCTGTTTGCCGTGGCCAGTCTGTACGCGGAGAAGAAGCTGACCAGCGACGTAGTGTTCCTGATCGAGGGAGAAGAGGAGTCCGGGTCGTTCGGGTTCATGGAGACGATCGCCAGGAACCGAAGCAAGATCGGAGACATCGACTGGATCATCTTCTCCAACTCGCTGTGGCTGGACGACTACCGGCCGTGTCTGAACTACGGCCTGCGAGGCGTGATATTCCTGGAAATCGAGCTCACGAGCGGCAAGGGCGACGTGCACTCCGGTGTGGACGGCGGTCTGTTCCGCGAGCCCTCCAAGGACATGATCAACCTGCTGGCCAAGCTCACCACGGACCAGGAGGGCAAGATCGCGATTCCCGGGTTCTTCGACTCGGTCATGCCGGTCACCGAGTACGAAAACAAGCTCTACGAAGACATTGTGGCCAACACGTGCGCCTCGCGCGAGGAAATCATGCATAAGTGGCGGTACCCGTCGCTGACGGTCCACAAGTTCGAGGTGAGCGGGCCGCACAACCAGACGGTCATCCCGGCCAACGTGAAGGCGTACATCTCGCTGCGGCTGGTGCCGTCCCAGACGGCCGAGGAAATCAACCACAAGCTGCGCGAGTACCTGAACAGCGAGTTTGCCAAGTTCAACTCCACCAACAAGCTGGACATCCGCGTGAAGTACGAGGCCGACCCGTGGCTGGGCGACCCCGAAAACAGGCTGTTCACGCTGATGCGCGACGCGGTGGAGGACGTGTGGGAGATGCCTCCGCTGTACATCAGGGAAGGTGGCACGATTCCCGTGGCCCGCGCGCTGGAAAAGATGTTCAATGCCCCGGCAGCCCAGCTTCCGTGCGGCCAGAGCAGCGACGGAGCCCACCTGAACAACGAGCGCATGCGCATCACCAACATCTTCAACGCGCGCAAGGTGTTCGAGCAGGTCCTCGGCAAGATCGGCGATCAGCGCTGAATTATGTATACTATCTAGCTGAATTAAAGACGTACTCCTCTTCCGCCTCAGCCCAGCTGCTCTCGTCGGGGTCGAACAGGTCTTCCCAAGCGGCGAAGCTGGCCGGTTTGCTCGGTTCTGAGCCACTCGAACTTGCGGCAGCTGCGTCTGGCTTCGATCCACGGTTTGGTCTTCTGTGCGGTTTGCTGTGGCTGGCTGGTGGCCTTGGGCCGGTCTGGAGCGCCCGTATCTGGTCTGCCAGGTCCTTTGTTGGTTCTTTAGAGTGTGCGCCGTGGGATTCTGAGTTTGCGGGCCTGCTGCCTTTTCGTCTGGCTGGCTTGGGCGACTTTTCAGCAGGAGAGGAAGGCGTGAGCTTGGCCCATTTGGAGCTGCCAAGGCCTGCCAGTTTGGGCCCCGGCTCTGGCTGCGGTTCTGAATGCAGTGCCGCTTTCGTTTCAGGCGCTGCTGCGTGCGAGTGTGGCTGGGATTTCGTGTTTCTGGGTGCACTCTTGGGCTCTGGAAGAGGTTCGTCTATCTCATGCATCAATCTCTCCACCTGCTTCGACGACTTCGAAAGCGTGGGCGGTGGGAGTTTCTCGGCTTCCTTGGCCCATTTGGATTCAAGGGGCATCGTTAATTGGATTCCCGCTCTACCGTGGGCAATGCAGCTTGTCTATCGTGAAGTGCATTGGGCAAGGTAATGCGGCGGTTTATCCGCGGGTGAGTAAGTGAGCGCAGTAGAGCCTTTCCGATCTACATATTCTTAGAGTCTATGTGAATAGTATCTACTATGCTTTAAATATTTTATCAATGGCATTACAAGCCGTAGGGTCCGCCGTCCATGGCGTGTGCACGAGTCGACCTGAGCTGCTGCGCACGCAGCTCGTGTAGGGACATGTTGGATCCTGCCGGCGAACTGCCACCTTTGGGAACGCCCTGGATCCCCGGAGGCTTTCCCGGTACGCCCGCGGGCGCATAAGGATTGGCATTGGGAGGACCGCCGTATCTGGGCTGCTGCTGGGAGCCGTTGGGACGGCCGTAGGGGCCCTGGAAGTACCCGTCGGCTTGCATCATGGGCGAGCCACCTCGGGGGGCATTACCTCTCGGCGATCCCACGGCCGGGGGTGCTCCCATGGGGCCGTTCATGGAGGGACTCATGTACCCAGGAGCACGCATCCCGTTCATGGGCCCGTTCATAGGCCCGTTCATGTTCATGGGAGCGTTTACGTGGCCGTTCATGGGTCCATTCGTGGGTCCGTTCATGGGTCCGTTCATGGGTCCGTTCATGGGGCTCCTCATGTTCATCGGTCCGTTCATCGACCCGTTCATTGGTCCGTTCACCGGGGAAGCAGCGAACCGCGGATCCTGGGTAGTATATGGGCTACCAGTTCTGAACGGCATGCTAGGCGACCCCTGGCGAGGAGGCCCAACAAACCCCGACGGCGGTTGCAGAGGAGCGTACCCATTGTACGGCCGGGGGCCAGACGATACGGCCGACTGCGGATGCGGATGCGGCTGGGATTGGTACAGTTGGGCCTGCTGGGGCTGCACGTACTTGGGCTGGATCGGCTGCTGCATCGGCTGGGACTGGACCGGCTGAGGTTGCGGCTGAGGCCGGGCAGCAGTATTGGCTGGAGCAGCATCCGGGTTGGGCCGGGGACCCGACGGTCTTCGGTCTGGGGAGTTCTTCGCCAAGCTAGGGGATCCGGGTGCATTCGGGTAAGCGCCGATACGCGGAGCAGTGAGGGCAGTGGACTGCTGGGGACTCAGCTCGGCGGTGGCTTCATTAGGGGAAATGTTGTTCAGCGAGATCGCAGGCGTGTGGATCGGCGTGTTGAGCAGCTGGGCCCTGGCTTTGCCCGAGGGCGGGGTCTCTGGACGGAGTGTCTTGTTGCGGTCCTCCTTACGGTCGCTTCCCGGCTTCTGGGCCTCGTCGTAGACAATCGGCGGAGTAGGCACACTGCCAGTGGCCTCGGGGAAGCTGAACGCATTGCCATCCGATCCGTCGGGGCCCGCACCCTTCGGCTGAGAAGACAGGTTATGCAAGTAGTGATGCATGTACTCGCTGTACTCCGCGTACGACTGGTGAGCAGGGCGGAAGGTGGGATCAAACATCTGAGAGTTGTCTTCTCCAGGCGCAGCGGGCTTGCGCTTGCCGTCGAGATTTTCGTTGGCTGACGAAAACGACTCCAAGGACTTCTCGGTGATCCTCGAGCTGCGCTTGTTGTCGCCAGTCTCGAAATCAAACGGCTTCTCCGGCGAGGAGCCAACCGGCTGTCCAGCGCTGTCCAACTGCGGGGAGATCAGGCCCTTCTGGTACGGCTGGCCCTCCGACATGTTCCTTTGATGCGATGTTCCCGGCTGTGCGCGCGGGCCCATTGGCGACGGTATGGAGCCTGCCACGGCGATATCAGGGACGCTCGGGGCATTGCGGGGGGTGCCCAGCCCGTTGGAAGACCCGGTCTCGGTGCCAGAGGAGCTCAGCTGCGAGCTGACGTTAGTCGGGGCCCTCGGGGCCTGTCGCGAGTGAGGCAGCGGCATCGACTCCCCGGTGGGGGTGGACGCCAGCTCTTTGGTGGGAGTGCTGGGCGCCGGGGAGTCCGAGGACAGGAACGGAAGAGTGATGTTTTTGGGCTCGGAAACAGCCCGCGGGCGCTCGCTGAACTGGCGCGAGTTCGGGGGAGGCAGCATCGAGTTGTTGCTGTAGCGCCTGCTGCGGGTGGACCCACTGGAGTTGCCCGTGGAGTCCGGAGTCTGGCGAATGTTGCCGGTTCCGCGGAACCCGACCGCGATTTTGCGCGCCAGCAGCTCCTTGATTTTGGTGTTCCAGTCGTAGGTCGACCACGACTGGCTTTCCGGGAGCGAGGCCAGCATGTAGATGTCGATGACGTCCAGGTAGTAGACGCGCGGCAAGGACGGCAGGGCAAACAGCAGCGAGTTGAGGTCGTTTTTGTCGGCGTTGAGGCGCTTGGGGCGGCCGTAGAGCCCGAAAATATCATACAGCGGGATCAGGAATCGGATGAGCGACTCGTATCCCTGGGTGTGCGGAAGCGGCTCGGGCATCATGAAGACGGCGCTCTCTCTGACGTCGGCGTCGCCCTCGAACTCGACCAGACACTCCATCTTCACCAGCGTGCTCACGTCCATGAGAACCGACTTCTCGGGGAACACGGCGAAGGCGGAGTACGCCTGGTGGATGGTGGCCAGCGGCTTGCGCTTCTTCTTGTCCTTCATGGACTCGGAAAACATGTCGATCTGGCCAATCGGCCCCTTCTGCTTGCGCAGCTTCTTGTCCTTGATCGCCACGTTCGGCGTCAGCACCGTCCACACCCGCTTCCACGGCATGCCCACGCCGAACCGCACGTTGCACCAGCACTCCACCTTGTGCTTGGTCTCGTGGAGCACGGACTGGATGCCGTTCATCTGCGAGCCCTTGGACGACAGCAGCGCGCCGGTGTAGGCTTCCTGCAGCGAGGTATGTTCAAACGCGGCCAGCCGGAGAGCCGCGGACCACTCGTTGTACAGCTTCTTGGTGCCGAACTGGAAGATGTAGCGGTTTTTCATCGTCGTGCTCATCACAATCACGTTCCGCAGATCGGAGCCCAGAGCCTCCACGCTGCGCATGTAGCCGTCCGTGACATTAATAAAGCACATTTCATGGACGCCCTGATCCAGCAGGGCCGCGTCCCACATGGTAATCACCGTGCCTTGCAGGGTAGCGAACACCTCGGTCCACTTGCGGTCCTTGACGGGCTCGCCGTCGTTGTTGAGTTCATTGAGGATCATGAAGTAGCCGTCGATGTACGGCCGGCCCGCGTGCGCCGACAGGAACGTCAGCACCGGGATCATCTCCTTCGGGGGGTGTTTGTCCCTGGAGACGCTCAAGGCAGAGACATCAGGGATGCCGAGCACGCGCTTGGGCATGTCGGGAATGCTCAGGAGGCGGGCGCCAGACACCTTGGAGACTCGCATGCGCCTGCCCCTCGACTTCCCGTTGCTGTCCGGGGGCAGGGCGGGCTGGTCGTCGGGGTTGGTAGCAAGCGTTGTGGGACGCTCGATTTTTGAGCTCTCGGAGGTGGATCTGCGATTCAATTTTTTCAGCATTTGGATCTAAGCCGATCTCGTCGATATTTTTGGGGGTGGTGTGAATTTGTGCCGCAAAATGGGGCAAACGCAGCCGCCGGGGGGTGGTGTGAATTCTTCGAAGCAATGTCCGGTGCGCCGTGCTGAATTAAAAATCAAAGGTCGAATTAAAGCCCCAGTGCGTCAATACTCGTGCGAATCTGCGGTACCTTGGGATTGCAGTTGGTGGCACGGATATTTTTAGCGTTTGGACTTCGAAGGCGATGAGATGGCAGGGCAGCAGGCGGTGTGTGCTTGCCAAAAGGTCTCAACAACCCCACCAGCCCTGGAGGCGTGCCGGGTAGGGTGCGGAACCACAGCCACAGCCATTGGGAGTATCAGACTCGCCGCAGGGCTTAATTATTTGAGAAAGACAGGCAGCTCACGTGCCTGGCGCGGGAACAACTTACGCCTATATGCGCTTAGTCACGCAGGTGCCGTTGGGAGTGCGGAAAGTCGGTCGGTAGTGCTTATTGATAAAACCCTACGTGGTCACGTGCGTGTATACGTGGTGCCGCGTGAATGCGAACCCCGGGATAGGGTGGAAAAATCGCACATACACGATTAGGCGTCGTCGTATCTCAAGGCGATCGTTCTTCTAGCAATGACGTAGCAGCCCTAGCCCCCGTATAGTCAGGGACGTTCGCCGTTAATCTGCATGAAGCGGATATCTCGCCAGAGCAGAGAAATCTAGTCACGTCACCCGCACAATACAGTTAATATACGGCACCTATGTACTATATCCGTAAATTGCGCTCCCAAAAATCTAGACACCGCTGCACGTGCGTATCAGGCCTCCTCGCACCCTTCCGCACATCTGGCTCGCGTGCTCCCCGTGGATAACGACGACGAAAGCAACCCGTGGCATCACGTGTGCCCATCTGGAACCCCCGCCGGCAAATATAAATAAGGGCCATGATTTCCCCAGGAACCTTCTGGCTAAGTCAATAAGACCGAAACAAATTTACAATATGCCTTCTGTTCTCGACGTTATCAAGCGCAAGTCTGGTGTCATCACCGGTGACGATGTCCGTGCCGTCTTCGACCACGCTCACGCCCACGGCTACGCCATCCCTGCCGTGAACGTCACCTCCTCGTCGATTGTCAACGGTGTCCTCGAGGCTGCCCGTGACGCCAAGGCCCCCATTATCCTCCAGGTCTCTTCTGGTGGCTCTGCCTACTTCGCCGGCAAGGGTATCTCCAACGAGGGCGACAAGGCTTCCATCGCCGGTTCCATCGCTGCTGCCCACTTCATCCGTAGCATCGCCCCTGTTTACGGCATCCCCGTCATCTTGCACTCTGACCACTGCGCCCGCAAGATCCTCCCCTGGTTGGACGGTATGCTCGAGGCCGACGAGGCTTACTACAAGGAGCACGGTGAGCCCCTCTTCTCCTCGCACATGATCGACCTCAGTGCCGAGACCGACGACTTCAACATCGAGACCACCAAGAAGTACTTCGAGCGTGCCAGCAAGATGAACCAGTGGCTCGAGATGGAGATCGGTATCACCGGTGGTGAGGAGGACGGTGTCGACAACTCGCACGTCACCAACCTCTACACTACCCCCGAGACCGTCTTCGAGGTTTACAAGGCTCTTGCCCCCATCTCCCCCAACTTCTCCATCGCTGCCGCTTTCGGCAACGTCCACGGTGTCTACAAGCCCGGTAACGTCAAGCTGAGACCTGAGATCCTCGGCGAGCACCAGGCTTACGCCAAGAAGGAGGCCAACACCAAGTCCGACCTCCCTCTCTACTTGGTCTTCCACGGTGGCTCTGGCTCCGATGCCTCTGACTTCAAGACCGCCATCAAGAACGGTGCTGTCAAGGTCAACGTCGACACTGACACCCAGTACGCCTACCTTGAGGGTATCCGTGACTACATCCTTTCCAAGAAGGACTACCTCATGAAGCCCGTTGGCAACCCCGAGGGCGAGGATAAGCCGAACAAGAAGTACTTCGACCCCCGTGTCTGGGTTCGTGAGGGTGAGAAGACTCTTATCAAGAAGGTTACCACCAACCTCGAGATCTTCAACACTGTCAACAAGCTCTAAACCGCTTCACACAGTAATAGTGTAAATATTTTTTAGGAAGTATACAGATATTGACTCTACCCCTAGGAATTCTTAGGCCCCAATGCGACTCACTATCTTGGGAGGACGCGCATTCGTGCGTAGTCTGAAGAGGTTATGAGGAGGGTTAATCCCGTGGCGAGCCGGTCTGGCGCGAGTTTGATCAATGGCCGTCGTAGAGCACGGAAAGGTATGGGCTGACTCTCGTGGTTGGCTTAAGGGACGTGCCGTCCTACTCGATAAAAAGAGTACGGGTCAGAATAGCTCCCACAGAGCGAAGCTGATCTGGAAGAAGTTCAATTGGACTTCTCTGGGTCTAATGCTTAAGGTAGCCAAATGCCTCGTCATCTAACTAGTGACGCGCATGAGTGGAATAACTGCTCCGCTGGTTCGCAGGACCTCTCGCTGTGTATTCGCCTGTTTCTCGCAAAACCACCTTCTAAACTTAATTACATGTCGAATCCGGAGCTCCGCGCACTTCGCAGTTAATAATTATAGAAGAATTTAGGTTACCTTCGCACGCACGGCCTTATGTACAATTAAAAATACGGGCAATCAAAAATATGTACTGTCAAAAATATCCCGGGGAAAAGCTGAAATAGCAAGCAGGTATGGTTTTAAAATTAATTTTACAAATACATGGCCGTTATCTTAAATGGCAATTAGAGTTTTACAAAATGAAACAAAACATCGTAAGAAGCGAGCGATTACTCGCACCGCGCTTTCCCTACATTGCTGCGACTCACTTAAATTAAACCGCCTGGATATCACCTGGCTTCGAAGAGCCTACAAAACACAGCACCGTACTGCAGAACTCCCATGAGTGCATTACGTCTTCTTCAAGTTGCAATTATAGCGTCAAGCGTTCCCGCAGCACATGCGGCCTTGTTCGATCACCACGAGGCACTGGGCATGGCATGTGCCATTGGAGCACAGGAGCTATTTACTAGC
The DNA here is from genome assembly GCA_030579915.1 of Starmerella bombi. Classification (NCBI taxonomy): domain Eukaryota; kingdom Fungi; phylum Ascomycota; class Dipodascomycetes; order Dipodascales; family Trichomonascaceae; genus Starmerella; species Starmerella bombi. The sequence goes on from JAKTRX010000009.1 coordinate 200,897, forward strand.
TGTGAGCAGGAGGACTACGGGTGTTTTTGCGACAGCACCTTGTATGTCTACGCTGTCGAGAACTGCATTGGCAAGGAAGCCCATTACAATTCGACGCTTATGGGAATGGCCTTTGACAAGTTCGACATCAAGTTCTGTGAGGTGCACAACTCGAAGGCCAACACCACCCACGTGTGGAGCGCCGAAAACCAGGCCAAGAACCCGACTGTTACTGAAAAAGCCTTCAAGCTCGCGTATCTAGGCGAGGAGAACAACATGGCCCAGAAGGTTGTTAGTGTGTGGCTCGGTGTTGCACTGATCCTATACTGGGCTACCATCGTTGGCTTGACTGTTTTCTTCAGGCTGTTCCGGATCTTCTCCATTCGGCTGTTCACGGCGAGAATAGTGATGCGTCGATCCGTTAAGCCGCTGAGGCTGCTTTACCATTACTGGCTCTGGCCTGCTGTTTTTGGCACCAAACACATGCAGAAAATTGAATACTTCCGTGGGTGGGTTGCGTTCAGCCTTCCTACCCGGTTTGACTGCACCTTGGTGTTTATCTACGTGGTTCTGATTCTGGTTTTTATGCTCACGCCGTACAGCCTCATGAATAACGATCCTTTGTATGGGTCTCGGTGGAAAGAAATGATGCGGTACGCAAGTGACCGAGCGGGGATTATCGCAACCGTCCAGTTCCCCATGCTGTTTTTGTTTGCAATGAGAAACAACGTACTCATCTGGCTGACGGGATGGTCGTATTCAACCTTCAACACGTACCATCGGGCTGTGGCTCGTGTTACGTATCTTCTGCTGATAGTGCATGCGGTCATGAAACACATCTTCAGTCTCAGCTACGGTGGCTCGATGACGAAGTACTACTACCCGGTGCCTTACTTCCGGTACGGCTGTGCGGCTATAGGTCTTTTTTCGTTAATGATCGTGTTTGCGGTCTTCCGAGGAAGGATGTATGAGGTCTTTTATCGTCTTCACCAGGCAATGGCACTCGGGGGCATTATATGTTCTATATACCATTTGGACGGTGTCGGCTTCAAAACACCATTGTGGGTAGCGCTTGCATTTTGGGCGGCAGATTGGGCTATAAGAGTCCTAAAGATCATTTTGTTCAACATTAACTTTGTTACACCTCCCCTCCCAGGTGCCCGTCGGGCTTCATTTGCTACCGCACGGATCTATGATGGAGAAATAGTAAAGCTGTCGATTACAACACCGGTTCGGTGGGTGTGTCAACCTGGACAGTACGTATTTATCCACACTAACCGATGGGCCTTTATTGGCGGGCATCCATTTTCAGTGATCGGGGCTCCCAAGGATATGGATTCTGGGCTGGAGGTTGTTATAAAGGCGCGAAGTGGTACCACTCGGAAACTATTCTCTAGCCTCGATGATAGAAGCTGTACGCCAGAGTACCCCGTAACCATTCCGGTTTACGTGGAAGGGCCCTATGGCGTTTCTGCGCCCGTGTGTGATTCCGAGGAAGGTCTTTTCTTTGCCGGAGGCATCGGAATCACGGGTGTTCTTGGCTATATCGAGCGCATGGCACATTCGAACACAGCCGGTCTCTCCAACAGAGACGTGAAGTTGTTCTGGGCAATACGTGATAAAGCGGATATTGACCCCTTTGCAGAGCGGCTTTTCAAGTTGATGCATATGAACAATGTGCATATACGGATTTTCCAGCGAGTGAACGCCGAAACCGTTACTCCGGGAGTGATAGGAGTCGATTTCGAGAACGTCAGCTCTTCCTCTGGTACCGATACTCCTGATTACTACCGTAAACACTCAGATTTGGTTAATGTAGAGCTGGCGAATTCTGCCGATTGGGAGCAGGAAAAGGTGCACTGGATATCGGCATCTACTTCACCAAAATCGAAAGTGAATCCTCAGGTCTCGTCTTCTCCTACACGCAATAAGCCTACGAGCAATGCTACAGCTACGTTGTTCTCAAAGAGAAGGTTCTCAAGAGGACCATCGGAAGATGGGGATGGAAATGAGAAGTCCATTAATATCCAGGCTCACCGCCATGGGCGGAAACGTTCAGACTTCAGGCATTCTATTGTCGAGATAGTAACTTCCGGGAATCCGGAAAATGCGGATAACTACGATTACGGCAAAAAGAATTTCCGAGGCGCCAATAGTAGTGATAGATCATCAACTGTAAGCTGTGAATTGCCCAAGCACACTGGAATGCACCCTGAAACACCGCTATCCCCAAACTCAGCTAGTCGGGTGTTTATGAGCCGTACTCGAAATGCCAACTTCGTAGATGCAGGATTCACAGACTCGATTGAACATCGTAGGCTTACCATGCTCAATCCATTTGATGAAACACTTTATCCCTATACCGACACCATTGGAGATTCCAGAGATTATATGGAAGAGAGCCCACAGACATACATTGACGACCTCTACAGCATAATCGAGCCGATCTGCATGGACGTTGCCGGACTCATAAGGCATCATTTCAAGCATTCCGATGGCAGTGTTTGCGTTCTAGGATGTGGTCCTGATCGAATGATGGACACACTTCGTTGGTCTTGCTGCCAATGCCACGAACTAGTGAAGAATGGACAGATCCATTACTATGAAGAAGCATTTAAATGGTAGTCTTTTTTTAATTATTTACTTTTACTCTACTGTTGCAAATTGTTCAAAGGAAACAGTGAAATTAAGCCTGATAACCTCTCGGAGGCTGCACAGGAAGTAGCAAAAAACTACAAACTCGGAGAGTTCACACAGGAAGACTGTGAAAATTGCTCTGTTTGTTACCCCAAGTCGTTGAAAGTAGACGATGACCCCCTTTTCAACACCGCCCTGCCTATTTCTGCTATTACTATGAAGAAGCATTTAAATGGTAGTATTTTTTAATTATTTACTTTTATTTACTGCTACTATTACCGTGTGGACTCCATTACCGTTGGAGTATATATGCGGGGTATTACGCACCTTAAATTGGAACCACATAAGCAGGGTACAGTGATACGCCCTACACATGCAGAAAGTGGATGACGCCTGAAGCAGTAACCCGATCATTATGTGAGTTCATCGTAGTATACATTCACGCTATCTCATATGTCGCCCGAGTTTATCCTAAAGAATCATACCAACTAGTCCGGCAATACGGAACGTCAACCTATCAAAATAGCCACCCTGGGGTCAGGCTGTGGATCGAAAATGCCGCGAAATCGGTAATGCAGCTCATATATGCAAAGACAGTCCGTACGACAGGGGTTGTTTTGTCCATTGTGATCCTGGAGGACGGGTTTCCGAAGGAGAGGTTCGGGATCGACCTAGCTGAATTCGAGACCAGCGAAACACCCGCTTCTCAAAGCCAACCCCCACATGTATCCGCACTCGACGTATCCGAACAGTTTAGAAGTTGCTTAGTGCGACTTTACACCAGTGGAGATTCATCAGAGAACGAAGAAAGCAAGGACCGATCCATGTCTCTCTTCTTCGAAGGGGACATGGACATGCCAGACGTACCCAATTTGTGGCTAAAAGCGCAGGCTGCAGCACCCAACACCCAGCGGATTAAGCCAATCAGGAGCATTGAGATGAATACCGTGGAGGACAAAGTGCTTGTGCTCAACACGTTCCGCCAGCTCGCTGGATAGCCGTGCAGCGGATTTGCCAAACAGGCCAAACAGGAAACTTGGGACTTGCTGGATAGCTACGCCCGAATCAGATAGTACGAACAAAGTAGTTGTGCTCTCATTCCGCAAGCTCGATAGCCGTGCAGCGGATTTGCCAATCAGGAGCATTGAGAAGACTTGGGACTTGCTGGATAGCTACGTCCAAATCAGATAGTACGAACAAAGTAGTCGTGCTCTCATTCCGCCAGCACGATGGCCGCGCCAGATAGCAGTAAAATAAAAATTATAGGATGTATGTTATTTAAGACCCATTAATCCCTTGGACTTCTCGTAGACGAGATAACTTATGGAAACGCTGGGAGCAACCTTTGCCAGATTAGCGCCCAGGCCTCTGAACAGGCCTCTCCAACCCTCACGCTGTACCGATTGTCGGTAACAGTCCAGGAAACCTTTATATGTAAACGGGTGAGCAGGAGTGCCTTGGGTTTGAATACGGGTTCTCACCAAATTGACGGGGTAGACCACCGAAGCGCCCACCGACCCCGAGACGGCACCCATGGAGAGCACAGCCAGGTTACCCAACTGGACCTCGCTTTCGTCGATCCCCAGCCTGCGGGCTTCGGATTTTGTATACGTGGCCCGGAAGGCGGAGAAAATACCCAGATCCAAGGCTGCGAACGGGAAGATACCGAGGACGCCGACATAGAGGCCTCGATAAAAGGAGGTGATGCCGCCCTCGCGGATCATATTTCTCAGAACCGTGAACAAAACGCTACCTCCACTGGACCCGCCAGTCTGGGCCGCGCATTGCACCCGGTATTTGAGCGTGTCGATGGGGTAAACGCAGAACTGGCTTACCATGCCGCCGATTCCGCCCGCAAAGAACGTCGATATCCTGCTTAAGTCCGCGGGGTCCTCCACGCCCTCCAGCGAGGCCAGGGCGCGCTTGGCGATTTCGAAACCGCCGAACTTCATGGCTGATTCGGGCAGCACTTTGATGATATTAAGGCCATTGCCGGTGAAAAAGGCACGTATTCCAGCGGGGTGCCCCGATCTATAAATGCTGATGATAGCGTCCTTCATCGATAGTGGCGAGTGCCGCGTGGAGTTAGCAATCAGATATACCTTGACCCGGTCGAACGGGGCCGTGCAGGTGCGGCTGACGACGCCCGCCAGGCCACCGGCGTAAAAGTAGCCCAGCCCGTTGGACAGATCGACGGACACCACGACGTCGCTGTCGGCAGACATCTCGAGGTCCTCCGTGAAGAAGTCGTAGGCTCGGTAGAAAAACCGCTGGCTCTCCTTGCGGCCGTAGCTGGGCACCAACACCAGCTCGCGGACGAAATCATCGTAGTTCACCTTCCCGTCCTGGTTTTTGTCGAATCTATTATACACGAACTCCACCTTCTTGGGGTCGTAGTTCAGGTTATGTCGCGACAGGTAAGCGTAGACATCGTCGAGGGTGATGGTGGAGTCTTTGTCGGTGTCAATGCGGTTGAAAATGTCCCGCAGGCGCTTGATCCGCTTTTCCAAGAAGACCGAGAACGATTTGAGGGTGACCTGCGGGGGTTGCTCCGGCGATGCGGAGGTTTGTTGGCTGCCGTTGCCGTTAGAGTCCTCAATAGTCCGCAGCAGCCAGTACGAAATCTCCTCAGTGGACCGCCCTGAGTGTGAGTATGTGTCTGTGATGAGCTGGCCCAGGACGGTAGCGTCCACGGGCTCTTTTTCGGGGTCGTGTCCCAGGTCACTGTCATTGGACTCGAATCGCAACGAGCTATTCCCGTGGGGACCGCTTAGCAATTTTTCGAGCCGCACCAGAATTTCATTTGGCATTTAGTGTTGGCTCTGTTGCTTACTCCTGCAGGCTTCAGCTAGTTGTACGCACTCTTGGGTTGGGTTGAACTGTTCTGTCCACAAATGCGGTGATCGCACACGGGTTCTGTGATACACGCACCACGTGACCGCCCCGCGGTTACCGCTGGAGCCTATAGGGAGCACGCTATAGCAGCACGTAGCAGGAGCATGTAGGGAGCCCGTAGAGAGTACGATATTAAATAAATATTTCACTATAATACATTATCATTAGTTTCGTCATTATTGCCACTAGCCGCCACTAGCCGCCACTAGCCGCCACTAGCCGCCACTAGCCAGCACTAGCCAGCACTAGCCAGCACTAGCTGCATCACTAGAGTCATTTGCACTGAAGTAGGTCGCACTAGCATCTGAATCGTTAGCATCGCTAGTAGCGTCGTTAGCGTCAGCATCACTAGTAGCGTTGTTAGCACTAGCATCAGCATCACTAGTAGCTTCATTAGCATTAGCATCACTAGTAGTGTCGTTAGCATCAGCAGCACTAGCATCAGCGTCGCTAGCTTCATTAGCATTAGCATCACTAGTAGTGTCGTTAGCATCAGCAGCACTAGCATCAGCGTCGCTAGCTTCATTAGCATCAGCATCACTAGTAGTGTCGTTAGCATCAGCAGCACTAGCATCAGCGTCGCTAGCGTCATAAGCATTACTAGCATCACTAGCGGCGTCACTTGGAGCGTCACTAGCATTAGCATCACTAGCAGCAATGCTAGCAGCGTCACTAGCATCATAAGCATTATTAGCATCACTAGTAGCGTCGTTAGCATCAGCAGCACTAGCATCACTAGCAGCGTCACTAACAGCATCACTAACATCACTAGCACTAGCATCAACGTCACTAGCAGCGTCACTAGCGTCATAAGCATTATTAGCATCACTAGTAGCGTCGTTAGCATCAGTAACACTAGCATCAACGTCACTAGAAGCGTCACTAGGAGCATCACCAGCAGCAATACTAGCAGCGTCACTAGCATTAGCATCACTAACGTCACCAGCGTCACCAGCTTCACCAGCTTCACTAGCGTCACGAACAGCTACACCCATACCAGCGCCAGCACTAGCTTCAGTGTCGCTAACATCCATAGCACTAGCATCATAGTCACTTAAAGCGTCACTAACAGCATCACTAGAGTCACTAGCACCCTCAGGAACATCACTAGCGTCACTAGCACTTTCAGCAACATCACTAGCACCCTCGGCAGCACCCTCATTAGCCTTAGTAGCATCCTCATCACCCTCAGCATCAGCATCACCCTCAGCATCACCCTCAGCACCAGCACCCTCAGCAGGGCCCTTTTCATACAGCTCATTGTCCGTGAAGATGTAGTCCACATAGTCCCTCTCAAACAACCTCTCGAGCCGCTCCTTCGCCCGTCCTTGGATGCCCAGCTCCTTCCAGCCGATCAGTGTCTTGTCCCGCACTAGATTCTGCGGGTTGGTGCCCGGGATGTACTTGTTCACCGAGTCGAACAGCATTCTCTCCGATCCCTGGTCTAGAGAAGGCTCCGGCTCCACGATCGGCTCCACGTCCACCCTCCTCTCTTGATGGATTCGCCGGTTGACTATTCTCTGGTACACCTCGTCTAGAGCATACGACAATGCTCGATCAGCGGTCACTTCGGGGGCTCTGCTGCTAACCGAGCTGGGATTGCTGCTGTTTCTCTGGGTATACTCCGCTTGCAGCCTCTGAATGAGCAGCTCGGGGACGATGCGGGGCTCGTCATTGCGGAATTTATCGTCGACGATGGGTGGCATGGGAGCGTCGTCTCTAGGCCACGACACCCACCACCGACGCGGTATTTTCTCCTTCATGGCGACCCCCGAGCGCTTGATGTGCCTGCTGCGCGATATGAGGTACGCGCTGTAGAGATGCGCGGAGATATTGAGGTGCTGCTGCTGGTCCAGCAACCGCAGGATCCGCACGTACTCCCGAATCTCATTGCGCGGCGCCTTCACCAGCATGGACCGGAAGCTCCGCTCCGGGTCTGCACGGCCGTCCTCCTCCATGGCAGGATTATTAATCGGCAGCGGGCGATGTGGGAGAGGCGAAGCGCCGTACAAATGTATATAAAGCACTCGGCAGCGAGCAATAAATTACTTACGGTAGATCCAGAACTGTATTAACACCACGAAGTCTAATATGAGCGAGCCGAAAGCGCCCAGGATCCAGCTGGCGTTCACCGCAATGGCATGCAGGGAGGAGTCTGCGGCAAAGATCGACGCGCAGTAGGTGATGTTGCCCAGCAGGGTGAACACGAAGAACAGCACGGCCACGCCGTCGGTGGACTTGCGCTTGTAGTTGAGGCGCAGCTGCGGCACGCGCGAGGCCAGGTAGAAGAAGGCGCAGATCCAGCCCAGCAGCTGCCCCCAGAAGCTGAACGGCTGCGGGTCCTGGGGGTCCGGGTTCTTCTGGTGCCCGCCGAGGTAGTAGCCGGCCACGCCGCACAGCACGACGGTCAGCACAATGACGGTATTTTTCACCACCGGGTTGCGGGGGAGGCGCTGCACCAGGCGCTGCGCGCGGCTGACGGGGCTGCTCGAGGCCGGCAGCAGGGCCTGGCGCTCGCTGTCCACCGCGCCGGAGACTCTCTCGGCGGCCGCGACGACGGGACTCCTGTCGCCGTAGGAAACGCACTGGTAGAGCAGCACGAGGTCGGCCGCGGTGTAGTACACGGCGAGTATGATCATGGTGGGCAGGACGTGCTGGATCAGCGAGCCGAACACGTTGAACAGGTCGCCGATCAGCCAGATGACGACGAAGGCCATGCTCAGGCCCTCGGACGACTGCCGCCGCCAATTCTCGTAGATCTGCGGGGTGAACACAATAATCCAGCAGGCCAGCGAGATGGACCCGCAGATCCCCGACACTTCCAATCTATCGAGGGCCATGTCAAATGCGTGTGTGTCTGGATTGGCAGTGAATATTTAGGTGGTGAAGTGCGGCAGAAGTCATAGCGGCACACTGGCCGTATCGCGTGCAGGCACGGCATACACTTTTCGTCCCAGCACCGCACCGCACACCGACACGCCGCACAGCCCATCGACAATGCCGGTGATAGAAGAGATCGACGACGACGAGATCGACAACAAGCACTACAGCATAGACGACTTCGAGTCGCACAACCCGTTCTCCAAGGACATGCCCGTGGACGAGGACGCGCCCATCCAGCTGCGGCCGACCTCTGCGGGCAGCGCACGCACCGCACGCACGGCGCCAGCATCCTCCTCGTCGGGCGCATCGCCCAGCGCCGGTGGCCCGCCCGGCACGCTTCCCGGGGCCATGTTCGGTGGTGCGCCCACGGAGACGCCCAACGGACGGCCCATCAAGATCAACTCGGCGGCCACGATCCCCGAGCACATGAAGCAGTGGAGCGTGATCTACCCCGTGTACTTCGACAAGTCGAAGAGCGTGAAGGAGGGCCGGCGCGTGCCGCTGGAGTACGCGGTGGCCAACCCGCTGGCGGTGCTGATCAGCGACGCGTGCCAGAGCCTGGGGTTCGAGCACGCGCTGGAGATCACGAAGACGCACCCGAAGGACTGGGCCAACCCCGGGCGGGTGCGGGTGAACCTGGCCAGGGGCAGCGGCAAGACGCAGATCTACGCGCAGATCGCGAAGTACCTGAAGGCCAACCCCGCGAACCGCGAGAACGCGCGGGAGAAGATGTACCAGCAGATCGCGCAGTTCGATTCGTTGCAGCCGCTGGCGGTGCCCCGCAATATGAAGCTTCCGAAGATCCTGCCGGGCGTGTCGCCCGCGCTGAGCGCGCGCAAGACCATTGACGACATGATGAGCATGGACGGCGGCCAGATGGCCAAGATGATGGGAATGGGCTAGATAGTACGTACATATGCACCCCCGTAGCGCGGATCGGCGGATCCAACAGGGTAGCTGGACATAGTCTGGGTTAGGATTACTTTTCCAAATTTCACGCTGATGGGGATTCAGAGCCTGCCCGCCAATGCCGGCACGTCGAAGATCAGGAAGCGGATCCGGGACCTGGAGCGGCTGCTGAAGAAGCCGGGGCTCGCGGCCACCAAGAAAAGCGAGGCGGAGCGTGCGGTCGCGGTGTTCAAGGCGGAGCTCGGCACGGCGCAGCACCGCAAGAGCGAGATCAAGACGGCGCGGAAGTACCACATGGTGAAGTTCGTGGAGAAGAAGAAGGCGCTGCGGGCGCTGAAGAAGGACGGCGCGGGCGACGAGCAGCTGGCGGCCTGGTACTACATCACGCAGTACCCCAAAGACAAGAAGTACCGGGCATTGTACGCCAACGAGGCGGCCCAGAAGGCAACGCCGGAGACCCACTGGTTCCTGCGCGACGTCCACGAGCGCATGGCCTCGGGCGAGCTGAAGTCGGGCCCGGAGGCCGTCCAGGAAATCATCACGACCGCATCTCTCTAGCCGCAGAACGTGCAATGCGAATTGCACAACGTGGGTCTGCAATGCGAATTGCACAACGTGGGACTGCAATGCGAATTGCACAACGTGGGACTGCAATGCGAATTGCACAACGTGGGTCTGCAATGTGAATTGCACAACGTGGGACTGCAATGCGAATTGCACAACGTGGGACTGCAATGCGAATTGCACACAATTAGTATAGCAGTAAAGTTAGTTTAGCACCAGACAGTATAATGCAGTAAGTAGCACCAGACAGTATAATGCAGTAAGTAGCACCAGACAGTATGCAGTAAAGTAGCACTCAACAGTATAATGCAAAGTAGCACACAAACATGTATGCCTTCGCTGGTACGATGACCATGCGCGTGGCACTGGTGGTGCAGTAGAGATCTCCACACTGGTAGCATTGCAGCGGCGTTGGTTTGGGTACCTCCTTGTAATAAGTACTGACACTGTTTCGACAACGGTAACTGGTATGGTACTACGCACGGTTACTGGTATTGCAACGATTCACTGGTGGTGCATCCGATACAGTGTAACAGTCACTGGTCCGATGCAACACTTCACAGGCATTGGCACACTGGTGGTGCTCCCAATACAGTGAAACAGTCACTGGTCCTATGCAACAACAGTCGGGTTGAACATTAAGGCATCACACTGGTGGTGCTTCCGTTGACTGCACTGGCATTGGTACAGTAGATCACACTGGTGCAACAGATGACTACACTGGTATTGGTACAGTAGATCTCCACACTGGTCCTTCCAATAACAGTATTGTCACGTATTGCTTCCGATTGCAACAACAGTCGTTGAACATTAAGGACATCACACTGGTGGTGCTACGACCATGCGCATGGTAGTCCGATGCAACAACAGATGGCATTGGCACACTGGTACTTCCAATAACAGTGTAACAGTCACTCCTCCGATACAACAACAGTCGGGTTGAATCATTAAAGGACACCACACTGGTGCTACGACCATGCGCACGGTTCACTGGTATTGCAACAACGATTCACTGGTGGTGCAAGCGACAATACTGTAACAGTCACTCCTCCGATGCAACAACAGTCGGGTTGAACATTAAAGGCATCACACTGGTGGTGCAACAGGTGACTGCACTGGTATTGGTACAGTAGATCTCCACACTGGTGCTTCCAATAACAGTATTGTCACGTATTGCGTCCGATTGCAACAACAATCGTGTTGAACCATTAAAGGACATCACACTGGTGGTGCGCATGGTAGTCCGATGCAACAAAGATGACTTCACAGGCATTGGCACACTGGTGGTGCTTCCAATACAGTGTAACAGTCACTCCTCCGATACAACAACAGTTGACAGCTGTTGGACTGGCAATTACGATCAACAGTATTGTCACGTATTACTTCCAATAACAGTGTAACAGTATTGTACGTCTTGCTTCCGATCGCAACAACAGTCGTTGAACATTAAAGGCATCACACTGGTGGTGCAGCACCATGCACACGGTTCACTGGTATTGCAACAGCAGATGACTGCACTGGTATTGGTTCAGTAGATCTCCACACTGCTGCATTGTGACTGGTGGTAGTGAGATCTCCACACTGGCACTCCGATGCACACTGGCACTCCAATGCACACTGGCACTCCGACACTGGCACTCCGACACTGGCACTCCGATTCACATTGGCACTCCGATTCACATGTTCACTGTAAATGTACAGCGACCTTCACATCGGTGGTACCTCCTTGTATTAACGCCAGCTGCCGGTTGACTGGTAAGTACTGACTGCGCGCACTGTGCATGGTAGGGATCTCCACACTGGTGCTTCGATACGGTGCTTCGACGTGCTCACAGTATTGGTCCGATTGCAACTCGTTGACTGTTGATGATTTACTGCAGTGTATCAGTTACTGTACTGGTATTACATCCGATTGCTGCAGTGTAACAGTTACTGTACTGGTATTACATCCGATTGCTACAGTCATCCACCTGTAGCACGCCGTTGCACTTCCACTCCACTCGTCGCCATCTAGACGATCCTGTCGCCTGTAGTATCCACTCGGCTCACACCTCGCCGCTCGATCCCTCGCTCTCACTCGCTCTCATCGTCAAGAACACGGCGACGGTTCACTCCGCCGTCCTCGTTCACCCCGCCGTCCTCGTTCACCCCGCCGTCCTCGTCTTGGTGCTTGATGTTGTTCAACCGGCTGGCGTGGCGGTCGAGGTCTTCGTCCATGTCGCTGTCCTCGGCCATGCTTTCGTCTGACGCGGACGCAGCGGTGTAGCTCGGCCGGCTGTTGTAGGAGTAGACGTCCTCACGCTGCGCACTCAGCTTGCGGCGCGCCTTCTCCTTGGCCTGCTCGGTGCGCTCGATCTCGCGCTGCACCTTGTCCGGGTCCTCGGTGGTGTTCACGCTGCCGACGCGGATCTGGTTGCTCTCCTGCTTGCGCGCCAGCGTCCGCGCCAGCATCAGGTGCGTGGCGCTCGACGTGGACGTGGGCAGGAACGACATGGTCTCGTCCACCAGCCCGCGGGTGGCCAGCAGGCCCACGTCGTCGTGCTGCGCGCAGATGAACGCGGGCTCGGCCTGCGAGTGCGTCTTGATTTCAAAATGCTCGCTGCCGAGCTGCAGCGTGCGCGAGCCGTCGGACCACTCGACGATGCGCGCGTTGGACACGCGCTTGACCTTCTCGCCCTCCTCGCCGCCGTCGTTGGCCGCGTACGTCCAGCGGACCGTGTTGGCCTCCATCGCGAGCTCCTCGCTGGTCTTGTCGGTCTCGGCAAACCGGTCCGCGTCGAACGGCTGCGGATCCAGGTTCAGGAACGCCGGAACGCGCGACACCCAGGCCGCGGCCGCGGCGTGGCTGGGCGGGTAGCGCTTCAGGTTGGCGGCCTTGCGGATGGGCTCGCGCGTCTCCTCGACGCTCTCGGCGTCGGACGGCTCGTCGCCGCTGCCCGCGGGGTCTCCAAACAGCTCTTTTTCCGAATCTGACATCCTGCGTGGGCTGGTGGGAGGCCGGGTTTGTCATGCACCCCGCGTGCGGTGACTCAGCAGGCGGGCTCTGCGACCGCGGCCGGCGCGGGCTGCTACCGCGGATCAGAGCAGTTCCGGCGGTGCGCGGCAGCCGTGGGTTGCTGCGGTGCCCGTGGCGTGCGGTGGTGCGCCCGCGTGGCCGGTGGGCCGCCGCGCGCCAACACGGCCTTTACAAGCCCTGCCATAGGCGGAGGCCGTAACCAAACCCCACACTCACCACAGACATGAGGTTCAGCCGGGCGTTGCTAAGGATTCGAGAGATCGAGAACTCGTTCCAGAAGGTGGACCGCACGATCACAGACGCGCTGGGCAACGTGTACGCGCGAGAGGCCAAGGAGCTGTACGACCAGCCCGCGGAGCCCGACACGTTCGAGGGCCGGGTGGCCGCGACGCCGGAGCTCGCGGACGTCTACCTCAGCGTGTCGACGCGGCTCGGCAAGGGCGAGATCCTGGTGAAGCCCGTCGAGGGCAACCCCACCGGGCTCACGGAGGTGTTCGAGCACCCCGATCCGCGCACGTCGCTGCTGCAGGTGTACGACCACACGCTGGCGCTCATCAAAGACAAGTTCCCCGCCCACAGCGTGTACCGCACGGCGGTGGAGAACCTGACGCAGGCGCGCCGCGCGCTGGTCGAGAAGAGCGCCTCCCGCGAGGAGATCGAGAAGGCCGTGGGCAGCGGGCTCGTCGAGGAGATCCTGATCCAGGCCGCGGACGAGTTCCGCCTCGCGGAGGTCATGGCCGAGCACAAGGTGTGGTCGGAGCTCGAGGAGAAGCCGCTGCCGGACCAGTGGGTCGCGCACGCGGTCAAGACGCACGAGCCGCTGGACCACTAGATAGAAGTACATACTAGAAGCACGAAGCATGATAAAGAAGGCTGAATCTACGTAAATAACGCTCGCGCGGATGCTGCCGGCACGCAGGCACGCACGGGGCACGCATGGGGCACCAACGGCCCGGCTAGCAGCAACCGCCGCTGCTGCCCTGCTCGTGCTCGGGCTTGATGGTGCCCTTGCCGGCGGGCTGCGTCTCGGGCCCCAGGTGCTCCCTGATGTTCCTCGCGAGGGTGAGGAAGGCGTCGTCGACGCCCTCGGCGGTCTTGGCGCTGACCTCGATGAACGGCAGGCCGAGCTCGGCGGCCAGGGCCTGGCCCTGCTCCGGCGACACGCGGCGCTCCTCGGCGAGATCCTTCTTGTTGCCGACCAGGATGACCTGCACGTCCTGGCGCGCGTGCTCGTTGATGTTCTGGTGCCATTCGCGGATGTCGTGGAAGGACTTTTCGTCGGTGACGTCGTACACCAGCAGGAAGCCCATGGCGCTGCGGTAGTACGCGGTGGTGATGGTCTTGAAGCGCTCCTGGCCGGCGGTGTCCCACACCTGGAACTTCGCGCGCTTGCCGTCGAGGTTGGCGGTGCGGATCTTGAAGTCGATGCCGATGGTGGCGATGAAGCTGGGGGTGAACTCGTCGCTGCAGAAGCGCATCAGGATGCACGACTTGCCCACGGAGGAGTTGCCGATCAGCAACACCTTCATCAGGTAGTCGAATTGCTTGGTATTGTTGTTGCTCATGCTGGGCTGTGAAGGGCGGTCCGGTCTCAAAATTTGCCGCGCTGCTGGTCTGCGGTTACGTTACTTCTGTCGCCTGCTCTTTCCTAACTGGGTGTGCCGTCGTTCGCAGTCCGTGCCGTCCTGGGGTGTCAAAACTGGTGGTGCTCGTGCTGCTGTGGTGGCCGGCGCTGGGTGTAGGGCGGGCTGGTGGCAGGCCGCTGACGTAACCCATTTGCTCTGGCTCCGCTCCGGGCCGTACCCTAGAGCACCGGTGTGGGCCGCACGGTGGGGCTGCGGTGGGCTGCGGGCTGCAGCGGTTCGTTCGGCCGTGGCAGACGGTGCTCGCCAACGGCCCACGGCGCCAGGACCGGCTCGCGCGTTTCCCCCAGTGCCACGGCCCACGCGTCGCCGGGCTGGGAGGTGGCCTTTAGGGTCCAGCCCAGGGCTCTTTTTGCAACATGCCCACAGTTTCTGTTGACCGCGAGGACCTTTTTGAGTCGCTTGGACGCCCGTACACCAAGGACGAGCTCGACGAGCTGTGCTTCCTGTACGGCATCGAGCTCGACGACTGGCTGGAGGCCGGCGAGGACGGCGAGGAGCGCGCGACCGTCAAGATCGACATCCCCGCCAACCGCTACGACATGCTGTGCTTCGAGGGCATTTCGCGGGCCCTCAACGTCTACCTGGGCAACGAGGCGCCCCCGAAGTACACGGTGGTCAAGCCCAGCCGGCCCATGCGGCTCACGGTGGAGCCCGAGGTGGCGCAGGTGCGTCCGTACGCGGCGTCCGCCATTCTGCGCGGCATCCAGTTCACGCCGCGCCGCTACAAGAGCTTCATCGCGCTGCAGGACAAGCTGCACAACAACATCTGCCGCAACCGCTCGCTGGTCGCCATCGGCACCCACGACCTGTCCAAGATCAAGGGCGACGTGCGCTACCGCGGCGTGCCGGCGCAGGACGTCAAGTTCCGCCCGCTGAACCAGCAGGCCGAGATGACCGGGCCGCAGATCTTCGAGCATTACACCCACGTGGACAAGCACCTGGCGCGCTACGTGCCGCTGGTCTCCGAGAGCGCCGTGGTGCCGCTGTTCGTGGACGAGGAGGACACGGTGCTGTCGCTGCCGCCGCTGATCAACTCGGACCACACGAAGATCACGCTCGAGACGCGCGACGTGTTCTTCGACCTGACGGCCACCGACAAGACCAAGCTGGACATCGTGCTCAACGAGGTCGTGGCCATGTTCGCGGCCTACACCGAGCAGCCGTTCACCGTCGAGGCGGTCGAGGTCGTGTACGCGGACGGCTCGCAGCCGGCCACGCTGCTGCCGCAGCTCGACGTGCCGTACACGCTGGACGCCGACATCGCGTACCTCAACGAGGTGCTGGGCCTGCAGCTCAGCGGCGCGGAGTACGGCAAGCTGCTGGCCAAGATGATGCTCAAGGCCGAGGTGCGCGGCGAGCAGCTGAGCCTGGAGATCCCCAAGACGCGGCCGGACATCCTGCACCAGTGCGACATCATCGAGGACGCCGGGATCGGCTACGGCTTCAACTCGCTGTCGCGCGCGTTCCCGGGCAGCTCCGGGCTGATCGGCACGCCGCTGCCCATCAACCGCGTGGCCGACATTCTGCGCAACGAGGCCGCCCAGGCCGGCTGGGCCGAGGTGATGCCGCTGACGCTGAGCTCGGTCGAGGAGAACTTCGACTGGCTGCGCAGGAGCAACGACGGGTCCGCGGTGCGGCTGGCCAACCCCAAGACCATCGAGTACCAGGTGGTGCGCACCACGCTGCTGCCGGGCGTGCTCAAGACGGTGCGCGAGAACCGCAACCACGCGCTGCCCATCCGCGTGTTCGAGAGCGGCGACGTCGTTTTCCAGGACCCCAGCGCCGAGCGCCGCGCCCGCAACCAGCGCAACTTCGCGGCCGTCTACGCGGGCACCACCGCCAACTTCGAGATCCCGCAGGGCCTGCTGGACCGCCTCATGAAGATGCTGCGCTACTCGTTCGGCAAGTCCAGCGACCGCGGCTACTGGCTCGAGGAGGCCGAGCACCCGCAGTACTTCCCTGGCCGCAGCGCCAACATCGTGCTCAAGCAGGGCGACGCACAGCCGAAGGTGATTGGCACGCTGGGTGTGCTTCATCCGGAGGTTCTGCACAAGTTCGACCTGCCGTTCGTGTGCTCCTCGTTCGAGCTCGATGCCACTGTGTTCCTGTAGCTACAGCACACGTAGTTCATTAAGCGATCGGGCGAGCGGCGGGTGTATGTCGCAGTGAAATTCCCGCGGGTGTCGCAGTGAAATGCGGACTCAAATTCCGCTATAATATTGTTTCCGTATAGCTGCACTAGTATTGGACATATATACATTTTATGCCTGTGTCGATGTCGAGTGACTCAAATTCCGCTAATTTATTTGCGCATTGCTGGAATGCCTTAAGTATCGGCATATATTAATGTATATACTGTAGGGGTGTTTGTGGAGTTATGCCATCACGAAACCGACGATCCATTCTCGAATTCGCTGTACTTTTATTTGCGCATAGCTGGTACGAATGCCTTGAATATCGGACATATATATATTGAAATATATATATTGAAAAGCCCCTAGTAGTGGTATTCGTCGCGAGGATGTAAGCTATACCACCGACGAAACCGACGACCCGTGCTTCTCAAATCCCGCTGTAATTTTATTTGCGAATTGCTGGTACAAATGCCCGGCTTGCGTAAATATATATTAAAAAGCCCTAGGAGTGGTATTCGTGGTGTTAAGCCACCGAAACCGTCAATTCGTGCTCCTCAAATTTCGCCGTAATTTTATTTGCATATAGCTGGCACCATGCCTCAGTTATCGTTAATAGCTGGAAGTAGTACAATATATATATTCTAGAGAGGCTGTAGTAGTATTCACGATGTAATTGCCGCCGAAAGTGTATGTCTTTTTTTCGAGCTGTAATTTTGTCTACAGACAGCTGCTGCGAGTAGCTCCAACTAGCTCAATATATATTTCATATATATATCCTAGAAAGGCTGTAGTAGTGGCGCTCGTGCTGTTATTGCCGCCGAAAGTTTGGGTCTTTTTTTCGAGCTGTAATTTTATCTGCACAAAGGTGCTACAAATAGCTCCAACTAGTTCAATATATATATTTTATATATATATCCTAGAAAGCCTGTAGTAGTGGCGCTCGTGCTGTTATTGCCGCCGAAAGTTCGGGTCTTTTTTTCGAGCTGTAATTTTATCTACAGACAGCTGCTACAAATAGCTCCAACTCGCTCAATATATATATTTCATATATATATCCTAGAAAGGCTGTAGTAGTGGCGCTCGTGCTGTTATTGCCGCCGAAAGTTTGGGTCTTTTTTTCGAGCTGTAATTTTATCTACAGACAGCTACTACAAATAGCTCCAACTAGTTCAATATATATATTTCATATATATATCCTAGAAAGCCTGTAGTAGTGGCGCTCGTGCTGTAATTGCCGCCGAAAGTTTGGGTCTTTTTTTCGAGCTGTAATTTTGTCTACGGACAGCCGCTACAAATGGCTAGAAGTAGCTCAATATATATATTTCATATATATATCCTAGAAAGCCTGTAGTAGTGGCACTCGTGCTGTAATTGCCGCCGAAAGTTTGGGTCTTTTTTTCGAGCTGTAATTTTATCTACGGACAGCCGCTACAAATGGCTAGAAGTAGCTCAATATATATATTTCATATATATATCCTAGAAAGCCTGTAGTAGTGGCACTCGTGCTGTAATTGCCGCCGAAAGTTTGGGTCTTTTTCGAGCTGTAATTTTATCTACAGACAGCTACTACAAATAGCTGGAAGTAGTTATATATATTGAAAAGCCGCTTGTAGTGGTGTTCGACGCGTGGATGTTATGCGACCGACAAAGCCGTCAATTCGTACTTCACACATTCCGCTGTAATTTTATTAGCATAGCTGGCACCAATACCTCTGTTAGCGCGAAAGGCCTCTAGTAGTGGCATATAGCTGGCATACCATTGAGTGACACTGGGTGGTACTGATGATACTTCTGCATCACACTACTGGGCCACACTACTGCGTGATGCTGCCACTGAGTGATACTGCCACTGAGTGATACTGGTACTACTGCATGATACTGGGTGACACTGCTGCCTTAGTGATAGTACTGATACTACTGCGTGATACTACTTAATGATGCTGGGTGTACCATTGAGTGGCACTGGGTGGTACTACTGCACAGTACTAAATGGCATACTACTGGTACTACTGAGTGGCACTACCGGCACTGAGTGATACTGGTGATACTGTATCATACCATTGGGTGATACTTAATGATACTGCGTGCTACTACTGAGTGACTGCATGACACTGGGTGATACTACTGACACTACTGAGTGGTACTGGATGATACTACTGAGTGACACTGAATGATACTACTGAGTGATACTACTGGCACTGAGTGATACGCGTCACACTGAGTGACACACTACTGAGTGACTGAGTGGTACTACTGACACTACTGCGTCACATGGGTGATACTACTTAGTACTACTGAATGATACCGCTGAGTGATACTGGGTAATACTACTAACACTAGTGAGTGATACTACTGAATGACACTACTGCGTCACATGGGTGATACTACTGCGTCAAACTGAGTGACTGAGGTACTACTTCGTGATACACTACTACTTCACACCACTGGCTGCGTCACACTGACTGCACACATTACATCCAAGCTCGTCATAAAGAGACAAGCATCCACAGCACATCTGCATCTAGCAGCACATCTGCCGGCCTTGCCATCCAACCAACCGCACTCCCATTCTACGATCAGCATGTGCAGGAGCAAGGCCCCGCCGAGGAATACCGCCTTGAACTTGGCTCTCCGCCATTAGGATCGTGTAGCCCACGGCGGCACGTAGGCCTTGACCACTCCGCTGCTTGGTGGGGTTGTGGTGCTCGCGTGGGTGTAAGTATGTCCAAACCGCCCGAGTGACTTAAATTTCGTTGTAATTTTATTTGCGCATAGCTGGTACGAATGCCTTGAATATCGGACATATATATATTTTAATATATATATTGTGAAAAGCCCCTAGTAGTGGCACTCATGTAGTTATGCCATCACGAAACCGACGATCCATGTTTCTCGAATTCCGCTGTACTTTTATTTCCGTATAGCTGCTATGAATGCCTTAAGTTTCGGACATATATATATTTATATATATGTATTGAAAAGCCTGTAGTAGTTGTATTCACGGAGTTATGCCATCGCGAAACCGCCGGTGCTTCTCTTTCGCTATGATTTCATTTCCGTTACAGGGACGCTTCGCCTACTTCATTAGTTTATATAGAGTTTCGCCCGCAATGCCTCCAAACACTAGGCCCACGCCTACCCACTGCATGCCGGTCAGCTTGTGGTTGAACATGGCGACCGACAGCAGCATCGACATCATTTTTCGGGTGACCGTCGTGGTGACCAAGACCAAGGACCCGAACTGCTCGAGCGTCAGGAAGATGAAGATCTGGCCCATCGCACCGCACGCTCCGAACAACAGAATGTCTCTGAACACGGCGATGTGGTTGCGCATGAACCACAGCGTCTCCTCCAGCTGCGACCGGTACAGAACCAGTGAGACCAGCGCATAGACGGCCGAGAAACAGTTCAGCACAAACATCATCTGCGGACCCGACACCTGCTTGGACGGGCCGTACTTGTGGAACATGTCGTCCTGGGACGTGTTGTACAGCCCGTCCAGGAACAGGCTACCGCACAGCAGTGCAAACCCGTACATTCGGCTGGCTGGGTCCACGGGCACGGCAGCCTTGCTGGCATGCTTCGACGACTGGTACAGGCTGAACACAAACACGCCAGTGGTCACCAGAATCACCACCACGTACTTGTAGACGGGGAAGCTGCGGCGGTAGATGGTGAGGTGCACGGCCATTAAGGGGAGCAGCTTGCACGACTTCGCCAGAAGCATGGTGACGTAGTCGACGTATTTTAGCGACCCGTACGAGAGCGGCGTCGACAGACTGTGGCACAGCGCGATGAACCCGTAGTTTTTGAGAATCTGCTTGTTGCGCGGCCACACCTGGCCCGAGGTCTTGGCCTTCAGGAAGACGTACCCGCCAAGCATGGCAAACGTGGACTGCACCAGCGTGATGGCGTACGAGCTCCGGAAGATGCGCAGGTCGGGGCCGTAGGGAGTGGTGGATATCCGCTCCTGCAGCACGGCCCACGACAGAAACGAGGCGTATATTCCTACTACGCATACGATGAGGGACAATATGCTTCCGCTTTTTTTCTTGGCCATTGGCGCCTCCTCCTTTGCGACGGTGGCTTTTTGGCCCGCTTGGACCCGCTGCTTGACCTCCATGTAGGAAGGAAGGCCCTACCCACACACCTACACGTATCCACGCGAATCCACGCGTATACATACGTGCGTATTCATACGCAGCCACCCCGCAGGCAACCCACCGCAGATACATAGACAGATATCATTAATCATTACATTTTATAGAGGCTGCCCTTATGCCCGAATTTCGAGTTGAATCCTAAAAGCCCGTTGATGTGGCCAACCCAGTCGTCGGTCTCAGATCCCTTGGTGACGCACCACACGCCTTCGTCGGGATTGATTTCGACCGACACGGTGTCTCCCCGGGCCAGCTCCAGGCAATTGTCGCCGTCCAACGCCAGGCACGAGGGCCCTCGGGCGTTGTTCGCGATGCGGATCGCCACGTGTGCGTCCTGCGGCAGCACCAGCGGCCGGAAGGACAGTGACCGGGGACAGATGGGGGTCAGCAGCATGCATTCCACCCCCGGGTGGACGATGGAGCCCCCTGCACTCAGAGAGTACGCGGTGGAGCCGGTTGGGGTCGACAGCGAAATGCCATCGGCGATGGCTGTGGTCAAGTGCTGTCCATTGACGGAGATCTCCAGCTCGGCCAGGTGCGGCGAGTGTCCACGGTGGATGGCTGCCTCGTTCAGGGCCCTCAGGACCGTGCTGGAATTAGGCATCTTCACTCTGAGCCGCGACCGCTTGGTCACCAGCGCACGGCTCTCGTAGACGTTGCGGAACGCTTCCTGAGACTCCTTGTAGTTGAACGGTAGCAGAAACCCCAGCGTCCCCATGGAGAACGGCAGAACTGGGGGCACTACCTGGGATTGAGACCTCATTAGCGACACTGCCCGCAGAATCGTACCGTCTCCACCCAACGAAACGATCAGATCCATGTGGTTGACCATGTCTTGAGGATTGTTGAGCTCCTGCACACAAGGGAGCTCCAGCTCGTGCTTTGTTTCGGACTCCGCCAGTATATTTACGGGGTACGTCGACGCCAGGTGCTGGACAAACTCGCGCGACGAGTCCAGGACCTTCTTATCGTTGGCCTTTTTGGCAATGAATATGTTCCGTGGCGGCTGCGGCCATATTAGTTGCGTTATTCCTGTTTTAATGGGGTTGAAAACGGGCCTGATCCGCGCCGGAAGCATCTACTGTAATAAGTCACCTGGGCAAGGTAGATACCGCCGATAGCGCCAACGTAAATACTATATTTGGCATAATATGTGGTAAAGGGGCCACACGCTAGGCATGGATGTTGTAACCGGTATTTAACCAATACTTCACTAGTAATATATAGGCCGTAATTTTTAGGTGTCTTTCAGTTCAGTCTGACTGCTATCCATACTTCAACATAGTCTTGCCAGCCACGTGTGTCACAACAAATGTAGAACGTACTGGCGGATGTGTGGTGTCCGGTGTGTCAGTGTGTGTGATCTACGAGCATAGCATTAGAGTGTCACTGCTGTATGCCGGTGTATTTCCGATATGTCTGCTGTATGTCACTGGCGTGTGATCTACGAGCATGGAGTGTGTGACCTGCTGGTATCACTGGAGTATGTCACTGGCGCACTGGAGTCACTGGAGTCACTGGAGTCACTGGAGTATGTTGCTACTAGCATGGAGTGTGATCTTCTGGCATATCACTGGAATATGACACTAGAATACATGTATCCCTACTGTATGTCTGCTGTATGTCGGTAGGTCTGGTGTTACTGGTGTGTGCCTGGTGTATATCTGGTGTATTCCCGGTGTGGTGTATTCCCGGTGTGTGTCAAATAAATACTCACGCATGTATGTCACTTGAGTCGCTGGAGTATATACACCGTATATGCATGATACGCCAGCCGACATCGCTTGAATTTTGTCTGTAATACTTACATGGCAGACATGAATTAATGCACATTTATAGATGCTTAAGCTACGGTATATACATGTATAGCATATGTGCATCGTGGGATGTGCTGTCTTTTATCATACTGTCATGAGAGTGTCGTGATTCCCTTATATCGTGAGGGATCATTGAGGGCTTCATGTCAACTCGTGGAGCATACTGTAGATATTATAAGTATATTTTATAGTAGAATGCTAGGATGTGTTAGATTGTCCCACCTCTTTACAAATCGCTACAGCATGGCTCACAGTTGCATACTAGTATCACATTACGCAGAGTTCAAATCTAGCTAATCTTCTGTTAGTCAAGCCACCTTAAACTTCTGACCTTTTGATATTTGAGATTACTACTGTGAACCTGTAGAGTTTGGTATCTGTATCCGCATATCATTATATATCTAAGCAACTACATGCATGCTTGTGAGTGCGTTGCAGTACGGACTGCCGAAAGCGGCTCCAGACTGGAGTACTCGGTGTCGTTGTAGTAGCTGAAGTCGAAGTCATCACCTCGAACTTCGAGTGGATATGCATTTTTCGCCAAACTTGTGCATCTTCCACACCAGTTTTGTCCATATTGATGAACGCAAGCATTTAGTGTGTGGTATTATTGGAGTGTCACTGGTGTGTCTGGTGTATGACACTGGCATGTCTCAGTGGTGTGTCTCAATGGTGTGTGTTACTAGTGTGTGATCTACGGGTGTATCACTGGAGTATGTCATGGTATATGTCTAGTATCATTGGAGTGTCACTGCAGTCATTGGCGTATGTCACTGGAGTTACCGGTGTATGTCTGGTATCTGATCTTCAGGCATATCACTGGTTATGTCTCTGCAGTATGTTGCCTACTAGCATGGAGCGTGTGCTGTAATCATTGGAGTATGTTGCACGGAGAGTGTTATATAGCAATATCACTGGCGTAGGTCTGGTGTATGTCACTAGCGTGTGTCTAGTGTATCTCACTAGTTTATCTCACTGGCGTATATCTGGTATGATCTGCTGGTATCATTAGAGTATGTTACTGGTGTCACTGGTGTATATCACTGGTGTATGTCACTGAAGTATATCTTCTACTCGCATTGATAGTGTGATCTACGGGTATCACTGCAGTATGTCACTGGTGTACGTATACTCGCACAGAGGGTGAACTTCTGGTATATCACTGGTGTATATCACTGGTGTATGTTACTGGTGTTACTGGTGTGGGTCTGCTGTGTCTGCTGTATGTCACTGGCGTGTGACCCACGAGCATAGAAGTGTGATCTGCTGGTATCACTGGGGTATGTCACTAGAGTTACTGGAGTATGTCGCATAGTGTGTGATCTACGGGCATACCACTGGAGTCACTGGAGTCACTGGAGTATGTCGTATGGTGATCTACGGCCATATCACTGGAGTATGTCACAGGAGTCGCATGGTGGGTAATCCACGGGCGTCACTGGAGTATGTCACAGTGTGTATCACTGGTGTGTGACCTACAGGCATATCACTGGTATACTCACTCATGTGTGTCACAGGAGTCACTGGTGTCACTAGTGTATGTCTGGTATATGTCCACTGCTGTATGTCCGTTTTATGTCACTGGCGTGTGATCTGCTGGTATCACTGGTATATGTCACTGGAGTATGCTGTCTACTAGCATGGCGTATGGTGTCATTGGAGCGTCACTAGTATGTTTCTGCTGTTTATCCGGTGTAGGTCTGGCGTATGTCTGGTGTGATCTAGTATCATTGGAGTATGTACTGGTGTCACTAGTGGTTGTCACTGAAGCACATGGTCTACTCACATGGAGAGTATGATCTATGGGTATCACTGGTGTATGTCACTGGTGTATGTCACTGAAGCACATGGTCTACTCACATGGAGAGTATGATCTATGGGTATCACTGGTGTGAAGCACATGGTCTACTCGCATGTGTATGCTTCTACTGGCATTGGAGGTCACTGCAGTTACTGGCGTATGTCACTGGAGTACGTCGTCTACTTGCATGGAGTGTGATCTTCTGGCATACCACTGGAATATGACACTGGAACACACATGTATCCCTGCTGCATGTCCAGCGTGTGTCACTGGTGTGTGATCTACATATCATTACTATGCTGTTACTAGCATGGAGTGTGTGTGATATCATTGGAGTGTCACTGGCGTAACACAGTCCCTAGGGCTATGAAATAAATATACTACTCTAAATCATCGAACTGGAGCTGCGGCTGGTTGTCTGGTTTCGATTCACGTGTAGTTTTCTTGGTGGGGGACGGCGAAGGCTGGCCCGGCTGGCCGAGCTTTGAGGCGGCTGGGCTGTCGTAGTAAACAGCACTCCCCGGCTTGAGCGGCTCATCCTCCTCGAACTCCTCGAATTCCGGGGGAAGGTCATCGTTGTTGTGCTCGGGCAGCGGCATCGGCTCCTGCTCGAACACCATTCTGGGCTTCATGCTTTCCATTTCGCTGCGGAGTGCGTCGACGTCAAACAGCGTCTCGCCCTGGCTGCTGTGGCGCGGGACGTCGCCTGCACCCACCGGATCATCGCCAGCCTGGGCGGTCTTGGACTTTGCACGCTGCATCCAGTCGAAGTTCCACGAGGAGAAGAACCCGCTCTTCTTGGGCTTCTCGACGGTGTCGAGCTCGTTCAGCAGCTTGCGCTGCTTCTCGCGCAGCTGGTCCGGGTCCGGATCCTCGATTTCCTCGAACTCCTCGCTCAGCACTGCCCACCCGCACTGGGCCAGCAGCGACGGCATCTTGGCACGGTACTGCATGTGGCCGTCGACGGTGTCACTGACGTCCATGTTCTCGATCTGCAGGTCCTCCGTCTCCTTCTCGGGAATGGAGTCCAGGCCCATCACCATGCCGTATCGCTTGGCAGCCGGGAACAGGAAGGCCAGGATCCAGTCGTTCCGGCTGTACCCGTTGACGTAGCGCCCGCTGACGACGGAGCGCGCCTGCCTGAAGTTCTTTTTGTTGTAGAAGACCGGGGTTCCGAACAGAAACACGTCCTGGACCAGCCCAAACTGCTGCTTGCGGCCCAGCTCGGTGATGCACGAGTAGATGACCCGCGCGCCCAGGCCGTAGCCCACCAGCGTGGCAGGCCGCTTGCCCAGCTTGCGGTTGATCAGCGTGTCCGCCAGAATGTACCCCGCAGCCCAGGCGCGGTCGAGCGACACGCTCCAGGGGTTGTCCACCAGGTAGCTGAGCTTGGCCAGCCACATCGGCGCCTGCAGCGAGGCCAGCAGGACAGTGAAGATGGTAGCGGCCAGGATCTGCTGCACGCCGAACGCCAGAGCCTCGGTGGCCAGAATGTTGATGGTCTGGCCCAGCGAGCGCATCATTTCCGGCTCCCAGTGCACGGAAAGCACGTCGCCCATGATGGGGTCGATGGTGGAGAACGGCAGGCGCACATCGTCGTCTTTGCCCGTCATCCACCCGCTGATGGTGATGATCAGATTAACGCGGTTGTTGTTGTAGATCGGCCGGAACTCGAACGTCTTGACGTGGCCCGCACGTCGCAACATGGCCCGGGAGCCCACCGTCGCGCCCACAGCCGTGCTGGCCGTGGTGATCAGAGCGGTTCCGCCCACCCCAGCCAGGAAGCCCGCGGTGCCGGTGATTCCGATGGTTCCCAGCGCGCCCGCGAGACCCGCGCCGACCACTGGAGCCAGCAGCCCGCCGCTGAGGCCAATGACGAGGCCTCCGCCCACGGTAGCCAGGCCCACGTAGGCGTATTTCTTCCGCAGCGCCTTGCGACGGCGCATTTCAATGATGTCCTCTTCGGTCCAGTCCTGGTCGGCCGTGTCGTCGATCTGCAGCACGTCCGTGACCTTGCGCTCGAACTGGGCCACCTCGTTGGCCGAGATCCCCAGCTTGTCGGCGATGATCATCAGCGCAGACCGCGACCGCGAGTCGTAGCTGCCCTCGCCGAGCAGAATCAAAAACATGTCGCACATGATTGTCCATTTGACGTCCACCTCCATTCCCTGCGACATCTGCGAGTACCGGGGCAGGTCTTCGTGGAGCTCATCCGCGTCAACGTCGTCGTCGAACACCAGCTCGGTCTTGGGTTCGTCGGTCTTGGGTTCGCCGGTCTTGTTGTCTCCACTTGCGTCTGCTCCACTTGCATCCGCGTCCGCCTCAGGCTTCACCACCTTCACGGTGGGTTCGTACACCTCGATCTTGCCGTCTTTGTCGACCCGCTGGTGCCGCTTCAGGCACGGCGTGAGGTCTTCCGCCTGCAGGTTGTGCGTGGCCAAGGACTCGATCATGAGCTGCTCGTCGTTGTCGAGGCCCAGGTGGCTGTAGAGCCTGAGGATGATCTTCGAGCCCCACTTCTGCAGCGACTCCACCTCGATGCGGCTCTTGGGGCCGTGCTTGCGTACCTTGTTGGCGATCTCGGCCAGCGTCAGCCGGAACAGCCCAGCGTAGGCAATGCGCTGCTCGTCCGTGAGCATGGACTTGGTCGCGGCCATCTGGAACTCGGAGTCCACCTCGTCGGTTGGCTTGTGCTGGTCGAACAGAAAGTCCGTCTTGTCGTCCAGGCTGGTGACGCTGGCGGTGTCGTCGTTGCTGGCCACGCGTGTGTACCCGGAGGCAGCCGCGTTTCCGGCACTGGAGTCTGCCTCCTGCTCGATCTCCACCAGCAGGTTGTTCTTGTCGTCGTACACCTCGTACGAGCCCACCGTCGGCATGGGTTCCCAGTTGTCATCGCTGAGATCGTGCTCGTCCTCCACGGGGAGCCCGTTGTCGTTGGAGATGTGCAGCTTCTCCACGTTGCCTTCCAGGTCCTGGCGGTACTCGATGTGGCTGTTTCCTCTTTTGTGGCCTTTGTGCTCAGAATAGGCCGGTGGGGCGATCTCCGAGTCAGAGAAGTGCACGCTGCGCGGACTGGACACAGGGTCGGTGGGCACAGACTTAGTGGCAGAGTTAGTGGCAGAGTTAGTGGACTCAGAGTTAGCGGACCCAGAGTTAGCGGGCACAGAGTTAGTGGCAGAGTTAGTGACAGAGTTAGTGGCAGAGTTCGTGGACCCAGAGTTAGTGGACCCAGAGTTGCTGGGCACAGAGTTCGTGGAAGCAGAGTTAGCGGACCCAGAGTTAGTGGCAGAGTTAGTGGCAGAGTTAGTGGACCCAGAGTTAGTCGCAGAGTTAGTGGCAGAATTGGTGAACACATAGTTACTGGATCCTGTTGTCAGTTGCTTTGTGGGCGTGCTGGGTGCTGGAACGTCATTCTGAATGCTTTCTCGTGTCGTCTGTGGTATAATGCCTGTGCCATCTGTCCTCACCCCGGCCTCTGGAGTGCTGAATTTCTCAGAATCCGCTCTGCTCTCCACGTTGTTCTCCGCTTCCGTGGAACCGTCCCGTTCCTGGTCTGCTTTTCGAGGCACCAACGTGCTCGTGCTGGCATGGGAATGGTACCCCACACTATGCAGATCGCCCTCGTCGTCCAGGTCGAGGCTGTGATAGAAACTCAAGGTCGGTGCGTCCTTGCTGGCGGGTTCTAGTGACGAATTGAAAGGGTTGGCCTTGCTGCGGTTGTAGGTATAGCTGGGACCCACCCCGGGATACTGGCTCAGGTCGTCCTCTTCCAGCGAGGAGTTGCGGGAGTGTCTAATCCTGCTTGCTGGGGGCACCTGCGGAGAAGATATGTCGTGGGAGAAGCCCAAATCGTGCTCATGCGCACCCCATGGGTCTGCGTCGTCTATGCCGCTATTGGTATCACTTGCCCATGGATTAGGCTCGGGCTCACCCAACCGAAACTCCAGAAACGCCTCATCCCCTGACATGTTCTTGACTGGTTAATTGTGTTCCTGGTTGTTGTGCGGTTGTTGTCGTGGTGGTTGTGTGGAGCTGCAAGTCTGGGTTACTAACCGGCCTTATCCTCACCCGCCCACACAGTTAATGGAACATGGGAGCCAACGCCATGAAGAGACGAATGGATTAGAGACGAATGGATTAGAGCCCAATGCGGTCTCGGGGGCTCCTGCTAAACGTGGTTGGGAGAGCCAAGGTGAAAGCCCCGATGCGGGCCTTAGTCCGGGCCACAGTCCGGGCCACAGTCCGACCCGTCCGAGCCGTCCGAGCCATCCAAGCCAAAGTCCGGGCCACAGTCCTAAAAGACGCAGTCCTGAAAGCCATTTCAAAAGTGGAACCGTGGAAGATGAGGGTCTGAGGACTGACGAGGGCCCAAATGAAGAGCCTGATCAGGATCCTGGAAGTGGGCCTGAACGTGAGCATGAACCAAGAATTGGGCCTGTTCAGGAGTCTAGAAACGGGCCTGAACTTGTTCAGAATCCTGGAAGTGGCAATTTGGTATCTAATCTAGATGAGAGCCCAAAAGAACGTGAGCAGCAATCTGGAAATGTACCTGGTCAGGAGCCTAGAACTGTGCCTGATCAGGAACCTGGAAGTGGCAATTTGGCATCTAACTTAAGAGGTAAACAGAAATCTGGAAGCGGGTCTGATCAGGAGTCTAGAAATGTGCCTGATCAGGAGCCTGTTCAGGAACCTAGAAATATGCCTGATCAGGAACCTGGAAGTGGCAATTTGGCATCTAACTTAAGAGGTGAACAGCAATCTGGAAGTGGCAATCTGGCATCTACATATGTGCCCGGTCAGGAACCTGAAAGTGGGCCTGAAGGTGATCATCCTAGAAGTGCAAGTCCGACACATATACCAGGAGAAACGCATAGCCCAGGAGAAACACACAGTCCAGAAAGCCATGTCAAAGATGAAATACCCAAGGACGAAGGAAGTGTCAGCCCGAAGAGTGAAGGTCTCAAGAGTGAAGGCATTGGAAGTTTGAGCCCTAAGAGCGAAGGTCTCAAGAGCGAAGACACTGGAAGTGTCAGTCCCAAGAGTGCCAAGAGCGCCAAGAGCGAAGAACCCCGGAGTGTCAGTCCCAAGAGTGCCAAGAGCGAAGACCCCCGGAGTGTGAGCGACGGGCTCGAAAGTAGCGGGCAAGACGCATCCAAAGAACAGTCGGTCTTGAGTGACACCAAGGCTGACGAACTCGACGAGTCAAACATCCCGGACCGGCTGAACCAGGCGTATTCACTGGCTCAAGGTCGCACTTACACCCCAATGCCCTCGGTGGAGGACCAGCTGTACAGCCCGCTGGCGTATTCACCCGAGCAGCGGGACTCCGAAACCAACGAGGTGATAAGGCAAGCGCCCAAATACCTCAAGCTCTTCCGATATGACCACTGTGCCACGGACCTGCAGCAGTTCCCGAGCTTGGAGTACACGATCTGCGAGGAGCCTCCGTACCGGGCCCGGATCAACCCGCTCGAGCGTGGAGTGCACTGCCAGCTGACCGGAGACGACTTCGAAACGGTCACCTCCGGTGGCAACTACACCAGTGCAAAGGGCAATGTGTGCATGCGCGGGGGCTCCTGGTACTTCGAAGTGGACGTCCTCAGCCCCAACGTGCGCATCGGCATTGGCAGGCGCGAGGCTGGGTGTGAGGCTCCCGTCGGCTACAGCTCCTATAGCTACGGCGTGCAGAGCCAGCGCGGGCTGAGCGTCCACTGTGGCCGCACCAAGAAGTTCATGGAGCCGTTCGGGGCGGGCGACACGATCGGGTTCCATGTGCACATACCCATCGACTCCCGGCTGAGGCGGTTCCGTCGCAACAGAGTGCCGATCAAGTTCCGCAACCAGCTGTGGTTCGAGAGCTTGAACTACAAGAACACCGTGGAAATGGACGACTGGGAGTCGCAGCGAAGCCTGCCTCCCCCGAAGCCCGACCAGCTCATTCCCGGCTCGTTCTGCAGGGTGTACAAAAACGGCGTGCTTGCTGGCACTCTGGCAGAGCCTTTGCGGGACTTCCGGCCTCCGCATTCCCAGTTCGGCTTCTGGCTGAAGCTGCCGTCCATTGACGACGGCCTGCTGGGCTACTTCCCCATGATTTCTGTGCACGGGGAGGGTGCGGCCCGGCTCAACTGCGGTCCAGAGTTCAAGCACGCCGTGCCAGAGGGAGCTACGGGCCTGCATGAGCGGTACAACGAGCAGGTCGCGGATGACTTCGCCATGGATCTGGTCGACGAGCTCTTCTACGAGGACCTCGACAAGGAACTGCCTGATCTGGAGCGAACGGTTGGACTCCCCGAGTTTAGAGTGCGCAAGGTTGTTCGACCGAACCCATTTTTCAAAGATGAGAACAAAAACAGCATGTAATACCAGGGATGCGCAATGCGTAAGCATATAAGTGTAGCATTGTCGGTCACGCTCTACCCAGATCGAGCGTACTAATGATGATCTGCAGGGTCTACACAGTCAGGCCATTGATATACAGTTGGTATATAGAGTACTGTGGATCTACACGGTGGTAAGCATACAATGTATATAAGTGTAGCATTGTCGATCACGCTCTACCCAGATCGAGCGTACTAATGATGATCTGTGGATCTACACGGTGGTGGTAGTCCTATTGATCACATTCAGGTCGAATCTACAGAGGTCCTCGGTCTGTAGAGAGCAGTCGTCCAGTATAAATGCAGCCTCCTGGTGACAAGTCCTATATCTACAGGCAGTCATCTACATAGACAGGTCCAATATACAGAGGTCCTATCGCTCTGCAGAGTAGTCTTCCAATAAATGCAGCTCCCACTGATCGCAAACAGACCCTATGGATCTATAGGTAGTCCTCCTATAAATGCATCTGCCTACTGGTCACAGTCGTCCAATAGATCTATTGAAATGGTCCTCTATATAGGCTGTCCCAATTGATCCACAGAGGCTCGATCTACAGGGCTCGATGGATCTACAGGCAGTCGGCCTACTGAGCACATTCAGGTCCAACGATCTGTAGAGCAGTCATCCAGTATAAAGACAGCCCCTAGTAACAGGTCCTATATATCTACAGGCAGTAATCTATACAGACAGGTCCAATCTACAGAGGTCCTATCGGAATGTAGATAGTTGTCCAATATGAAGACAGACCCAATTGATCCCAGTCAGCCCAATTGATCCCAGTCAGTCCAATTGATCTGCAGGGGCAGGCATCCTATATAAAGACAGCCCTACTCATCACAGACATGACCTAGGTATCTACATAGTCGTCTTATAAATGCGTACCGAGTCTGTCCAATTGATCTGCAGGGCAGGCATCCTATATAAAGACAGCCCCTACTCATCACAGACATGTCCTATTTATCTACATAGTCGTCCTTATAAATGCGTACCGAGTCAGTCCAATTGATCTGCAGGGCAGGCATCCTATATAAAGACAGCCCTACTCATCACAGACATGACCTAGGTATCTACATAGTCTTATAAATGCGTACCGAGTCTGTCCAATTGATGGAAACTGTCCTCCGTTGTTCCTACTGAACTACAAAACAAACATACTCAGGCAGATCCTATGATCTGATGGCCTACATCCTGTATATGTTGCCGTCCGTATTTGGGGATATTATTGGGGTTGCATCAGGTCTGGGGCATCGGGTCTGGGGCATCAGGTCTGGGGTATATATATAGCGAGCCCAGCGTACCTGTCAACAACACACTCAATATGCCGTCTGACGCCTTCACTAAAGCCGCTAACGACGTTCAGAACCTCCCCACCTCTCCCACCGACCAGGAGAAGCTCAAGCTCTACGGCCTCTACAAGCAGGTCACCGTTGGCGACAACTCCTCCCCCAAGCCTGGCATGCTCGACTTCACTGGCAAGGCCAAGTGGCAAGCATGGGAGGACAACAAGGGCCTTTCCCAGGAAGAGGCCGAGAAGAAGTACATCCAGCTTGTTTCCCAGCTGCAGGAGAAGTACCACGCCTAAGTACCCATTTAGTTACGTAGCCTAATTGTCTTCCGCACGCCGTCCTCGCTGGCTTCCCTAGACCCCACACCCCGCCCTCCCAACGGCAGCGCCCGCTACTTTTGTCCGCTGGCCATACCATGTACCGGTAGGTTTGATCGCCCTACTACGAACTGTATTCGGTGCGCCACTACAATGGCACTAAGACCGCTAAATGTGCGCTGCTGCACGGCCAGGGAGTGCCTGGCGGGCTGTGGCGTGGTTCTCTACTGGTTTCCCCGGGTGGCCATTCCCCTGGCCATCGTGTGGGGCACTATCTCGCACATAGTGTACACGCGCCGGGTAGGCAACCTGGCCGTGGAACTGGTGCTGGGGAGCCTGGGCGTTATCTCGGGCGTGATTGCCTTCATTGCATATTACCAGGTGTGGCGGCAAGGGCCAGGATCGCCGCTGGAGTTCCCTGAGTTCCGAGTCGGCGACGAGGAGCAGAGATCGGGGCTGCAGAATGACGACATCGTTCCCGACATCATGGCAGACGCGGTCGAATCCCGCTACGATGGAACCGTGCGCTTCTGCAAGCGGTGCAACGTGTTCAAGCCGGATCGCACACACCACTGCCGCCAGTGCGGAATGTGCGTCCTGCGAATGGACCACCACTGCCCGTGGTTCACGATCTGCATCGGGCTCCGCAACCACAAGTACTTCATCCAGTTCCTGTGGTACGTCTGGGTTCTGTGCATGTGTGCTGACATCGTGGCGACTCCTTCGCTGTACCGGTTCTTCAGGGACCAGCTGTACTACGAGAAGAAGATCGAGATCAACTTGGTGTTTTTCACGCTGATCGCCGCTTTGTTCGTGCTCATCATCTCCGTGTTCGGCACTTACACCACCATGCTGGCAGTCGAGAACCGCACCACTATAGAGTCCATGGAGGCGGTGCCGTACCGCACCTCGTTGCCGGCGTCTGAGTGGAGGTATCGGCACCCGCCGTCTCGTGAAAACCTCGGCAACATATACGACATGGGCTGGAAGGCGAACATCGAGCAACTTTTCGGCAGTACATGGAAAGACTGGTTGCTGCCGATCCAGTCGAAACTGAAATACGACGGAAGGGTTTTCCCGTACAACAACGACCTCAGGTTGGCTGCAGAAGAGCGTGCCCAAACCGAAATAGCCATGCGCGAGCGGAAAAGAATGTTCGCCGCGTCGGTAGCATCATCATCTAATGCCTACCCCCATTAGCATATTCATTATTTATTCCGGTCTGCCAGCAGACTCTAGTGCCTTTGTACATTCAGTCTCATGATCTACTCTACTTACAACGTTATATACCACCTGCTTCATATCATTTCGTACCACTTAACATACGCACACACTACAAAAACACTGAATGTATTATGCAGAAGCAGCAAAGCAGTCCAAATCGGAAGAAGCCAATGAGCCACAAGGCGAACTCGCAGACCTCGCAAAACCTCTCCGAAGACTACACACTCCGTACATGTCCGCTATCATTTCACACTTTACGCTGTTTCTCACCATGACGTATCAAATATTTATTTCATTTCACGTAGCACCTTCCTTCATATCATACCCTCATTTCGCATGCTTGACGGATCAATTCATGCTTTATTCATCTACCACTTACCTTCATATCATACCCTCATTTCGTAACCAATTTAGGTTGTTCTCACCATTCATGCTCAATGCACTGAGCTCGAGGTCAGGCGTATCCTCTCGCTTGTATCAATTATTTATTTCACGCACCACTTTACCTTTCATTACACCTCTCGTCTCATCTTACCACATGTAGTGATCACATGTCTATTTTTCACTCACCATTTATTCATGCTCAATGCAGCAGTACTGAGCCCAAGGCATATTTCCGTCCGATGGTTTTCAGTGTCGAGCAATTTCCGGCGTATCGGCGGTAAAAGAAAGCCCAAGTCTAATTCATATACCCCACGGGCCGCCAATGCGGCTGTGGTCCCCCATAAGCTCAAGATGCCAATTGCAATGAAGAACCCATCACGCCAGTACCCGCTCGCTCGGCGCATTAAACGCCAAGTACATCTGCATATCGGGCCCACCAATTCGGGGAAAAGCTACACCGCTTTGAACGCCTTCAAGGCGGCCAAATCCGGGTTCTACGCGGGCCCGCTGCGAATGCTGGCCCGTGAAATTTACGATAGAATGGAGTCGGAAAACATTCCTTGCAATCTTATAACCGGTGACGAGGTAATGGAAAAGGAGGGGGCCGTGCTCAACAGTGGAACCGTGGAAATGATGGACCTTTCCCGCGAGATGGACGTGGCCGTCATCGATGAGATCCAAATGATCTCGGACCCCAATCGCGGCTGGGCCTGGACTCGTGCACTGCTGGGCGTGCGCGCTAACAATGTACACCTGTGTGGTGACCCCAATAGCGAGAATATCGTGGCCGCAATGCTCCAGGAAACGGGGGATGTCCTGCATGTTCATCGGTACGAACGATTGAATCCTCTAGAAGTCATGAAGCAGCCGCTGGACACCCCAAGCGACAAAAAGAGCAAGCAGAAGTCGCCTGGGTTCTATAGAAAGCTCCAGCCGGGCGACTGTATTGTGAGCTTCTCCAAAAAAAACGTCCAGTCACTGCGTGACAAAATCGTACAAGCATACAACGGCACAATGTGCTGTTCCATCATCTACGGCTCGTTGCCCCCGGAAACACGGGCCGAGCAAGCCCGCCAGTTCAACAATCCCGACTCGTCGGTGCGGTTTCTGGTCGCCAGCGATGCGATTGGCATGGGCCTCAACCTGGGAATCAAGCGGATCATATTCTCCACCCTGAGGAAATTCGACGGAAACGGAGTGCGCGCTTTAGACGTGAGTGAAATCAAGCAGATCGCCGGTCGTGCAGGCCGGTTTCGAACCGCTGACGGCTCTGAGGGCGAGAGCGGGCTCGTCACTGCCTTGGATGCTGACGATCTTCCTATCATCAAGAAGGCGCTGGAAACTCCCACGCCCAACATCAAGCAGGCGGTCATTATGCCGTCCAACCAGCTCATCCGGTCGGCCATGTTCCAGAACGAGATCGAAATGAAGGAAAACAAGCAGGTGTACTTCAGTAACGTGCTGGCCTCGGTGCTTTTCCACAACAACATTGGCCGCAACTACTGCCGGCCCCGGCTCGAAAGCACTGCGGAGGTGGCCAAGCTGTTCGACACAGTGCGCAATCTCTCGATTGAAGATCGCATGATTTTGGCTAACGCGCCGGTGCCCTCAGGCCAGCCCGTGGTCAGCGCAGCATTCCAGGAAATGTGCAAGGTCGTGGGCAACGGCCAGTCCTTCAATGCGCTGCAGCTGTTTCCCTCGATGATGAACTGGCTCGCCAACCCGAAGGCCGTGGGACAGACGCTGGAGGTGCTGCACAAAATCCTGACGCTGTTCCTGTGGCTGAGCTACCGCTTTCCCTGCAACTTCGTGGATAGAACCGGGGCAATCGACCTGAAACGCCTCTGTGAGGCCAGGTTTGACGAGCTGCTCCGCAATTCGAGAAAACGACTGGCCCCAGCCGGCAAGGCATCGGCCAAGCAAACCGAATCCATGGACGTCAGGGCCAAACTCAGCCGTAGAAAGCCGTTGCGCTAAGTGCTGCATGTATGTACATAGGTCAAGCTACTTTTATTCCCATGATCAATCTCTATATACGCTGTAACTCAACTCGACTCCTGGATCTTCTTGATCTTGGCCACACAGTCGTCGATGTCCACGTGGTTCCAATAGACCAGCGAGTTGGGCTCATCCTCAGTGGGAACCTCCATGATGTCCAGCTGTCCCTGGACCATATCCGCCTTCATGAAGTGGTTTTTGCGCTGGGAAACCCGCTTGAGCAGCTCCTCCTTCTCAACGGGGATCATGACAAATATCACTGTCAATTCGGGGGCTGCCTTGCGTATATGGTTACGGTACGCCTTCTTCAAACTGGAGCAGGCAGCCACACATGCATTGGTCTTCGACGACTCGGCGTATTTCGCACCCTCATGGGCCACCTTCGACAGCCAGTCCCAGCGGTCATCGTCGGTCAGGGCAATTCCATGCGACATCTTTTCAATGTTCTCCTTGGGGTGCAGCAGATCGCCCTCAACAAAGGTGCAGCCGATTTTCTCGGCTAAAAGGTTGCCGACGGTGGATTTGCCACATCCAGCGGGACCACCCACAATCACAAGTACTTTTTTAGCCGAATCCTCCGAAACCATCTGGAGCACTATGTGATTTTTCTATAATGCAAATGCGAGGAATGCAAGTGTGTTCAAATCAAAGGGGTGTTACAACGACGGTTGGGCAAGATGGCCCCCGACCTAGAAGCATACGGTCCTGAGGGTGTGGGTTATGGTACCAGTGGGGTTACTGGCCACCCTATATACCTGCTCGCCGCCCTACTCGGTACATGCAGATTGCTGTAGCTCAGTGATCACGCCCACAGGCCTACCCCGGATATGCAGTGTGCATAGCGCATATGCCTCTGGGGTTCCGTCTGCCAGATGGTAAACACAAGATAAGTACGTGATAATATAGAGACGCCCGATATGGATTATAACACCCCGCCTGGGGTCTAATTTTGATTCTACTGGGCTAGTTCCAGGATTTGCTTGGCTTCGACCACGCTGACACCAGGAGGTGCAGTTTTGGCCAGCTTGAGGGTGGCCAATCCCACATCATCGGCATAATTGGGATACTTGATCCAGCCCTGGAACCACGAGCGGTAGAAATACGGCAACACAGTCTCCATGACCGAAGTGCCAAACCCGCTGTGTGCACCCTCGCGTCCAAGCAGGGGCCCCGGCCTCAGAATTAGCGTTCGTTCGAACCCCAATTTCTTGACCTCGTTCTCGATCTCTCCTTTCATTTTAAGGTAGCCCATGAACGAGTTGGAATTCGCACCAGTAGAGCTGATGAGAACGAAGGTCTTGTAACCTTTGGACAGTGCGACTTTTGCAAGCCTCAATTGCAGATCATGGTCAATCAGCTTCTGTTTATCCAGGCCACCCGCAGCAGCGCGGGTAGTAGCGATACCAGAGAAAAACAGCGAGTTATCGCTCGTTGGTACCGGGATTCTCTTTTCCCATTCGTCAATGTCTCCAGACACTACTTCCTCCAGCTTTTCGGAGTTCGGAGGCGAAATCGAGAGCTTCTTTCTTGAAAATGCGTAAAGTTTAGGTACCTCATTTTGGGAGAGTGCCAATCTAATGAATGACGATGCACAAAGACCGGTGGCGCCGACAACTGTAGCTTCCATTTCGACTCAATCCGTTTTACCTGCTAACAGTGGAATTATGCTGGAACGTAAACCTAGGACGCGGTATGTCGAGGGTTAGGTGTGTGGCGAGGTGCCTTGCTTCCCAAATACATATAAATACGTATATATTTCCCAACGACCACAAGCAGAAGACACCCAAGGTGGCCGAGCGGTTGTGAAAGCAACAGCATACGGTTCAATGGGCCAGGTGGCCGAGTGGTCTAAGGCGCAGGATTAAGGCTCCTGTCTCTTCGGGGGCGAGGGTTCGAATCCCTTCCTGGTCAATATACTTTTTGTCTTTCTCACTAGATCATTGCCGTAGGCCGACAATCCACAGAAATCAACCCTTTCCACAGAACAGGCCAGGTGGCCGAGTGGTCTAAGGCGCAGGATTAAGGCTCCTGTCTCTTCGGGGGCGAGGGTTCGAATCCCTTCCTGGTCAGTATATTTTTTCTTTTTGTTCCCATTCCTCTGTGGGAGACCGACCATCCACAGCAATGAACCCTTCCCGCAGAGCAGGCCAGGTGGCCGAGTGGTCTAAGGCGCAGGATTAAGGCTCCTGTCTCTTCGGGGGCGAGGGTTCGAATCCCTTCCTGGTCAATATAACTTTTTTGCCGTGTCTTCCTACTTTTTGGGTATGCTGATACCACGTAAAAACCATGATTACACTCCGGAAATTTTATTTTCGTGTAATTTTTATGCCATATCGCATGCACATGACCGCACCCACTCGAACCCTACCACGAAGTTGGGCCAGGTGGCCGAGTGGTCTAAGGCGCAGGATTAAGGCTCCTGTCTCTTCGGGGGCGAGGGTTCGAATCCCTTCCTGGTCAATATATTTTTTTGCATTTTTTCTAATGCACTAACCCTATACTTTTTATTGGAGTCATGATGTGTACGCAGCACATCCCCGCTGCATACAATGTATCACACGTATATAATAGTTAATGGTGCACGCGGGATGAAATACTTATGGACTAGGTAAAAAGTATCTCCTAAGCATACGTTTGTCCACGCGGATCTGGCCATGCCATAGACCATCTCGATTTAAAGGGCTCGTTTTCACGATGCAGCTAGAAGTGGGATATTCCCTGAAACCCAATAATGTAAATGCAGAGCGGGGTTGGATCACGTGATTCAAATTAAGTGGCAGCTGAAGCTGGAGAACTCGGCGCAGTCAAATCGTTGAGAAAGGAACCAACGATCTAGATTTAATAATTTATATTTATTATGCTCACATATTTCAATTTTATTTAACGTTTGATCAGCGATTTTAAGCTCATGAGGAGTAAATACATCCTAATCGCCGGTTGCTCCCTTCCTCGATAACACATCTGTAGATACGACGTCTGGGCAGCGGCACCACCCCGATTACTTATGAATTCAAAAACTCCATCGGGAACTGGCACATCTACACCAATATACCAGGAACCGATCACCAGTCAATTCGAGAGCCAAGCGGGGATTTGTCCATCTCTAGAATACCCAAGACACAGTAGTTGTACTAACGGATAAGCCCCTCAATAAAACCAGAGATGCCTGACGACGGGGTTATTCAACTGCGGAGGAATCCTAACAACAAACAAGCGGCTACTCGTCCTCATATTTCGAGATATGGGAAAAACAAGGGCTCATCGACCAGGCTAGCGAAGCATAACACCAATAGCCGCAGTGCGCTTGCTCTCCATAAAGCACAAAATAACTCCTCCCAGAGCTTGTCAAGCTACAATAATACCAACCAATCAGCAGCAAACCAAACTAATAACCATCCTACGCATACAGATTCCACGACCT
The DNA here is from genome assembly GCA_030579915.1 of Starmerella bombi. Taxonomy (NCBI): domain Eukaryota; kingdom Fungi; phylum Ascomycota; class Dipodascomycetes; order Dipodascales; family Trichomonascaceae; genus Starmerella; species Starmerella bombi. The sequence continues at coordinate 240,347 of JAKTRX010000009.1, forward strand.
CAAATCCCGGTGGTGCTGGTGGCCCTGCCGCAGCAAACAATGGGTCTCATCGTATAACCAAACGAGCAGCTAATAATTACAACGGAGGGAGTGTGCTGGGACCACATAGACATAGAGGCTTAAGCAGTGGCCTTGGAAATCTTGCGCAAACACATAGAAAGCCAGTGATTCAACTAGAAAGAGAAGACGAGGACGAGGACGAAGATGAAGACGATCCCAATAATAGCGGTAGTGCGGAGTTTGAGGATCTAGACGAGGACGAAGAAGACGATAATTTAAGCAATAACCCCAATTCCCCTATCGTATCAGATACCAGGCTGAGTATAGGCATCCAGCCTGTGGAACCGACTCCCCCGAAACTCTCTGATGAAACAGTAATATCGGTAAGTAGTTTCGCAGACATGGCGTCTGCCTTGAAAGGCGTCCGCGATAAATCTGGGTTCGTCAACGAAGCAGATCTGATTTCCACGGCCGTAAACAGGTCCAAAAATCTGGGGTCTATGTCCCAGATGGTGCATGGATGGAACTCATCCTCACGCGGATCTATAGTAGGCATCTCCTCGCACCTCTCAAATTCAACCGCAAACATGCGTCGGTCTGTTGGCAGTGCTGTCCCTGGTGAGGACGACCCACGGGAGTTCGAGAAGGTGTTCAGAGAATATACCAACACTAGAGCTGTGATGAACCCTGTGATCAGTTCACTCTGTAGAATATCGGCTGCCCAGTCAACATTGGGCTTAGATGCGGACGCTTCTACGCTGTCGTTGTACAACATGGCCTCCGATGTAAACGGTGGTAATGCGGATGGAGCGAGCAGTCACGGAGGAAATGGCAGTGGCTACAGCAGCAACAGGAATGCTTCTCGACTGCAATTACCCACGGTCAAAAAGGTAAACTCGCTGGTTGCGACTACCGCACACCAGATGAGCGATTACTCTGAACGTGGTAATGTGCTGGCTCCAGAAGGCTGTCCGTCATTGCCCCAAAACCACGGCGCAGCGGCCGGTGGAGGCGTGCCTACCTACATTCTAAATAAAATATGGCAGTCTGGCTGGGTGGATCCTGACGCCCCCAGCAGTTCTGCACGGCTCCCGGAGGGAATCCAGGACCAAGCCATAAGAATCCAAAATAAACTTTCGAAGGCCAAGGATCGCAACACGCCTCAGCCCCGGGGATCGTCCATCCGAATCACCCAATGAAATAATACAGCAAGATATAATTATATGGTAATAGCTGTAGTACTTAATCACATCTACAGTGCAGAGTAGCGGTTCTGCTGGGTTTCCCCAGATGCGTACATGCTCCCCACACACTCTCCACAATTTCTTCTCCGCATTTGCCCGGAATTCCTGGTGGCTCTTAGTGGCCACATCAATAATGGTCTCGATGCGGCATACATGCACCCAACCCCACATAATACGATGCATTTTAGGTTACAAATTTAGAACTCATGCATAACGCACGTGACATCTACGCTACAATTGGTACTATAGCTGAGAACGTGATCGTCTCCACTGTGGGGTGCCAAGGCTCGCTAAGTAACCATTGTATTTAAATTATTAAATATACGTATTATTATTGACTCAGGCGGCACCGGTATCTAAGCACCGAAATCCCAAGGGGACGCCAGTGCAATTCTGCGATACACAGCTTTGGTATATTTTTAGCTCTATATTTTATTTCTCGGCAATATGTGAAAAATTATTTCCGCCTCCATGACAACTTTTGATCACATTTGGTCACGTGGCGTGTGACGTAGCTTTAGCACAAGAAAATACCCTGGGATATCAGGACTTAGTATGCATAGGCATACAGGGTTCACGATAAGTCACACGCAAAGCAACACATTGCTATTATCGTAGGTGCTAAAATACGCGGTTTGCCACCTCGGTGTTGTGGACTATCCCGTTCACTTCCCGCTTCAGCTCTCGCTTCAGCGGTTATTGGCTTTGTTGTTTTCCATGTTTGTATGTGGGTGATTACGTACGCAGGGTTGGATATTCTCTTTGTTGCTATAACCGAACGATCGCCCCTAAGGTGCAGTAGGGCGAATGTAGCTATGCCCCCGTCCGACCTGCAGAGTTTGCTGCAGCGAAAACTCTAGGTTTTGCGCAAAAGAAATTGGCGATAGGGAGTGCGGAAGCGTAGATATAAACTATTTGTGTATTTCCAGTAATTTATCTTGGCTCTTATACGGATCTCTGGATGCGGCCCCCTGCACTGCCCGATCACATTCGGTGTATATCACCCAGCCGCAAGATACGTTTGTAACTCTGTGTATACGACTCTCGTGCCCTGGCCCTGTCTATTAATCCGGGGTGTGGTATATTTTAAACGAACATTTCGTAGTTGTTTTTTTATCGGTTTTTTCCTTCTTCGAAAAAAATCCGTCCAAGTAACTGTTGTTGTTTTTCATACAATATCACATCTAGTAACAAATGAAACTCGGTGCTAGTGCTGATACTGATTGGTCCCATATTGAAACGCCACAGGGCCGTGTATGTGGCGGCAAATACTTGAAGCATATCGGAACAGGCTCCTCAGAGGAGGACGAGCGTCCCTTGCAGAAGGTCGAATGCGATATGCCTTTGACCTTGACCGATTCCGTCATTCGCGATGGTAAGGAGTGGGTTGTTCTCGAGTTTGCTGAGGATGATCCCGAGGATCCCTTCAACTGGAGCCCTACGCTCAAGTGGTTCATCACCTTTATTCTCTGTGGTATGACCCTGTTCATCGGTCTTGCCACCACTGCATACAGTTCTGGTATGGGAAGAATGGTCAAGGATCTGCATTCGGTGACTGAAATCGGCCAGCTTGGTCTGTTCGCCTTCAACCAGACCTGTGCCGCTGCTCCTCTGTTCCTTGCTCCTTTCTGTGAGCTTGTTGGTCGCCGTATCATCTACGTGGGTGGCTACCTCTGTTTCGGTTTGTGTTTCATCGGATTGGCCCTTGGTAAGAACATGGGCACCATTATTGCTCTGCGTGCCTGCTTGGGTCTTTTCGGATGCATCGGTACCATTCTTGTCGGTGGTACTTTCGATGACATGTTCCGTGCCGAGGAGCGTGCCGTTCCCATGGCTCTCTTTGCCTACGTTGCCATTCTCGGTACCGTGGGTGCCCCGATCTACGCTGGTTTTGTTGACGAGACGATTGGCTGGAGATGGCTTGAGGCCATCCAGGGCTTGTCCAACGTCCCCTTGCTTGCTATTTGCATCTTCGGTCTCCGTGAGACCCGTGGCTCCGTCGCCCTTCAGAAGCGTGCCAAGCTGCTCCGTAAGGAGACTGGCGATGAGCGTTGGGTTGCCAAGGAGGAGCTCGAGGCCCCCGGTCTTAAGGAAATGTTGTACAACTCCTCCGTCAAGGCCGTCATCATGTTGTGTACCGAGTCGGTAGTGTTTTTCTTCGGTCTGTGGATCTCCTTCGCTTGGTTCCTCACCTTCATGTTCCTGTCGGTTATTCCCATCACTTTCGGTGAAAAGAAGGGCTGGGGTGAAGGTGTTCAGGGTCTTCCCTACATTGGCTTGGCTGTAGGATGCACTCTTGCGTTCGCTGCCAACTTCCTGCAGATCTGGAAGTACAACGACCTCCGCGCTAAGGCTGGCCACCCCATTCCTCCTGAGAACCGTTTGTATGGTGCCATGTGCGGTGCTATGCTGCTTCCTTTCGGTCTTTTCATCTACAGTTTCACCCAGTACGAGTACATCACCTGGGTTGCCCCTTGCATTGGTCTTGCTTGCATTTCGTTCGGTATTTTCTTCGTTTTCGAGTCGTGCTACTCGTTCACTTCCGACTGCTATGGTCCCAGCTCTTCCTCTGCCATCGCTGGCCAGGGTTTCATGCGTAACACCCTCGGTGCCGTGTCTCCTTTGTTTGCCCACCAGTTCTTCCAGAACGTTGGTAGCCAGTATGCCGGTTTGATTCTCGCCGTTGTTGCCATGTTCCTCACCACCCTGCCTTACATTCTGTTCAAGTTCGGCCCTGCCATTCGTGCTCGTTCCAAGCGTGCCATTCGCTACGAGGAGGACGGCGATGCTCCTGGCCCTGAAAAGGAGGAGGAGAAAAAGAACGAGAAGAGGGGAGTCATGGACGGTAAGCCGGCCCCTACCGATGCCCACAAGGAAAACGTCGCCAGCCCTGATGACTCCAGCACTGGCGAAGATAGCAAGAAAAACGTCGAGATCTTCTAAATTAAGCATTAACGAAGTTTGCTCATAATATTTGTCGGTGCCTGTTATCCTAAATACCCCGTCAAAGATAGAAACTTTCTACTCATTTTTAGGTCCCGGGACGATCTTTTAATCTTTTATTCGATAGTATGATATCCGGGGTTTGTACTGCGTACATACATCTTCATCAGCAGCCGAATATGCCCCAGATAATAGACATCTAATAATTATAATTCCATATTGTCAAAGTTTCTAAATCGTGTACTAGTGTTTTGTTCTTACCCCATAAAATATAGCCACGCTGGCTTTATGTTGGGTAACTAATACTGAGGCACAAAAGGCGGTCCCTTTCGGACCCTCTCGTTGATCCGGATATACTGATCCGACCTCCCAAGGAAAATATATGCTTATATAGAAACCAGGCGGGAGCCCGGCGGGGGTTCCGGAGAACTTCCGGCATGTATCTGCAATGTACGGTCAAGCGCAGTGGCCGGAAGATCTGCACATTTTCTACATGTGACTTAAAATCACCATCCCGCTACCACTGGTTTTGCCGAACAAGGGCTTGTAGGCGCCTCTAATCTGCAGTTAATAAGCTTGCCGTACCCCACTTGCGAAACGCGCATTAATGTGCGTATATCCTATGTGATGGTAAATACTGATAGACCTGCGTGTTTATATGGGCTAAAAAAAAACAACGTGGAACGAATATGTGCTGGTTTCAGCACACTACAGAAAAAGATTCCAGCCTCAATACATAATAAATCAGCTTATCAGCGTGTAGATCTAGTACAGGGTGCACTATTGAGTAATCTGGCATAGAACCGGGGCGCATATACCGCGGGTAGCCTTTCCATTGGGCCATTCATTGGTATATGCTCCGCATTACCATAACCCTTAAGATCCCTCTAGGTGTTCACCCCACAGCACCCCACAGCACCCCACAATTTGTGGGCACGGGTTTCTGCCATCTCAGTATAAATAGGGGAAATGGGAAAATAAGGTCTGCATCCTACATTCTATCACTTATTTGGGGAAAAAACTAGGAAGAAACTAGCAAACAGCAGCAGCACTTATATGACCAACGACTACAACGTCGAAACCGACATCATCACCCTCACACGGTTCATTATCCAAGGCCAAAAGACGGAGGCCAAAGGTGATTTCACACTTCTGCTGAACTCGTTACAGTTTTCGTTCAAACACATTGCCTACAATATCCGCCGTTCTACCTTGGTCAATTTAATCGGCCTCTCTGGGACCTCGAACTCGACTGGCGACGATCAGAAGAAGCTCGACGTAATTGGGGATGACATTTTCATTAACACCATGAAGGCCTCCAAAGAGGTCAAGTTGATTGTTTCTGAGGAACAGGAGGAATTGATTTACATCGAGGGCAATGGCCGCTACGCCGTTGTGTGTGACCCAATTGACGGATCGTCCAATCTTGATGCTGGCGTCTCTGTAGGGACCATTTTCGGTATTTACCGCTTGCATGAAGGCTCAAAGGGTACACCTGAGGATGTGCTTCGCCCTGGAAATGAGCTTGTCGCGGCTGGTTACACTATGTACGGCGCTTCTGCCAATCTTGTTCTCACGACTGGCGAGGAGGTAAACGGGTTCACGCTAGACGACGCTCTGGGCGAATTTATTTTGACTCATCCCAAAATTCGCCTTCCTGAGTACCGTTCGATTTATTCAGTTAACGAGGGCAACACTGCATTCTGGAAAGAGGAGACTAGGAAGTATTTCCATGACCTTAAATTCCCATCGGAGGGGAAGCCCTACTCAGCCAGGTACATTGGCTCAATGGTAGCCGATATGCACCGTACTCTGCTCTATGGTGGTCTTTTTGCTTATCCTGCCGATGTGAAGTCCAGGAAAGGCAAGCTGCGATTGCTCTACGAGGGTTTCCCCATGGCCATGATCATCGAGAATGCTGGTGGCCTGGCGATTAACGACGAAGGAAAACGTATTCTTGATCTAAAGCCCACTCACATCCACGAGAGGTCTGGAATCTGGCTAGGAAGCAAGGGCGAAATCGAGAAGGCTCGTGCAGCCATATGCCCCGATTCCAAGTAGCATCTGTCATATTACCATACATGCTGGTTGCGAACGTCGACACAGCCACCCATAGAAACTAAATATAGAATAAAGCACGCATGTTAGTATAAAATGTATCGTTCAATACAATTACATGCTGTACAATCTGTAGCGTATTACGGCAGTCTGAATATGTGCACTTGCAATTGCACATCGGCTTAACACAGTCGTTAGCTATACACTGATTCTATGCTTAATATAAATTTTATATGCGCTGGTAAACACAACAGCAGTCTGAACCATATATACACAGCACAGTCCAATTGCACATTGGATCATAGTAAATTGCTTTCGTTAGCACAGTCGTTACTACGCTATACAGTGGTTCAATATTTAATATAAATTTTATGTGCGTTGGTAGCACACTACAGCAGTCTGAACTATATGCGCAGCACTTGCAACTGCAATATTAGCTCATAGTATAGTCATTACTATGCTGTACACTCAGCTTCTATACGTAATATAACTTTCAGGGGCGCTAGTAGCATACAATAGTCGGAACTATATACAGTACTTTCAATTGCACTTTGGATCATAGTAACTTTCGCACAGTCGTTACTTTGCTATACACTGCTTCTATACTTAACATAAATTTTATGTATGCTGGTAGCATACAGCAGCAGTCTGAACTATATGTTGGGCATAGTGCAATGGTTACACTCTGCCTCTATACTTAATGTTGTATGCTGGTGACATACACTACCGTGCTATATGCTGAAGATGTACGGCCAACTTAACCATGTGTGGGAGAAGTTGCGCACCATGCCAGTAGCCATCACCACATTTGGTATATCAAATTACATACTAAATATATAATCCACTAAATGGCGTAGAAACGTCCAGTACCAGGTTCTGGAGGTATGCCCAGGCATATGATTCAGTAATGATTACATCATGTGCACAAGACCACTGCAAAGGTTTATATAAACTGGACCTAGATCCATCACCACACCCCGCATCTTGACAACAATGGCATCAGAAGCAATAGTATTATATCGAAGCATGCTGCGACAGGCAGCCAAATTCAGCGGCTATAACTTCAGACACTACGCCTTCCGAAAGGTGCGAGATGAGTTTGTGCGGAATCGCTCTGTGTCTGACCCCGGCGAAATCCGCCACCTCCTAAGCGAAGGCGAGAAGTCGCTGGCGCTGCTGAGTCGCCAAGGAACGATCAGCCAGATGTATGCCATGCCAGACCTCGTGGTCGAGAAATAAGACTCGTGGTCGAGAAGTAAGATCTCATGGCCAAGAAATAAGACTCCATTGCCTAGAAGTAAGATTGCATGGTCTAGAAATAAGACTGCATGGTCTAGAAATAAGACTGCATGGTCGGGAAATAAGACCGCGCGGTCGGGAACCGAGCTTTCTCTGCATGGTGATATGTACATATTATTTATGTGATGTTTATAGATTTGCCCCCGTGGCGCGTAACGCTCCTAGAAGTTCAAGTAGGTGCTGGTGACGTCGACTACCCGTTTACCTCTATTAGCGGCAATCTCGTCAATAACGACCTGGCGTTCCGTGAGTGCTTCTATGGTGGCTTTGGCAACGTTCATGGGGTTTCTGGAGCCGTACACATTACCGACTAGATCCTTGATACCAGCAATCTTGCAGATCTCGTAAATAACGTGGTTCACGCGCAACCCAGAGCCGGGACGGGCAGCCCTGAGCTGGATATGCACCGCACCCTTCTTGATATCGATATTACCGTAGATCGTCCGGTCCTTGAATCGGGGTATGTACATGATGTTCTTGGCAGCCTCCCAGTGCGCCATCTTGATGGCACCGGAGTAGTCCTGGCTCTTGCCCTGGCCTATGCCAATATGGCCGTTTCCATCGCCAACCACGGCCATGGCATACATCCGACGCTTCTTTCCCGTGGTCTCCATGTTCACCACGCGCTTGGTCAACAGCGGCTTGACTTTGAGCTTGGCCAAGAACTCCTTGCGGAGTCCGGTGGACTTCTCGAGGTTGCTCAGATTGACTGCCAAGTGTGACCGGGAAGACATCACATCGTCCTTCTCACGCAGATCACGAGGTGCTCTCTGCGGAATCGGCTGTCTTGGGCGCGACTTGTCCACCCATTCACCCTGGGCGTGATCGAACAGTGGGTCGTACTCAGCGAAGTCGTCAGCGTAACTGGGAGCGAACTGGCCACGCGAGCCTTGCACGGTGCTCATGAGCTCTGGAGAAACAACGGACTCAGCCGCAAGAATGGACTGTATGAGGTTGTCTGGGTAGTACTTTCTCAGGTGTGCGATATGCTCGTCCCGCGAGTTTTTGACGTCGTTTTCCGCCGATGAGGAGGAAGAGCTGTACAGAGCGCGCGGGGAATGCAGCGCGCCGGGCTGGCATACCAACGGCGAGCATCGCCGGGTCATTGCATGGCCAAGCTGCGGTACTAGCACCCTCAAACCACGCATATTTGTCTATGTATACGGGGCCTAGCGGATTTGGGAAATTTCAGTTTCAATAAGCAGCAGCCGGTGACGATATGTTGGATCCCTCGACGAATGCCAGCCGGTAGGCGGGTGTCATATGACCGGAAATGGGACTACTGGCGAAGCCCTGGCCCAATTTCCAGGCAGGTAGAGAGCTGGGTGGCAGTATCATGGGACTCTCGTCAAAGTGTCGATCCGTGGGCAGGAGGGTGAAAAAAATATAGAGCCTAATAATATACAGGCTTCAGAGCAGTGACAATGGCACCAGCCGGGTATGAGAAATTGAAAGTTGCAGCCCTGGAGAAACTCGAGGACAAGGAGGTGTATCTTGTCCAGGTTCCCAAAAACTTCGATACACGCAAGGCCGAGTTCAAGTCAAACACAGAAGTATCATGCGACGGCACTACATATTTCGTTAATTCGGGTGCCATGCTTGCCGGATGCGACATTCTCAATACCGATAAGGAGGGGAAGCTCATACCCAGCTCTACCAAACTGAGCGGGCTTTTGTCACTAACTAAAAAGGTGTCTCTTCCCAAAGTAGACTACGAAAAGGTCGCCCAGCCTAAGCCATTGGTGCCTCAGAGGAAGAATCTGCGGATGCGCCACTTCCCCTCCGGATACGGACCCGAAAACTACGGCATTACAACTGAAGCTGCTACTGAAGACACGAAACATGCGGCCGCTTCCACCGCTCCCAGCGCTGAGAAGAAGCCGAGCGAGAGCAAGAAGCCGCACAAGCACAAGCATGACCGGGACAACGAGGACGCCAGCGAAAAGCCGGCCAAGAAACATAAGAAGAACAGTGACGAGAAGAAGAAGAGCAAGAAGGAGAAGCACAAGTCGAAAGATTAATTAGATGCTATGTATGTATGAATCGGCTCCTAACGCACATCGAACCTCTCCACTTTTTTGTGGCCTGTTTTGACGTCGAGCTCAGTGTAAGTGACTGTGAAGTTCTTGTCGATCAGAATCGCGGTTTGCGTTCTTGTGCCGTAAAGGTCGTCGTGCTGCAGTGCTACGGGTGGAATGAAAACGTGGTTGCGGAGATCGGCGCGTGTGCTCGGTGGCCTGGCTTGCCTTGACTGCAGAATGCGCAAGCCTTCGTCCGTGAGCTGCTCGCTGCTTTCGAAGTGAGCGTGTCGCAAACGACGGAACATCTCCTCTGTTTCGGGGATCTTCCGCCACGAGTGGTCCGAGTACTCGCCGTTCGAGAGTGCAATTGAGAGACGAGGCCCCAGCGACTCGACTTGTGGATCGTAGTTCGACAGGAACTTGGTGTTGACTCGCCCGGTTGACGGATCGAGGGCAGCGACCAGCATCGAAAAACCTCCACACTCGTTCAGCTCGCTTTCGCACGTGGACCGCATGGACTCGACCCATTCAGCAGGGCTCAGATCGGAGCACAGAAACTGCTTGGGAAGTGCACCCCGCGATATCCGAGCGGTGGTGTTGGGGCCAACAGGCTCGAACTTGTTCACCAGAACGGCTACTCGGCCCTTACGGCTGACACCAATCCAGGTCCCCTTTTCTTTCTTCAGAAGATCTCTAGGTGCGTAGATGTCTCGGTGCTCAGGCCACCATTCTGCCGAAGCAGTGGGCCTACCGAATGATTCATCTCTGTTGTCGAACAGCATGAACGGACAGGCGTGAGTTAGTATTTGTTTAATATTGCATATAAAATGTGGTGTACTTACAATTCCTCCAGCTCCGAGCTCACGTAGAAGATACACATTGCTCACCAGTCTGTTCTCGTGCGGCCGTGGAATATGTGTGGGGTTGAAAAGTTTCCCAGCCCCAACACACCGCCCATTTACTCTATACAGACACCAGCCGTATATCGGGGACGGAATCCGATTCAGGAGAAGGCCAATTCAGGTAAAATGCAATTCAGGTGAAATCCTTGAGCAGCCCCTTCATATGGGTATTTGTGATCTTGCTTCGCGGGGTTCTTCGCTTGGGTTTCTTTTCCTGGGTGCTCTGGTTTTCGCGCTTCACCTTGCTGGGGTCCACACTTGACGGCTTGAGTCCCACACGCTCCAGGTTACCAGGGAGATCGTTGGCACTGGGGACTAATGCTGACTGCCACAGACTGACAAACTTGGGGTCTACTTTGCCGATAGGGCCTCCCTTGTTCGGCCAGATCAGCCTTGGCGAGTTGTCCTTGCGGTTTCTCAGAACAATGATTTTCTGCTCGGCTTCTAAATTGGCGATCGTCGGGAGTGCGCCGCTCCACCCGTCCTTGAGATCCCTGACTGGTATGCCCTGGAATGTGACCATCTGGTGGAGGTACCGCAGCAGATCGTCTCCGGAGTACACGCCGAGTTTGGATACATACGTGACAGTGTCGCCGTTCACACGCAGATGGGGGTTGTTTTCCAGTAGCTGCATCAACGGCTCCACGGGGAACGATAGGTAGCTCTGCAGGTCTTCGAACGTCACGGGTCTCTCCACCTTCTTGAGATACTCCATCGCATGGACAAACTGGGTATTTCTGTGCGAGCCAGCCGTTACAGAGGGCATGTATGCAGCGAACGGGGTGATTTTGGAGCGTTTACTGTCCGGTTCCGGTGCTGGCTCCTGTGCGGGCTCTGGGGCACGAGCAGTTGCTGTTCGCTTCCCCAGCACAGGTGCGCTGCGCATTTTGGCTTTGAACGAGTTCAGCTGGTCATTAAGAGATGGCATTGAGCGCTTGTATGTTGCGTTGGGCTCTTTTCTTCTCTTAAATCGGCGCTGGAACTAGGCAGTGGTTGACTCAGCGGGTCAGACGGTATATGAAGGGTACGAACAATTTCTCACTTTCCTTCTTCCATCACACGCACGCCTCGGCGTGCGTGTAGCTTAGACGCTTTCCCTATATTAGTATGTGGAACACGGCCGAATATTGCTTCTGTTCCCTAGGGAGAATGTCACAGATCGAAATTCATGCTTAAAACCATCGCCGCTCAGGCTGTCGCTTAGGCTGACTACCCATGACGTGGTGATGACCTGGTTTAAGAGACATATATGTACACCACACCTACACGCAGCAGGTGATATTTATTAAATAAATGGTAAAATAACGCTCCAATTATATTGTGCCTGCGGGGCAGTGAACGTGCTACCCTGCATGTGGAATCACCGGCCGCAGCTCCACCCCACGTTTAATATCCCCACTTCCCCGCAGTTACAGAAGATTAATTAGCCAACCCTCGCTAAATAAAAACAACCACTTGCGAGATAAAAACCAATGAGCAACTTCGGTACATGCGAGATAGCCGACGGAATGGCCATTTGCGGCTACAATGGCGGTGAGTTGCCCTATGTGGTCCAGCGGTCTGGGGACACCGAAGACATCATATATGGCCGTGCGTATACCGTAGAATTCGCACCCCTGTCGGACCCGCGCCCGGCAGTTTCAGACCACTACATCGACTCAGTACCTGCCGACTCCATACTGGTCATTGCGACCTCCAAATCATGCCATCTGCCCTATGCTCCGTATACTACGATTGCACAGTCGCTCTACGGTGGTCTGATGAGCCAAAGGGCCATCATGCTCAGAGCAAAAGGCACGGTTGTTCTCGGATCAATCCGTGATCTCCCCGAACAGCGTCGTCTCAAATACCCTGTGTTTTCGTACAGTGTCGGAACCACTGCTGCCAACAACGTAGCAAAGGTAGTTGGCGTTAATACGCCTCTGGATACCGGCTTCGGCACAATTGTGCATCCCGGAGACCATGTGTTTGCCGATCCCAATGGTGTAGTGGTAGTCCCGGCTGATGCGTACCATGAGGTGCTAGGAAAGACGGTATTAAGAGCCAGAGCGAATGAAATGACTGAATCAGATATAGAGATTGGAAAGAATGTAAAGCAGTCCCAGGCGTATTGGCGTGGTAGATATGCATGAGCACTGTACTGTACTGCACACTGTAATGAAAGTATGCACATTGCGCTGCACTGTACTGAAAGTATGCACACTATACCGGAGATGTGCACACTATACTGGAGATGTGCACACTGCACCGGATGAATGTATGAGCACAATGTACTGAAAACTTGGATACTCAGCACACTCTAAGCACTAAAAGCATGGATGCAACTGCTGCAATTTTACCTTGAAGGTAGTGGCAGTTACAAATTTTGACAATTGCAGTAACAGTTGCAGTGTGATTATTAGGTACAGTGGCAGCTGCATATGTCCAATTGTATTAGCGGCCGTAATGCTCAATACTTGGACATGGTGACAGCTACGGTTTGCTGGCTATAGTATCAGTGCGATAAGTGGGGTGCAGTAGTAGCTACAGTACTTGCCGGTTTTAGCACCAGTGTTGTACCAGTGCAATGCATCAATTGGGTACCATGACAGCTACATTTTTGCCGGTTGTAGTACTGTGCGATCACTAGGGTACAATGACAGTTACAGTCGTGCCAGCTGTAGTAGCAGTTTCAGCGTGATCAATTAGGCACAATGCTACAGTCTTTGCCAGTATCAGCACCAGTCTCAATATCTATGGGTAGCTACAGACAACTGCTTCTTCTACCAATTTTTCATTAGCAGTTGCGTGTTACTTACTTGGGTACAATGACAGCTACGGCCTTGCTAGTCGCAGTGGCAGTTGCAGCAGTAGTTGCATGATTGCTTAGATAGGATGCTGTTTCAAGATCGCAGTGCCAGCATCGCACCGTTGCTTTATTATACAAGTTATAGTCACATAAACATAAGTTATTTAGCTCCAGTCTTGTCAGGTTCGGCCGTTGTGTTCTCGGTCTTGAGGGCAGCAGCACCCATTTGGAAGTCCTTGCGGAGCTTCTTCGCTTTGCTTGTGCTGGCCTCAGCCACGAGGGTTTCGAAGAATTGCATCTCCTCGTTCTCCACTTGGGTTCTCTCGGTTTTGCGGAATATGTCACCCATGATCTTCAGTGCTTCGGCCCGTTTCACGCGCACACTCAGATGCACCGACTTGTCATGGAGTACTCGGTCACACACGGCGCGCAGCACCGACTGGGTCTCAATCTTCGTGCCTACCCACAGTGTTCCGATGATCTTTCCCACCTTTTTCTGCTCAAGCTCAGCCTGCTGCTCATTAGACATGGAGGCCTCTAGCTCGGTGGCGGTCTGGATGTATTGATACGCCTCGATGGTACTGCTTACGGCACCATAAATGTCCTTCATCTGCACGCCAACCTCCTTGATCTTACCGAACATGCCTCCTAAACCGAACACCTTCTGGGATTTGAGGAACAGAGAGGCCCGTGTGTAGTACACGCTGCCAATTGTATGCAAAAGCTGGATGCCAAAGGACTCCATCTTGAGTTGATTAGCCTCATTTTCTAGTTTGAGGATGTAATTATTTTTGAATTCCGCTCCTTCGGGACCCTCCGTGTACAAACCTAGTTTCTGGATGAGCTCGTTGCTGAGATCTTCGATCCGTTTCTCCCTGATTGCTCGATTCTCCTTGTCAATGGCATTTAGCGCCTCTCTTCGCTTCTGTTTGAGCTCCCTCTCGGCTTCCTTTTCAGACTTAGTACTCAGATGTGTATTGGCCGTAGCGGTGGCACCAGCACTAGCAGCAGTCTCGGGTTGGGTAGTAGGATCGGCAGATGTTTTCGAATGCGGGAGGAATGAGAGGTGATGGTGGGCTTTCTGATGCTTCTCTTCCGATGCCGTGGTGGGGACTTCACCATTAGATGCAAGTTTCTCCTCCTGCTCCTCTACTTCCTGCTCCATTTCACCAATCTGAGAAAGCTCCTTGATCAGAGCAATCTCGCCAATGTAGCTATCAAAAGCACCACCTCCGAACACGGAGGATGCAAACGCTACCGGGTCGTCAAAGCCCTCCGTGGGCTGTGCTTCCTCCTTGCCAAACTTGTCATATCGCTCACGCAAATCGTGGTCGCTAAGTACCTGGTATGCTTCGGAAACAGCCTGGAATTTCTCTGCTGCAGCCGCGTCGTCGGGATTCTTATCGGGGTGAGTTTTAATCGCCATCTTACGGTACCCGCGCTTGATTTCAGCATCAGTGGCGGTGACACTTACCCCAAGCAAGTCGTAGTATTCAGTCTCTTTAACCATTTTTCAACTCCACCAGTATATTTGCAGTTTAGCTGGCGGTTTGTGAAGTTTAACGTCGATGTGTTATATTGAGGGACCAATCGAGAATGTTATGTAAGAGAATACTCCGTCTGCCACATCATTTGACTTCATATGTTAAAACCCTCACCACGCATACTTTATATCGGAAGTGGCTAACTGCATAGGGTAAGAGTAAGTGGAGTCAAGCAGCAGGTATATTTAGTTACCGACTTGTTTGCATGAAATCGCAATATTCGCACAACAAATAGATGCCATAGTGATAACAGATATTGCATACAGTTTCAATGAAAGTGTGCATACTTAACGTGTGGATATAGAGCAAAAGACATCCCGCTCTAAAAATAGCTTGAGATGTCGTATTGCAACAAATGATTGGGGCACGGATATTCAAATCTATCATTCAGAATATATAAGGAACTTCATTCGCCAATTAAAAACCGCGAAATTGTTAATGGAATGGGGTCCCATATTTCGACCTACTGTACATAGTGTTCAAGCATGTCGGTTTCCTCTGCCTGATGACTTAGTTGCTGGTTGATCTTTCTATAGATTATACTGAAGAATGCTTCCTAAAGCAGGGGGGTATCTAAGGTAGCACACAAAGTGCGGTATGCTCTTTGTACAGCTGTATTCGTAATACTCATATCAGATGCATATGCAAACTACCTACTCATACACGTGCAAATGAACTGGGGTCAACATGTAGACTATGCTTGCATTGAGGTACTGATATAGATTTCTGAAAGCCTATAGCCGAAAACTATAGTAGAAATGACCAGATCAACCAATCTAACATGGGATGCAGCATACAATTGCAAGAGAAAGCACGCTGGCTCGAATTCTTACTACCACACACTATACCTTTCCTGTGCTGTACTGTTCGAACATGGATTACCGTCTTCTTTTTGTTGTTTTTGTTGTGCTTATAATTTTCTACTCATAAGAAAATGCGCAAAATAAATGTGCACACACGGCCTCATGTGATATTGAAATCACTATGTAGTATAATCATAATGGCATTTATATCGTAATAAAACTTGCATAACTAATAGAACGCCAATTGGGTAAAAAGCGAATGTACTGTCTAGAGTTGATATTTCGTTCAACCTAGTTTCTGAATGTATAAGACTAGCATAGTGCGTGATACACGCGGTACCACCAGCCTCTAGACCTGATGCGCGCTCTCTCCTCCAAGTTCTCCTCTTTGAGCTTCTCGAAGTCGACCACGCGAGCGCCAGAATCTAAGTCCATATCTTGCACCTTTATATACCATGATTTCCAGTCACGGTATATACCAAATTTAGCCACTACGTAAAACGCAATGATAATTGGTACTGACAAGTAGTTCTGGAAAAAAGTAGATGCATTCGGCTTAGCACGGACTGGCCATACTGCGATCCAGAATTGTAACCCAATAATGGCGATGTTCGTGCCAAATGCAATAACAGAGCCCCATATGCCTAATATTGCTTTAAATGGCAGTTCATCCAAAGATCTTCCTTGGGCGCGCATACCCATTCTAAACCGGATATGTGATAGACAGATGGACCCCCACGTAAATACTGCCGATAATCCAGACAGGGCAAGCAGCCAATTGAACACCTGGTTATATTTCGGGGTAGCAGACAGGAAACAAAGCAATCCTATCAATGACACTACGGCCATTCCTACTAAAGGTCGACCTTCGCGGTCAATATAAGCAAAAATTCGGGGCAAAAAGCCCTGAGCTCCCATACCAGCAATAGTACGAGATGCTGCAAATATACCCGAATTGCCAACGGAAAGTACGGCTAAGCAAATAACCACGTTCATTACACTAGGTAGTCCCTTGACGTGAGCATTGCTAATGGCAATCACAAATGGTGATGAACGGCCATCGCTATGTGTGCCTAATCGGGTATCTGTATAAGGTACCAGGCATCCGACAATACACAGCGATACAATATAAAACAGAATGATACGCACAGCTACTGTCTTACAGGCACGAGGCAGTGCCTTAGTAGGATTTGCCGTCTCGGCCGCAGCCAGAGCAGTCAGTTCAGTCCCCGAGAATGAAAAGGCAGCCGAAATCAAAACTGAAAATACACCTTTTGCACCATCAGCGAAAGAACCGGGGTGATGGTAGAAATAACCCCCTATGTACTTCGAACTGGGGCCGTATCCTACGTAAGGACCGTACACTTGATCAGGGCGAGCTCCACAAGCTACACAGATACCGAAAAGGCAGAACCCTATGATGGTGCAGACCTTAATGATCGATAGAATTGATTCACTCCAACCAAATCCTTTCGCACCAAACAGATTCATAAACACACACACCGAGTAGAACAGAGAGGTCCATGCTGCCTTGTTGACGCGCGTAGCACCATTGTTATCGTCGTTCCAGTAACTTAAGGTGATTGCACACGAAATCATTTCCAATGGGAAACTGACAAGCCACAGAAGAAGGTAGTTCCAACTCATTGCCAATGACCATGAAGGGTCAACAAAACGGGTAGTGTATGTCAAGAAAGATCCATTCTGAGGGAAACGAACAGCAAGCTCACCAGCAGCTTGCATAGTGAAAAAGATCATCGTGCCCATAGTAGCGAAGCCAATGAGGACACCACCTGGACCACCGGTTCTGAAAGTATTACCACTTCCAATAAATAAACCCGATCCAATTGAGCCTCCAATCGCAATAAGCTGGATTTGCCAGCCGTGTAAGCTTCGTTTCAGAGGTGCCTTGGACGTCAAATAAGCCTGAATTTCGGTATCACTCATCCCTGAAGTATCAATTCCAGTCAAATCGGCACGTTTAAAGCCATCAACAATATCTCGGAAAAAGCCACGACTTTTTGGAGCCTCGTCACTATTTGACCAGGAGTGACTATCGATAGAGTCTACCTCCCCAAACTCACCCTGACCAATGGGTGGGCTAGCATTTTTTTCAATATTCATATTTATATCGTGTAAAATCCCTTTAGGTTTAAATCATTTAAAGCGAAAAGTTTCGCAATATTTAACCTTGCATTTATAGGTTTAGGCTCTGATTTACCGAGAAACCAGCAGATATGGTGTGCACGCATGCTTTAACCCTACTGCAACGGACTAGAAAACCGTACATCCGAACGAGATTTTATCGCGGGGTGCTGACTTGAAATATGGCATATAAAAGATATAAAAAGCATCCCATAGGATGAAAAACATATATAAACACACGGAGAAAATTTTAGGCCGAGAAAACAATTTATTTCTCACTTAGAAAAAAATATTTCTTGAAGTTTTGCGCTTAGCTATGGCGAAATCCAACATGGGTAAGGTCTTTTTAAGTCGTATGTTTTACAAATTATGTAAATGCAACTACTACTCATGTTTTTATACTTACGTGCTTTCATGAATGAGCGACTAGTCGCTATTGGTGATCTCTTAAAGTGAATTACACTGGCAGTAGCTATCTTAATACAAAATTAGGCATACTGAAAAAAGTTTTCTTAGTAGCTTTGTGGTAAACCCGAATTGCGCCATATCTCACTTTCCTATTTAGGTAAGTCATGTAAACTTGATCGTATATCATAATGTGAGGGTGGTGATCGGAAGGGTAAAGATGATTTACAGTGGAGAATAACACAGTTCATTAAAAGTTTAGCAGCTATGTTTTACTTATTAGGCTACCTCGAGAAAAATTGAGCGTAAAAAGATTGAGCGTGAAAAAAATTGACCGTGTAAGCTGCAATGCATTATGGTTTCCTCGGTATGATTTGGAAATGGTGATCACACCCATGCCCTTTTCCATTTTTAAGATAGTATTAAACGGCACATGCTTTTGGTGACATCGAAAGATATACCCATAATGCCCATAACATGTACCGTATGTATGATAGAAAAACGTAGGTGTATACCTCCACGCAAACACTGTGAGATTTATATATTCGAAAGTTCATTGTACATCCATTAGAGCAACAACCATTACCGTTCTTTGAACTTTACTACAATGCGCGCAATATTATATGCTATATTGGGGTTCGATAATATCGTTTTCACATTTCTCGTGTAAGCTATTGTAGGACCAACGTAGAATATGGTAGCCAGCCACTGTTTGCTTAACTTTTAAGCAAGTGCTGCTACTGCTAGCTTGCGTGCATAGTTGGTGTCATATTAGTAGTATCATATTAGTAGTATCAGCCATTGACTTGCATTGTGCCGCGCATCAGATGATCAAAACGGCCCGATATGAGGTTGGTTTTAGCGATTACTAATATGTATACATAGTAGAAAAGGGTTCCCGCCACAATAATCAGAGCGCACTCATCAAGTATATATACACTAAATCACACGCTATAATTTGATGATGGAAGATAACGGATTCATTGCTGTTACGGATTTTTTGACCAAGCAAGTGGGTTTCTCCACTGGCGTCATTAATGCTTTCGTGAAGGCAGCTGTTGGGGACGGTCACAGCCTCATCCTACTCGGCGTTACAATTCTTTCAATTGTCATCTCTTTATGGTTTGTTAAGAGATCCATTAGCCTTATTACAAGCACAGTGATGCTTTTGGTGAATATAACGGCGCTTTTAATGGTGGTGCTTCTAGGAATGCACTTCTACAACATTGGTTTGGGAGCCACGGCTGTAATCGTGAAAGGTAACGCTATCCAGCTGTCTAAAATCACATATGATGGACTTAGCACCGTTACTTCTTATGCACTAGATAAGTTCGGGGCTGGTAGAATGTAGAATGCTCTTCTCGGTTATTGCATCCAATTCTTTTTCTTAGCGTTCTACTTAAACGCACGGTTATATAAACATGTAGAGTATATATATTATCCGGTTCTTATTTTGTAAGCCCTCGTGCCATTGCAGCACACTCACCCAATATTGCCACCAATCTATCACATGTGGAGCCACTTATACTGTACGACATCGGGCATGCTTGAACGAGTGAAAGTGCTCGCGATTCCCGGATCATGTGCGATCACGGCAACGTAATCTCCAGACTCAGTGCCCCTTTGCTGCAGGCAGCATGTGGAGAGCAGGGCTGACGTTATTGTTTTCAACCGTTGGGCTATTTAGGCAACACCCTAACCTCGATGCATCATGATTTAGTAAGATTGATCTAATGAACTATCTAGAATCAGCGGCTAACCGTAAACCCAGAACATACAGCACAGCATTTATGCCCAACCCAAAGCCTAGGCCTGGGCCTTTTCTTACAACATCGTGCTAGGGTAACTAAGATGCTGAAGCATATAAATAGGATCCATCCGTTTGCTGTTAACTGTAGACACAGTCTTAAGAAAACACACTTTCCAGCATTTAGAATGGTTCACAACATTACATCCGCCAGCGAATACAAGGAGGTTTCCTCCAACGGCAAGGTTCTCGTTGACTTCTTCGCTACCTGGTGTGGCCCCTGCAAGATGGTTGCTCCCCTTGTTGAGAAGCTCGACGCTCAGTACTCCGACATCAGCTTCTACAAGCTCGACATTGAGGCTGTTCCTGAGATCGCTTCGGAGCTTGAGGTTTCCACTGTTCCCACATTCGTCTACCTTGACAACGGCAAAATTGTAAACGTTGTTCGTGGCGCTGCCCCTGCCAAGATCAAGGCTGCCCTTGACGAGCTTAAATAGACGAACTCTTTACATATAAATATATTAATGAATTATGCACAATATTTTTGTAGTCTTCATTATCAGTCGCTGCTGAATCGAACACATTGCAGAGAAATATGCTACAAGGGCTAAATATGAATTATTTTAGCGGCTAGTGCCTCTGGAACGTCGTCGTCAGGGGACTCAGCTGCACCTTCACCAGTCTGTTTGGTTTTCTTTTGTCGGATCCGTTCTTTCTTCTCGTTTCGGCGTTGACGGGCAGCCTCTTTACGGCTTAACCCTTCCACTGCAGGTGTTTTATTCTTGGATGCTTTTCCCTTAGATTCGCCCTGAATATCAGCGTTGCACGATTCTGTATTAGTGTTTTTGGTGTTTTGTAGCTCATTGCTAGTGTGGTTCTTCTCATTTGCTTGATATTCCAAAGCTTCCCCGGGTGCAGCCTCAACCTCAGTCTCATCGCCATATTGCGCCATAAGTAGTTCCTCGATGACAGTATCGGTATCTTTTTCTCTTAGCATCTCTTTAACCTTAGATTCAGCGGCATCAGGAACACTTTTCATAACAATGTCAACTTGCCAGGGCGCCACATCTGTGCTTGTCTCTTGATACTCTGCAGAGAGCGGTATATGGCTTTTCGGGGTCGCAATTTCAACCGGACCACTTGGGAACCCTGTTTTCCGTACACTTGAATAGTGCTCCCACGTATGGTATGCTATATGCACCGATCCACTTGGGCTTTTTGATTCTCGAGGCTGGATAATGTAAAGACTGTCAGCCTGGTAGACCACAACTTCTTTATTATACCGATCTGCAAATCCAGTAATTTCTATGTGACCACCGTACACTCCATCCTGTCGTAACCGGGAAATGTACTGGTCGAAAGTTTCTCCAAATTCTCCAACAAAGGCAGCAAAATGGTCACCATTCTTCTCGACATAGTCAACGACGTTGCTGCGAATTTCGGAATGATGGGATTCGTCACCGTACAATTCGTCGCTTAAGGCGCGAAATAAACAGTTGCCGTCCCCTTTTGTAGCTGAAGCGTATAGTCCTAGCTGATCCAGGATTGGGAATTCACTGGCGTACGCCTTTTCACGCTTTTTCGCCATTATTTACACATTCTAAACTTTAGATTTGTGATGTTGTTTTAAATTTTGTGGATGTGGTTGCACACGCCATATTACTACTACTACTACTTGAAAACATAGAAAGAGTGCTTCTAGCTAGACCCTAACCGATAGCTACTAACGGTATTCTGTACAGCTTTAATTGTCGCGACTAATTAAAAATGATCACATGTATTCTATATGGCATACAATAACAGCATTTGCCAGGCAGCTTTATTTTAGATCGTGGTCGACATAAAGTACCATGTGGTCTTAGACGGCCCCCAAGTCTTCTAAGGTATCGCACGTAGGGGATGATACCCGCAGCCAACCCATAACCTCGCAGAGGTTAACGGTATGATAAAAAGAAGCCAAATAAGCTATTTTTTTCTCCGATGTATTTGAACTCTAATTTATAATTACATTAATTAGTTTAGATAGAATGCAGATCAGCGGAAAATACGTATTTTAGTTCTTGAAAATAAGCTTGTATGCATGAAGCCTACTGCTGCACTCCGACCAAGGCGAGGGCTGAGGTTACCTCCGATGGTATTCTTCCCAATGGAGCAGCTTACGGCCGTGCATAATTATAATAAAATTAGATTAATAGCTAACTAAACAATATACGATCGAGCCAAATAAATATAAGGGAAAGATAACATTGAGATTCTTGGCCTTCTTTTATTTAGTGCAATTACCAAGTAACACGGTGAGGATTCACCACGGTTCCTAGCAATATTCTTCTACGCTCCTTAACAACAATCAATGACATTATTCAGATATGTCCTTGCATTCCTTGCTATACTGCAAGCTGCAGCACAGAAAGTAGGCGTTAAAAGCAACTTGGGATTTGCATGTTTCAACTGTGCATTGAACTGGACATTTGGTTGTCCAGATGTGGTACTTCCTCACAACTGTAGGTGTCGGAGTGAACAATTCCTGACCACCACCATGGACTGTGTAGCTATGAATGCAGTGGATGTTGAAGATATTTTCCATGGATGGAAGTATATCCGTGATCAGTGTTTTTACTGGGGGAATCGTACAATGTCTCTGAAGGAAATGCAGGAAATCTACGATCGAAGACGAAATTCCCATATTTCTGCTGAGCAATATAATGTTACAGCCCCACAGCCCGTTTCGATTCCTCGAAGCATGCTTATAACTCAGTTATCAGCCGCTAAGGATACTAAACGGCATTATAATGTCGGTAACTATTTTGCATGGGCAATAGTAGGCTATTGGGGGATCATAATAATCGGTGGGATTGTTACCAATGGTATCAGAATCATCAACCCCAATATTTACAATATTTTTGGTAGAGGAAGAGTAACGTCGCTAAGAAAATATTTGACATTGCCGGCTTTGATTAGCACCAACCACCACAGCCCCATCAGGCTTTTGAGGTTCCTTCAATTACATATGCCTACACGCGGACAAGCCTTTATTATCATGGGGTCCATTGCGTTGAATATCATTGGAATTCTATCATTTCTTCACGTTAATGGGGAGTCACCTTTATCATTCACATCGCAATCCGACCGTAAACTGCACTACCTCGCTAATCGTACGGGAATAATGGCATTCGGGCATATTCCCCTGATCGTCCTATTTGCGTGCCGCAACAATCCTTTGATCCCCCTCACTGGTTGGCATTATGATACATTTATGACCTATCATCGATGGTGCGCTAGGTTAATGGGAATGAATGCTATCATCCATGCTGTCGCAATCTACTGGAGTTCAATAAACGAAAGAGTAGTGTCATTCAAATGGCATCATGTGCATAATTGGACAGGTGGAAACCTTGCAGCGTATATGGTCATTATTATGTTGACGATGGGGTTACGACGGGTGAGAGCTCATTTTTATGAGGTCTTCAAGGCAACACATATTCTGATGTTCCTCATTTTCATTGTCAGTCTCCTTCTGCACTGCAGTGATTACGGGTGGCTGCCATGGCTCTATATAACCCTGGCATTCTATGGAATTGAGTACTCGACAAGAGTCATTAGAATTATTATGTCTGGTGGTATTCAGAAGGCACACTTCCGGCTTGTGGAGTCCGAGATGTATCGTATTACGGTGCCGGGAGGTAAACGACGTTGGGATATCAAACCAGGCGCCTTCATATATGTGCGCATCCTAAGCAAAGACTTATTTTGGCAGTCTCACCCCTTCTCTATATTCCAAAGCTATACTAGTGAGACTGAAGACTCACTAGACATATGCTGCAAAGCTCAGTTGGGTGCCACTCGTGGAATTCTAGAAAGCCTTATTGCTGACCCGGATAAAGCGTTTGAAAAGAATGTGATGATTGAGGGGCCATATGGGAACGAGAATTACGTTTGCACCTATGATTCGGTCTTCCTATTCACCGGGGGTGTTGGTTTCACCGCGATGTATTCGTTTGCAACGCGCATTATTCAGAAGATGAAGCCAGGCCAGTGCCTATATATGATATGGGTTGTCAAGGATTGTGGGCATTTAAGTGCGTTTGAGGAAGAAGTTGCTCAGCTGGTTAAACACTGCGGGAAATCGTGCAAGTTTCGCATCTTCGTTACACAGCCTGATCAGTTCGAACTGGGAACAGTTGCGTATGCTAACGCGCCCACTCCTGCAGAACCTAAGAAGGCTGAGACCTCCAAAACCGAGAACGCAGATAGCATCAAAGGTAAAAGAAAAACGACCTCAGTTTCCGATGATATTAGTTCAGTGTCTCAAGTCACACTTGTGAATACCCACCACGCAAGAGAAGCGACACCAATGCCCGATATGAGTGATGCATGCGATGAGAGTAGCACATACTGTGGATTAGACGCATGCCATGTTGTTGTCGACGGAAACACTATTGTTAACATCGACTATGGGAGACCCAACATTTCTGCGGAAGTTAGCGATTTCATTAAAATTGCGAGCGGGAGTAAGGCTGTTTGTTCATGCGGACCACCCATCTTCGTAGATATGATTAGGGATGGGATCATCCAGAGCATTGTCGATTCAAGTGCGCGCGTTGACTACTTTGAAGACGCATTTTCCTGGTAGCAAGCTCGTAAGATTACGGATAATATTGCTTTACTTCCCGTGCACGGCTGAACTGCAACCACCTAGTGAATTTAGAGAAGAAAGTAAAAGCACACCTCTATATCATATAATTTAATTATAATGCATTCTGCGCAATAGGACCAATAGAAGGTAAACGTACTCCTATATTTAATTGAAACGCAAGCTTGGCAATAGAGGGGAACAAAACTAACCAGTCATACAGAAGCAAGAAAGAACACCTATAGTGTATAATTTAGTTATATTGCAACCTTTGCAGTAGAAGAACAAACTACTGACACCAAAAAGAAATCATGGTGAGTAAGGGATTCGAACCCTTGCGATCTTACGATCAGGGGATATCTCAATCACGTTCGCGATCTTAAGTCCACCGCCTTAGACCCCTCGGCCAACTCACCGTATCTTGTATCCAGGTAAACCGTCGGACCACAGACACAACTTCAGAGAAATAGTCGGACATTTCGGTATATACTGTGTTAACAATTAAAAAATAAAACCTGCACATCAGACGCGACCTGCACATCAGAAACGACCTGCACATCAGAAACGACCTGCACATAAGATACGACCTTCACATCAGATACGATAATTGAATTGAATCAGTTTACTCAAGTAACAGAAATCTCACCGCATCTACACGCTGTTTGTGAAAGGGTAATTAATACCTCGAGGCGTATGCCTGACCTCGCAGGTTATAACAGCTAAAATTTGTAAAGAATAGCTGCAAAAGGTGCTGTAGCGAGCATATCTGTATAGATGTGAAATTAGGAAGGGTGAAGCTGTATGGGAAGATCTGATTCAACTCGGTTGGTTATACTTAATGAAAGTCCTCACTGCACCACACCTAGAAAACACACTATTCGGCCCTTGGTAAATATTATATATATTTGAAGAAATTCGAACTGGCGGGTACAATTATACGTGTTTACAGCTGGTGGCTGCACAGTCGGCAGATTTCGAAATATTGGCCATCCAAACAGTATCCAGTGTCCAAACTTCCGGGTAGATATCCTGACCACAGAAGAAAGCCAGTGCTAAAACTGTCGGCCACAACATAGCTATTGGACATGTTTGGTGCACCTAAACCCGCTGGAGGCGGATTTAACAACCAGCAGCAGAATAATACACAGAGTACCGGTCTTTTTGGTGCAAAGCCAGCCGGTGGTACCGGGCTATTTGGTAGCCAGCCCCAGCAGCCTGCACAATCAACAAGTCTGTTTGGAAAGCCTGCCCAGCAGCCAGGCACCTCTCAATTTGGACAGTCCAGTGGTAGTTCGCTTTTTGGGCAGGCCAGCCAGCCCCAGCAGCAGACGGGTTCGTTGTTTGGCCAGAACAATCAGCAGCCACAGACTGGCTCTCTCTTCGGGCAGAACAACCAGCAGCAAGGAAGCTCTCTATTTGGACAGAATAACCAGCAGCAGCAACAGCAGCAGCAGCCGAGTTTATTTGGCCAGAACAACCAACAACAGAATCAGCCAACAACCTCGCTGTTTGGCAACACTAGTGGCCAGCAGCAAGGCGGTTTGTTTGGCAATAATAATAATAATAGCAATAACCAGCAGCAGCCCGGGACATCTCTTTTTGGACAGAATAATACGCAGCAGCAGCCTGGCTCACTTTTCGGACAAAATAACACCAACACCCAGCAAACATCAACCGGATCGGGTTTGTTTGGAGCCAGCAAACCGCTATTTGGATCGACGGCTCCTGCATCTGGCACAGGCACGAACAGCGCCGGTCCTTTTTCATTGAATTCTCAGCCCCAACAGCAGCAGCCGCAGCAGCAACAGTTGCCGCTGATAACGCCATTCACTAGACCCAGCGATCTACCCGAGCCGTTCCAGAAAGAACTTGAGAAAATGGACAGCTACATCCGTGGCCAGCAGCAGCTGAGTGAGGACTTATCGCATGCAACGTCAGACCATAAGCGGCTGGTGGAAAGCATTCCCCGGGATGTGCAGCTTCTGAGATTCAAACTGACCTCGGCAAAAGAGACGCTGAAGTTTGATGACGGGCAGCTGGCCAAGCTGAAGAGTCTGGTCGACCAGGACTTCTCGAACGGTGAGCTCTTGGCCGAGGTGACCAACCAGCCTCGCAAGTACGACCGACTGTTGCCGTACTTCCACAAGAACATCGAGTGCGAGAACCGCCTGGAGCAGCTGTCGCTGGCCATGCGTGATGTCCAGCAGGTCGTGACGGCCGAGGAGTTCGGCAAGCGGGTGACCTACGACCGCAAGGGACTGGCAGCTCTCCCAGGTGCCCTAAAGGAGGAGTATCTGTATTTCATGAGCCTCAGCGACGGAATTGCGGAACTGCACCGCCACATCAAGGAGAATGGCGAAAGTGAGGCACTTGACGAAATCAACTACTAATGTTATATAGCCATAGCAGACTCATGTACTTCAGCCGATAACCGATACAGACCGATAAAACCGAACAAGCCGATACAGACCGATAAAACCGATACAAACCGAAAGGTATATAGGACTATAGAGAACATAAATACTGCTAATGCAACCTACAATAGATAATGCACTGCTACAGCAAATACTGCTACGGGGAATGGGCTGCTATACACTGCTATAGGTAATGCGTTGCTACAGGTAATACACTGCCAAAGGTAATGCAAACACCAATATAGATAATGCATTGTTACAGGTAATGCATTGCTACAGGTAATGCACTGCTACAGGTAATGCACTGCTACAAGTAATGCACTGATACAGATGATGCTATTACAGATAATGCACTGATACAGATAATGCACTGCTACAGATAATGCACTGCTACAGGTAATGCACTGATACAGATGATGCACTACAACGATGATGCACTACTACGATGATGCACTACTACGATGATGCACTACAACGATGATGCACTACAACGATGATGCACTGCTAGGTAATATACAGGTATATATATAGATCATGCAAACACTGCTACAGAAACTGCTACAGAAACTGCTAGGTATACAGGCAATGTAACCTCCGATACTGCTCTACCCAGTCCACTTGATAGTACTTCCGGTGCAGCTCAGTCCAGTTCGGTAAGCATTGATATGTGCGAGTGATCACTATTTCGAGATCTCCCGCGTGGTCAGAGTATTCGCCGTTAGAAACTTTAGTTCGGATCTTCCAGTAGTGAGAGTATCGCAAACGGCCGAGTGGTCAGAGTATTCACCGTTAGAAAGGATCTTCCAAGTGGTTTCCGAAGTGAGCGTGCAAACGCAGAACATCTCCTCTGTTTACCTCCTCTTCCGCATGGTCACAATATTCGCCATTGGAAAGTGCATCAAGTGGTCTGATTCGAGTAGTCTGAGTTGAGATTCCAGCCGTGCATTCTCTGTCGTGATATTCCAGCGTGTATTCTCTGACTTTGCTAGTAATGCAGCGTCAATTTGCTCACCCTCAATTAGCGCACCCTCAATTTGCGCACCCTCAATTTGCGCACTCTCAATTTGATCATCCTCAATGCTCACCCTCAACTTGTTTGGAAGTGGTCCATGCTATGTCAATTGGCTGCTTGAAAGTGATCCATGCGATGCCAATTTGTCTGGAGTGGTCCATGCGATGTCAATTCGTCTGGAGTGATCCATGCGATGTCAATTCGTCTGTAAGTGGTCCATGCTATTCTGGAAGTGGTCCATGCTATTCTGGAAGTGGCTATGTCTGGAAGTGGCTATGTCTGGAAGTGGCTATGTCCGGAAGTGGTCCCAGGCTATGGCATACGCAGCGTTGGTCCACCCGAATCCGGTTTCGTTGCTTCCCTGGTTGCCGTATTCGGCCCGCACGTCCTGCGGGTCCTTGACGCCCGTCACATCATACTTCTCGAACACCCCCCCGTCAGTGCGCTGGGCTCCCTGGCACACCGTGTTGAGCCACTTCATGGCTAGACGCGAGGCATCCTGGTTGAAACCGTACCTGCGGAGGCCTTCCCAGGCCAGAACCTGGTGGGGTGCCCATCCTGCCGGGTAGTCCCACTGGCGACTGTCGTGGTTCTGGATCTCCAGGTAGGAGGTGGAACTGAGCCCCCCAGCGAACTCCAGCGACGGCAGGGCGCACTCGACCATGCGGGAGGCCTGGTGTTCGGTGGCCAGTCCACTCCACAGCGAGTAGAAGGTGGTGGCGCTGATCACCGGTGCGTGCTGCTGCTGCGTGCGAGTGTTGTAGTCGCAGAAGTACCCGTTCTGGTTCCACAGGTACTTGTTGGCAGCCTGCCGGCGCAGCTCGGCCCTTCTGGACCACTCAGCGGCAGACTCGCCAGGAAAGTCCTCGGGAAACTGCTGCACGGCCCGCGCTATGTCGGTTTCATACTTGTAGAGCAGCGCGCACAGGTCGATGGTGGCGAGATCCGCACACACGTTGACGAACCGCGTGGTCACGTCGTGGCCCGATTCTCGGATGGCTCGGTCGTGGGCCAGAAACGTGTCCAGCTCCGCGTCGCCGACCTCCTGCGAGTTGTAGCGCGCCACAAACTCGTCGATGGACAGGCCGTGTCGCGCAGCAATGGGCCCGATGACCCGGTCGAAGTGGCCCTTCTCGACCTCGGGAGGAACGCCCCGTCCTTGCGCGCAGTACTTGGACAGCGTGGTGGCCGCGTCGTACCGAGGAGCAGCGCGCCACACCGTGTTGTACTCCTCGATGGCAGCCTTGATCCAGCCAACAAAGCGCTGGTGCGTGCTGAGGGAGTAGAGCTGCCACGCCAGGTCGGTCAGAAACGGCGGCTGCGTTCTTCCCAGGTAGTACGGGCGGTTGGCGTTGAGGATCTTGCCGTAGTTGCGGATCTCGTAGGCGAAGTGGTCTGCGACCGCAGCTGCAAGCGACACGTTGCCGTCATTCAGCAGGCCACGCGCGATGAAGTACGAGTCCCACCCGTAGAACTCGTTGAAGCGCCCGCCCGGCACGGTGTAGCGCAGAGGGGCCTGTGCGTCGAACGCCAGGGCGAGAATCCCCGGCCTGCGG
Organism: Starmerella bombi; assembly: GCA_030579915.1. Lineage (NCBI taxonomy): Eukaryota > Fungi > Ascomycota > Dipodascomycetes > Dipodascales > Trichomonascaceae > Starmerella > Starmerella bombi. The sequence goes on from JAKTRX010000009.1 coordinate 269,858, forward strand.
CTGAGCTCGTACACGACCTGGTCGTCGATCTGGGACAGCGGAGGCAGAAACGCCACCTCCACCGTGCCGTCCTTCCGGTAGTACTCCGCCTGGGGGCTCCCGGCAGGCAGGAAGACCACCGCGTTGGCGCTGGCCGAGCCCTTGCTGTCGGCATTGGCCTCGTGCGCCTTCTGCGGGGTCAGCTGGCGCTCCAGCCGGGGCCAGAACTGCTTGACCTTCAGCCTCAGCCCGTGGCCGTAGTCGCGAACCGTCGCCGTGGACATTGCTAGCGCGGTCGACGGCAGGTTGGGAAGCGGGGAATCACATGCAGGGCAGCGCACAGGTAAAGGCCGTCACGTGCCGCGTAATTACAAAGTGTTTATCTGTACACAGCTCGTGCGCAGGACACCCGCGGCTCGCTCCAACAGTAAATATGGCGGATAAAAAAACAGGAGTGGACCTACACGCGGTGAGCTCGGCGGAGAGTCGGCCGCTGGGCAACCCCCGGACGCGTCCAGGCTCGAAGGTGCGCTACTCGCGAATAATACCGCTGAATCTGCGCACGGCCCAGCCAGACGACCCAATTTCCACGCCCACGTCGCCCGTGCGGTCGTCGGCGTCGTCGGCCAACCGCCAGAGCGAGGAGTTCGACTTTGGCGTGCAGCCGGGGGCCGGAGGGGACGCTGCAGGGGCTGCTGCTGGTGCTGCAGGCACAGGACCAGGGCCAGCCCCCGCAGCGCGCGCCAACCGCGACTCCACGCTCGGACTGCAGCGCTCGGCGTCGTCCGCGAGCGAGCGCATCATCGAGCTGCGTGGCTCCGGCAAGCGCAGCTGGATGCCTCCGTTGAGCCAGCTGGACTCCGGCTCCAGCCTCATCATGCGCCGGATCCAGAAGAACAAGGAGCGGCTGTCGACGCAGGCGCAGAAGGAGAGCCAGCTGGGGCTCACCGAGCTGAAGCAGACGTTTGCGCGGCAGCCCCACACCGGCGTCAACTGGGAGTTCTGGGCCAGCGTGGTGGGCGACTACGACTACGTGGCACGGCACCAGCCCGACAAGCTGCGCAAGGCGATCCAGGACGGCTTTCCGGCGGAGCTGCGCGGGCTGCTGTGGCAGGTGATCTCGTCGAGCAAGTCCTCGGCCATGGAGCAGCTGTACCAGTCGCTGGTGGCGGTCGAGGACGCGCCGTGCATCGCGTCGATCGCCAAGGACCTCGACCGCACGCCCATGGCCAAGCTGGTGGAGCGCGAGGCGCTGGCGCGGCTGCTGAAGGCGTACTCGCTGTTCGACCCCGAGGTGGGCTACACGCAGGGCATGGCGTTCATCGCGGTGCCCATTCTGATGGAGCTGCCCGAGGCCGAGGCGTTCAGCCTGTTTGCGCAGCTGATGAAGGTGTACGACTTCCGCTCGGTGTTCATCGCGGAGATGCCGGGGCTGCACCTCAAGCTGTACCAGTTCGACCGCCTCATCGAGGACAATCTTGAAACCGTGCACACGCACCTGAAACGCCAGGGCGTGCAGTCCAGCATGTATGCGTCGCAGTGGTTTCTGACCATGTTCGCTTACCGCTTCCCTCCGGGGCTGGTGACGCGCATATTCGACATAGTCATCGCGGAGGGGCTGGAGGCTATTTTAAGGTTTGCGCTTGCGTTGATCCAGGTGGGCGCTAAAAAAATACTTAAGATTGACGGCATCGACGAGCTGCTGCCGTTCCTGAAGGACCAGATCTTCGATGGATACGAGCACGACCTGGTACGCCTGGCCAGCGACGTAACCTTATCTCCGCAGGTCCTCTCCAAATTCGAGCTGGAATTCCAAGAACTCAACCGCCTGGAAAAAGAGCGCATGCAGCAGATGGACATTCTGCGCGAGACCAACGCCCGCCTGTCGCTGCAGAACAAGCAGCTGGAGGCCGCGCTGGAGGCCCTCAACTCGGAGCACGTCCAGATCGCCAACAAGATGGTCACCAACGGCATGGAGTTCGTGCACCTCACCGACGAGAACTTCGAGCTCAAGGAGCAGGTCACCTCGCTCAACACGCAGCTGGCTGACCTTAATACCCGCTGCAGCGAGCTCGAGCAGCACGCGGCCAGAGCGGACGCGCTGCGCAGCGAGCTCGCCAAGGCCAACAACGAGAAGGAGCTGCTGCTGCAGGAGATCAAGCTGCTGCAGATGGCCGAGGACGCCGAGCCCAAGGCTGCTCTGCTCAAGGAGGTGCAGCAGCTGAAGGAGATCAAGTCCCGGTACGAGTCGCAGCTGGGCTCCCTGCAGGAATCCCTGGCCAGTGCTTTGTCGTAGACTTACTCAACCGAACTGAACTGCTGGCAGTTTATCGTTCTATATAATCTATACACTATTCCTCCACCGGCCAAACGCACATGGGTGCTCCGTCAGCACGTGTGCCATGTGCTCGCTGATGTAAGAACTCTCCAGCCCAGGCAAATTGTCCACACCTTTGGAACAACCTTTGGAGGCCCACGCACCCCACGCACCGGACTATGTTGCTGTTCTCCCAGGTCTGCCGAAGCCCCGGCGTGAGACTGTTCTCGACGTCACCCGCTCCGCACCGGGAGCTGGCGCACGTCGTCAACCGCCGTGTGAAGCAGCCCCGTGTGCTGCAGGTCAACGACCCCGATACTCTGCTGCCCCCACGGGCCCCCAAGTACCCACCGTACCCGTACGGACCCTCCAATATCTATAAGCAGTCCAACCGCGGCCTCTACGGGGGTAAGGTGCCCCAGTTCGGCCACCAGGTCAGCGAAAAGTTCAACCAGAAGAGTATGCGTATCTTCCACCCCAACGTTCAGGCCACCACGCTGTGGAGCGATGCATTGAAGAGGCATATCAGAGTCAAGCTGGTCACCTCGGTGCTCCGGACCATCACCAAGGAGGGTGGCTTGGACAACTACCTCCTCAAGGACACCCCAGGACGCATAAAAGAGCTGGGACCGTTCGGATGGTGTTTGCGATACGACGTTCTGCAGAAGATTGCTGAGCAGGAGCGTACTTCCCCCAAGATTGCAGAGGGGCTCACTGTAGGAAAGGCCCGCTTGATAAAGGACCTGTTCACCAGCAAGCCTCAGGAGGCTTCTTTCAAGCAATTCCGACTGGATCACCGCGATCTGACTGCAGATCAGCTTATTGAGAAGCTGAAGGCCAGCGGTGTTGATGTCTCTGTGTATGGGGCTCAGCCGTAAGCCCGAACTAAGCTCTAATGTACATACTTTAAACAGGCGAAATGATCTCTAGACTATGCATAAACTAATGGTGACCACATCTATTACTAGCTAAGTCATCTATGAGCATAGCTGGCCAAATAGAAGTACCTGGCCAAGTAGAAACTAACTGACCACAAAGTGGCTGGCCAAATAGAAAGAGCTGACCACATACAAACTAACTGACCACATACAAAGTAGCTGGTCAAATAGAAACTAACTGACCACATACAAACTAACTGATCACATACAAACTAACTGCCACATAGAAAGCTGACCGTAGGCTTCACAAGTATCATACACACAATTAACGTTTGCTACACTGTGTAATCTTCTCTATTAGTACTCTACTATACGATACATATGCGGCTGGCCACTAGGTACCGTCTATGCTGCTACACTTCTATGCTGCTACTGTGTATTAACTCATGCTCTATGAGTACTGCTATCTAGCTCCTACAGACGCTACTACCCTGCTCACTACCCTGCTCACTGTTCACCATACCCTATCCTGCCCATCACCGCCGAGCTGGAACCACATACGGCCATTTGGCCCAACCCGACTTTCAACAATGTAATCCTACAAATGCCCTTATGACCTAATCACGTGGATGTGATGTACCCACTCACCTAAAATTTTTCACCTAACCGTCCTAGATCTCCATACCTTTTTTCAACTGCAACATCTCAACACCGAAATAATATCACGAAATGGCTGCTGCCCCTAAGTCCGGAATTGCTGTTGGTCAGAACAAGGGCCACAAGGTCACCCCTAAGGCCGTCAAGCCCAAGCAGGCTACCCGCAAGGCTGCTGTTTCTAAGCACACCGCCTTCGTCCGCTCGCTTGTCGGTGAGATCACCGGTCTTGCCCCCTACGAGCGTCGTCTTGTTGAGTTGATCCGTAACTCCCAGGAGAAGCGTGCCAAGAAGCTTTCTAAGAAGAAGCTCGGCACTCACGTCCGTGCTATGCGCAAGTTCGAGAACATGAACAACCTCATTGCCGAGCTCAGACGCCAGGGCCACTAAAAGCTTTCATAGTTTGTTATTTAATTAGCGAAATCGCATACATTGATTCGGAAATACTAAAAACAATAAAAGACCCCGTAGAAACTCTAAATTGGTAGTAATCGGTGCTTTCACACTAGGCGACGCTCTGAACTCGCGGCGAATGCCAATGCGAGATTCATCTGATTGTTGTTTTCTTATCGATATGCTCAATGTGGCACCCTGCTAAATATACCTCCTATATCCACTCTATATTCGCACCCTTGTTGCCAAGATCCAAGACCTACTCCAATGTGCTTGCACTTATGTGCGTTTTCCTATCAGTTCTACTCTCAAGCGGCAGGTGCCGACCAACCACTAGACTAGGTGAGCTATCTAAAACGCGTTATGTAATATGATCAGATGTGTTACCTAATATAGTAACAAGTTCATCAGTAGGAACTGATATAGCAGGAGGGAGTCACTTCTTCCTATCACACACCCCACACCACGGAAAATCGGCCAGGGTAGAACACACAGATTCACGATGAGTTCCAACACTGAAGGGCTTAAGGTGAAGAAAGACGCAGTAAGTATATCATATTTTTAATATTTCGCAATCAAGAAGTGACGCGTTCGAACATTATACTAACACCAATTACACTAGGCAATCAGTGCTTTGTTTTCACTCTACAAAGCGGCAGGAGATGCTTCTTCTGCCGTGATAGATTTACTCAACTACCTAGAGCAGACTGGTTTTGACACAACCGACTTGAAGACCGCGTTCAATGGCAACTCTGGTGCTCAGATCAACGCGTTGGCTGCTGCTAGCAAGCAGGAGACATCGCCAGTCTCGCCTAACACTAGTCTGATCGAGGAAAAGAAGGAGGAGGACAAGGACGCGGCCTCCGATTCCGATGAGAACGCTGCTAAAAAGAAGAAGCAGCCTAAACGCCCGAGAGATCCGAATGCTCCCAAGCGCCCGCTTAATGTGTTCCTCAAGTTCCGTAACCAGGAGCAGAAGAGAATTGCTTCAGAGCGCAAGGAAAAGGGAGAACCCGAACTCTCGCGTGCCGATATGACCGCTGCTGTAAAGGAGAACTGGGAGAAACTGTCTCAACCAGAACGCGACGCTCTGGATCAGGAATGCAAGGAGCAACGCGAGCGTTACCACAATGACCTTGCTGCTTACAAGGCCAGTAATGGTGCTTCCCAGACGCCTGCTCAGGCTAGTAATGACTCTCCGGCTCAGGATCCCACTGCTTCTCAGGAGCCCGTTGCTTCCCAGGAGCCCGCTACTTCCACACCTGATGAGCCCGCTGCATCTCAGGAGGCTCCTCTGTCTCAAGAGGCGCTTTCGCAGTCTCAGCCTGATGCAGATGGTTCTGAGCCTCCTAAGAAGAGACAGAAGAAGAAGGATGAGTCCAAAAAGAAGAAGAAGAGTAAGTCTGAGTAATTCCGTCCTTTTTAATGTTTTAAGTACCTGTTTCATTTAATAGTTATGTATTCTGTGATATTATTTGCCTATCACACGCCGTTGTGCGTATTTGTGAAACATTGTATATTGTACTGGGAGGTTTGTCTGTGAGCCGAAAACCCAGTTTAAAAAACGGTAAGATTCCGTCCACAATCTGATACCCCGTTACATGCGTTATCCTTGTTGATCAGCAACCACCAGAATGGGTGTACGCTTAGTGGCTCAGATGCCGGGGTTGCCCTTTGATGGCTCACATGACCATACCCCGTTGGAAAATTCACCCAATCTCATTGACCTCACACACAGTGGTAAACTTGCTAACGGATGAGCGAAGTTAAGGTTCGAGTTGAGTCGCCGATCAGTTCGACGGTGTACTCGCTTACCACCGATGAGAACAGTGTTCTTGACACGGTTAAGCAGTACTTGCTGTCTCTGGGCTCTCTGGTGCAGCCTGCCACGGCTTTCTCATTGGTGGAGAACACCGAGGCCGCTAAGAGTGACGATGTGCATATCACCTATAAAATGGTTCTAGAAAGGCAGACCTATGTGGACGTGGCTACGCAGTTGGAGCAGCTTCGTGACGAGTTTGGACTTGCACCAGGCAGCAGTACTTGTATCAACAGCGGGCCCACACGCTTGCACGAGATTCCTGTCGGATCGAAGAAGCGCAAGGGTATTACTGACGAAACCTTCCTCGAAGCTGCCGAATTCCCGGCCAATCTGGTCAATAGCTTTGAGGGTGAGGGTACTGCCAACACGGTGCCTGCCGGTGACGATGATCACAGTTTAGGCAGTACCGATGGCTTGGTGGCTGCTGTTCCTAACCCATTGATCCCCAAACCTGCAGCCCTGGAACTGAAGTTTTCAAAATGGCAGCCATTGTGCCGCGATCCTAGGATTAAAATGCAGGGTATTATTGCTTTTGTTTACCTTGTGAGCAACGACGGTAAGGAGTGGCACTTCGTGGCCTACCCGGAGGGATATGTCTATGTTCCCAACCTGAGTAACACTAACTTTGTGCTTCCCAACACCAAAACCACCGCTAAATCCACCTCTAAGAAGGGCAAGTCTCAGAAAGAGCAGACTGTTCCGTTGCAGCACATACCCACCTTGGTGCAGGCCATTGAGAAGGTCAGCCCGTCATCGATTTCGAACGCACGTAAGAATTCGGAAAAGATTAGCCAGAACATTTTGGCCTGTGTTCCCGTCTCCCAGGTTTCTACCACTACGCCCTGGCTGGTTGACCAGATTCCCGACATCCAGATGGTCAAGAACCTTAGCCAATTGGAGATTCCTACTGAGACTAATCTTCGTGATTGGAACGAGGACTTCCAGATTAGCCGTGAGGTCATCCCTGAGACGATTAGTGAGCGTATTACTCGCGACAGATCTCTGTGCCAAACGTCCACGGAGTTCGCCTCTGCGGCTACTGAAGGTGCCACCAAGATTGTCGAAGGTGCAATCAAGCCACTGAACCCCGAGGAAGAAGTGACGACTAGCAAGTTGTACTTGTCCCAGGGAATATTCTACACATATGGCTCCGACTTTGCACAGCCGTACGAGGGAATTGCTGGCCCTGTGTCTGCTCGTAAGGCTGCTAAGAAGGATGTTGCCGGTGTTGAACAGCTCATGAGGCACCACGACCCTGCTATTTGCCCCGTCCTTTCTACGGTTGTGGACTACTGTGGTCGTCGTCTTATTGCCCAGGCTCCTGTTCCAGGAATTTTCAGGGAGTCGGAGGAACCCCTGATTATTTACGGTCAAACCGAAGAGCAGGACGATGTGCGCTTCGATGAGAAGGTGGATGAGCTTATGAAGGAGTTTGCCGATGTTCTTCACCTAAAGAAGCACCCTGTGAATAAGGCAGGTGTTGAGCTCCAGACCAGTATTGAGGTTCACGGCACTAGAAGCACCGATGGACGCACTTACGCCATTGATCTGTATCGCTTGCAAGTTCCCGATTTGTTGTCGGAGTCCAATGAACTCAATCTCCTGCGTTTCGAGGCCATTGATGACTATTTCACCCATCACCCTGACGCTGAAAAATTGAACCCGGATGTCTGGATGAAGCCCGAGAACTTGCCTGAGGAGTACGCTAAAACTCAATTCCCTAAAGATGTGGAAGATGTCAAGGCCGTGGCTCGTCATGTTCGTGAGAACATTCTCAAGGGCTTTGTGAAGACCATCAGTGAGCCTACCGGAATTGATCCCTTGGATGGCACTCAGTTGACCTTCTCTATGCATCGCTTGGGTATCAACATGCGACTTCTGGGTCTTCTCTACAGCGAAGCTTTGGCTGTTAAGCAGACAAACCTTGCCAGTGTTGCCCTGGTTGAGGCTATTGCCCGCTGTTTGAAGGTACTTCTTAGAGAGAGAATGGAAACTGCCGATATCTTCGAGAATATGACTTCTACTGTTGAATCTTTCTTCTATGACTTCAAGATTCGCAAGGATGCTGCAATCGTTTCTGCGGTTGAGAATCGTCTCAAGGAACACTTCAGGTTCACCAACCTTCCTTCTGGTTGGGTTGATCGTTTCTTCCCGTCGGTTAACCTGATGCGTTTGGTTTCTCTCAAGCTTGGTCTGCAGTGGGATAAGAACTTCAAACTCGTTGCTGTTAACCCGGTCGTTCGCTATGCTTTCCCTAGCAGCCTTGTTGCTAATGAGGCCTTGGAAGCTGGGCTGAGATCACTAAATGAGGCCATTATTTCAAAGGAAGAAGGTAAGGGCGAGAATAATGACGGCGAAGCAAACGGTGAGGCCAAGGATGAAAAGAGTGATGAAGCAAGCGATAAGAGTAAGCCTGAAACTTCCGAAAATACGGATGCTGAAAATACGGATGCTTCGCCAGATTCCGAACAGTCTCAACTGGTGTCTGAGAGCTTGACAATCATCGCCGAAGCCGCGAGCATCGTCACTCAGATTTATGGTTCCTCTCACTCCGAAGTTGCTAAGGTGCTCCACCGTGCAGCCTTGCTGTTTTTCGAATACGGAAACGATGCAGCACGAGCTATTGACTTCGAGCGTAAGGCTATTACTATTGTCGAGCGCGTATCCGGCGTTGATAGTTATGACACAGTGACCTTTTACAGGTACTTGGCATACTATGAAAAGGCAGCTGGACACATCCTCACCGCCATTGAAATCTACAAGCGGGTTATTGAGCTGGTTTCCCAGGTTGCGTGTGACCCTTCATACTCAGAGATCGGTTCTCCATTTGGCGCAGTCGGAACTATGCTTTTGGGAACTAAGAAGGATGCTGTTCAGAAGGTTTCCAATCTATGGTTGAAGAAGGCATACGATGCAGCTTTGAAGACACCTTCTGGCCCCAGTGGCTTCCTTCTTTTCGAATATGGACAGTCCTTCCTTATCAGCGGTGACCTCAAGTCTGCGGTTAGTATGCTTGAGAAGTCTTATGAGGTTTTCGAAAAAACCAGCGGTGCTGAGAACCCCAACACTGTTGAGGCTAAGAAATTCCTTGACCTTGTTAAGAGTGCTAATGAAGCCCGGGAGAAGATCGAGGCTAATAAGAACACATTGGTCAAGAATAAAAATTCCCAGCAAAACGCATCCTCTTCTAAAGGTAAGAAGGCTAAAAATATTCCCAAGGTGGGCTCTGCTAGCCTTGAGGATGTTGCAACTTACGTTCTGAGCGGTGCTCCTGGTGCTCCTGGTACTCCTGGAATCAACACTGAAACCAAGAGTGGAAAGAGTAAATCAAAGAGCAAGAAAAATAAGAAGGCACAAAAAGTGGCTGCTTAAATATGTACATAAATAAAACACTAGACTTCCTAAATACAAATATGCCACCTATATGGGATGTTACACCCAAGGAGTCCATCCGCGGAACATCTGGCATAGTAGTTCCGGTGATACAGCCATTTGAATCAGTTCATCAACTAGCCCACCAACACTAAGAGGTGCAGAGTTAGACTCACTAACGCCGCGGATCTTGGCTCTAGTTCTTTCCAAAGCTTCTGCTGGTTGCATGTTATTGATCTTATCCTGCACGACTGGGTCATGGACAAATGCTTCCAAAACTACCATCAGTAAGTCCTCATTTGACCTAACAATTTTCAAGGTTAGCTCACTGACTTTACGGAACGGTCCCTCATAACCATTAACAGCGCCCAGCGCATCTCTAAATTGCTGTGTTAATCTGAATGGCACCAATTCGGGTACATTCAAGTGCTTGCCCTTGTCAAACAGACAGTCAAAGTCTACATGCAAAACGGATCCGGAATTTTGGACGAGTAAAATGTTCTCCAAATGGCGGTCGCCAAGACCTAAAATATAGCCCACCATTGACATGACGGCCAGTGAGCGAGCATACCTCGTTCGTGCCCCTAGCCATGCCTCTGGATCTGGGAACGTGTCTACAAACCACTCCCATAATACTGGAGGTACCATCTTCTCTAACTGATCAAAGGCCTTTAGCCTATCACTCATTCTATTATGAGGGCTCACTACCCGCTTATACTCTGGGGTATTCAGGCCAAAATCGGGTCTTCGTGATAACGACTTCAAGATAACCCGGGCGGGGAGTGCACCCTGTACCCATTCGATAATTCCCGCACTTGCACTGAGTGGTGTAACTCGATAATTTAGGATATTCAAATGTCGCGCAGCGGCCGACGAATTGGATCTAAGCAGTTGATTCACAGCAGAAGTAAACTCGATAAGTCTAGCATCTTTCCTGGCATCATCCTGGCCCTTCAGCAGTAATTGATAAGATTTACCGTCATTACCCCAAACGCTGATCCGTTTGGGTCTCTGCAAACTTTGCTGGATAATCACTCTGCTGTCGATTTCGTAAATAAGGACATCTTCTAGAGAATCCATATTGCCCTGAGTGGGAACTGCCAGGAGTGGCTTGTGTAAACATCTGCTGAAGTCTTCTCCGAGCTCTGCCAGCTTAACCTCACGCTGCTTGGGTTTAATGTTACATATCCTTTTCAGTTTTTCGAAAAGGGCTGTAGCATTGTGTACCATTTCACTGAATTTGGACTGATTGTAGTTCTTGTTCTTCAGAGAGGCATCCTTAACAATATTTCTGGTTTGGTCGCCCTTTTCAAGAATAGCCCACAGGGAATGGTGGGGGAATAATTGTAAAACTGGTATGATCAGTTGTTCTATAAGCCCTTGAACACTACGACTAGGGTGGTTGAGTCGAGAGAGTAGTTGAGGAATAGCTGAATAAACCAGCTTTCGGTCTATCTGCTTGCCCCACGCAACTATTTCTTTGTTGGCTAGACCTAAATTGTGCCGCCTAGAACTGATTTGCTGGTCAGACATATTTCGTTGGCTAATTCCCAAGTCTAGCCAGGTGGTGAGCATTTTTGGCAGTGCTTCAGTATGATGTGGGGTTCCAAGCAGCAACGCTCTACTGTAATGCATTACAATTGCCTTGGCAATTACTCCATCTGCACGAGATTCAGGGGAACACTCATCATAAATTTTGACGTAGTGTTTAGCTAACCGATACTGGGCCTCGCTTGATTCAGGTAATGATTTGATCACAGTCATATAATTTTCCACAATCACTTTCGTATCTGCTTGAGCCCCCATATCCCGCCAAGAGGTCCAATCAAGGGCCAATTCTCCAGCCTGGGGGTACTTTCTTGGAGTAACAAAAAACTCTGGGTTTATTTGAGATTGCAGCATACGGATAGCAGATCGAGATTCACCTTGTGACCACAGCAACTTTGCATGTTCTACATCGGCCTGGCTATGGTCCAATTGTTTGGCAATAGCAATTTCCATGAGCGCAATAGATGGTTGTCCGTGGTTACGAGCACTGGCACTAACTTCGAGATGTGCTTCAGCAATCAGCTGCTTAGCACCGGGAAACAAAGTCGAAATAGAGCTCAGAGTGGCTGCCCTCAGGTATAGAAGGAAACGTTTTGCTTCAAACTCTGGACCCTCGTTAAGAGTGCTCAGTACACAAAGCCTCTGGTCCAAATGCCTCTTTACTGTTTTCGTGATTTCGTCATCATTTAGATCATCTACGGAGAGATAATTCGGCATTACAATAGTCCCCAAACTCTCAACATCAGCAAGCCCGTGTAAATAGACCATGAGGTCCCTAATTTGACGAAGCGATGTCACTTGGTGTGTAGTAACAATCTCACTCAGTCGAGAACCAACATGTTCCCGGCCAGTCTCCAAAGCAACTTTGAACGCAGTCCAATCCTGCTGTCTGAGGGCCAGTAGTGCAGAGCCAAGAGCTTGTACTGCTCCCGGCTGCAGCTGAGAACTACTGGTACTGTATTGGCTAGCAGTCGGATCTATAAGCATGGTCCACTTATCCAAAGCTCCCCAGTCCCTGACTGTCCATGCACACTCTGCACCCAGTGCCGCCATTCTGGACGGTATTGTTTCGGCTGACAGTTCCGCTAAGACTTCCTTATCCCTTCCACTATGATGGAGGCACTCTAAAGTAGAAATGACCGTGGATTCACTGGTAGGGAGGGCATTGTAGCATGCCAGAGCTGCATCCCATTGGGAGGTAGCACGGTATTCCAGAACCTGTTGTTCAATAGATAGTACTGGCATACGAGCACTTATACCTTCCAATGAATCGATGTCCTGCATGGTACCGTACATGTGTCTGAGGTTCTGTAATACGTTAGCTTCAGAACTGCGGTCTTCATGCATCTGCTGCTCATAGTACCTAATTGCCCGCGGGTAGGCACCAGACTCTAAAGCGCGTTGTGCCATTAGCTTTGCCGGAATTGACGCCAATACTTCATCTATTCCCAATAGTGGCTGTTTTGTTTGCCTTCTTGAACGCATCCACTGATTGAAGTAGTCTACAACGGCAAATATCTGTTCATGGACAGGCTGCAATATTTCTCCCGACAAGCTAAGTACAAGTAGTACCTCCTGCAAAAACACTTCACGGTTCGGCTGGGCCTCGCGTGGATCTACCACAGCAGCTAGTGCTGCATAAGGTAGCAAGTAACTCCACATCTCAGGGCCAGCATTCGATCCGTAAAGAACTTTGCGGCACCACGAGAAAATGGTAGTAGCATACTCGGGGTCCAGCGTCCTGCTCATCATATCAGAGCAGAAGGATATGAGCCATTCCGCGAACGGTTTACCCAGACTATATATGGGGTACGTCGGTGCTTTCCAGTGCTTCATTTCAGTGGTATATTTTGTTTTCAAGAGCGGTAGAAGTGTACTGGCCAAGCTATCATCCTTAAAAATACGTCTCAGGCTTATTTTATCCTCTGCCGACATGAACTTCAGCAATTCCTGAATACCGTACGCAAAATACCGTTGAATGTTTGGATCAATCGCTGCTTCAAACGCGGGCAAAAACCAGTCCTGAACCAGGACTTTACTCAGTATTATCACTTCATCCACATTGTGGAAATTGGAGACAATGATGAGAGGGGGATCTCTGGGCTCAATGCTAGTTTTGTGTGGATCCAGTGCACCCAGCAATCCTAGAGCTCGAACACTAGTTTTCTGCAAGTCCATTTCATCTTTTCCGCACAGATTTAGTAGAACCCGTACGGCACGTCCAAGTAGTTCGTGCCCAGCACCTTCTTCCTGGGCCCAGGTAATGATCTCATTTTGGAACTCTAGACCGAATGCGCATAGATCACGAGCTGTCTGTTTAGCAATATACATGTTCTCCGTATCACGCTCCACTAGGCTCAAGAGAATATCGTAGGAGCCATGGCCGATCACTCTACCACTGTTGCTATCAGTAGCAGTGCTGATTTCATTTGCTGAGTTGGTATCAAACGCACTTTGGGGATGTATTTTCTCGAAATGCTCCGGGCATGAATCAATTCGTTCCTTGATATACAGCACGATCCTTCTGGCACAGTTCACGCAGTCGCGGTCCCATTTATCAATACGCTCGTTGATGAACGAGTAAGTAAGGTCAATGATCGCCTCGAGTTTTGCATCATCAAGCTTTTCCGCGACTGCCAGCCATGTTTCCAACGCAGGCAGGGTCAAAGGATTGATCTCCAGCGCAGACTGCAAAAACGCTGTAAGCTGTCTCAACACAGATGCTGTCAGGTCGGTGGTAAAGAAGCGTTGGATAATGATTCTCAATCCTGTTATTACCGATAGCTTTGTGGCTAGGGACTGGCGGCCCATAAGATTGCGCAGAGTCTCACTGAACTTCACAATCAGTCTGAAAATGGTTTGCTGCAGTAACTCGCGGTGGCCAGTCTTGTTCGAAAGCTCCGCGTACACGCAGTCCATGATTTTAGCCACAAACCCGATAGCCATTTCTCCATTCTGATCAGTTGTGCGCATGAGAATCTCATATATAGCATCTACCCTCCAAGACGGAAGGATTTTGTGGAATTGTAGAGTCTTGAAAGACCGATCTAGGGACGTAAATCTATCCTCAGCCTCCGACCATGCTCTATCTAAGTCGCTAATAGGGCGGTTGTGGCCCGCCTTCAGCAGCATAGCGGCAATAATAGCGGTTGCATGATCAATATATACACGACGCGAGGAGCAGCCACGAACAGACGCTATTTCATCGCAAACCTTCAGCTGCGACTTCCCGGAAACGCACATTTGGGGAACAGTGATACCTGAGGTTCGCAGCAGAAAGCTGGTAGGACTGACATCCAGCACTAATTTACAAAAGCTTTCCACAATTGACTTGTCGAAATGCTTCAGTAGTTTTGTCGCAATACCGGGCCAGAACGGCTGGCACAATTGCCAGGTCGTCTTGCGTAGAGACTCAGCTATCACCTTGAAGTGATGGGCAACCAGTATGGACTGGAACTCGTCCTCTTTAAAAGCATCGATGAGCGCAATGTACAGTAAACTCTGGCCCTGGAAGCAATCTAAATATGACCAGGGGCCCATATGGTCCGAGCTTGTGGGATGGCACTGCTGCTGCTGCACAACTTGCGTATGCTGGGTTAGAGGAAGAACCATTTCCTGTCTCGACTGAGTGAGCCCAGTTTCAGAATCACTGTAAGTAGGCAGTTCGTTGGACAGCTTGAAAAGTCGTATACACGAGTTGGAAACTGCCCTTAGAAACGTTTCCAGCGGAGCATATGACTTGCTCTGCATCAGCATTTGCAAAGTAACATCTTGATACTGGCTGGCGACGTAAACGCCCACCAAATCTGCTGCAGCGCATCTCACACTGTAGTTTTCATGGCTAAGCCACTGCTTCCATTGGTTGATGGGTTGCAGTGGCTTTACGGAAGCCAATTGCCTGATTTTTTCAGCAGTAATGGGCTGCTCCAGACTCACTACTTCATTGGCCTTTTTGCTACTCTCCATGGCTAGTTTTTCCCGGGCCATCCGGCTTAGCTCGGCATCTGGGGAGCTAGTGGAACAGTAATATGCCCATATGGGAAATCGCAGACCGTCAATTGACCACATACCCGGCAGGATATTTTTGTTTTTCGCACTGTGGTAGATTTGATCTGCTTCCGAATCCGATAACTCACACTGAAAAAGGCCAACAATGGCGGCCCTGCTAACCACGTTGCGGAGCAGCCAGTCTTTGAGGTTGGTAAACAGCCGGGCAAGCTCTTTACACTCCACAAAAGTGTGCAGAAGCAGTTTCATAGCCTCAATTTGGTCGAATAATGCACAGTGCATTGCCACAGTAATAAACAGATAGTCTGCGTCACACTCCCTATGCATCAGCAGCACCCGGGGCTTCTCAAAAACAAACTTAAGCACCTCAACCAGCTCATCGTTTAATACCAGCTGGTCCAGAGCCACCGCCAGCTTATCCAGCCTGTTCTCTCTATCCAGTGTCGATACCATCCATGGAATGGCGCAGGTTGTGGTTTTGGCAGAAGTGGTAGTTATATGTGCTTACCTTTCCCTACTATCCCAAACGCTAACCACCGCCAGAAATGAGTCTAGCACAGCTGAACTCTGCACGCGAGCTGGTGCGTGCGAACACTAAGCAGTATCCGCTGCTGATTCGGGGAATTCTCAAGGTTGGCGACCGCCCTGAGCCCGAAATCAGGTCATGGAGTGCGGGTTTCGTGGCTGACTTTTTCGGCACCGAGGCCGTCCCGGACTCCGAAAAAGACGAAATCGTGCAAGAGGTGCTGCCTCTGTTGCCGCAGTGGATCAAAGACGATAATTCGGCCGTGGCTAAGTCGGGTATCTGTGTGCTGTGCGAGATCTACCCGCGCGTCTACAAGAGAACCATGGTCGTAGGGTCCAGCATGAAAACGGTATGGGATATCGTGCAGGTGCTGAAAACAATGGCGCTGGCACGGTGGACCCCCCAATCGCCTCAGGGCCTGGTTATAATGTGTGTGAAGCTGGCCCAGGTGGTAGTGTCCACCCACCAGCTTGTGGCCAATAACCACGCTGTGCTGGACAATGTCATGCTGACAGCCGAGGCGGCTGGTCTGTTGGATCGCTTAATTTCGGTGTTTTCAGCCGACACGCCGGTTACTTTCGGCGTGCTCTCTGCCTCGCTCAATGCCTCAGTGGCTCTGGCTATATCCCAGCCGCATCTGTCCCAACGGATTGTTTCGGCTATTCTAATGTTCAATGTGTCGAAGCGCACGGTTGCAACGCCCTCCCAGCTGCCTCTGGTGCTTCGATACATTAACAAGCTGTTCAACCTGGGGCTGCACCCGCTGCAGCGATCCTTCCCTCAGATACATGTGTTTCTGGCCGGTCTGACCAGTTACTGCACTAGCCAGGCTCTCAAGAGGCCAGTGGCAGATGATGACGACGAGGAGAGTGAAGAAGCAAATACCAGCAGCTCTAAGCGGCTCAAGGTGGACACGCCGATGCCCCCAGGCAAACAGTCGTACAAGGCATTATACACGTTGTCCAACGACCTAGCAGCCGTAGACGCCCGCAGCCTGCAGCTCGATCTGGCAGTATCGATCGCAGTGGCAGGGTTGCAAAAAATAGACTCCAGTGCGCTGGATTCCCTAATAGCGAAGATTCAGGGACGCCTAAACAGTGTCACATCGTCCCAAGAAGCCTCTCCTGCGGCTACTGCCCAGCAGGCTGCCGTTTCACAAGCTGCAAGTAAGACCGCTGAGCCCCAGCAGCCACAACACCAGCCAGAGCCCCAGCCGGAAGAAGAGGAGCAGCCGGCTAAGCCCAAAGGGCCGTCTCGTGCAGCGCTGGAGGTGGAAGTTCCTCCCGAATTCAAGAAGTTCGATATCATTATCAACCGGCTGCTGACAGACGCGCCGGTTCGCGTGGTTGCTCGACTGAGTGCCCGTGGCCTGGGTAATGGGACCCCCATCAAGGAGTTTACCCAGAAAAAACTATACGCGCAGTTCGTGTCCGACTTCCGCAACTCATTAGACCCGCTGGTGCTGTGGCTGAGTGAAGAGTACTACGCGGACGAATCCCGTGAAACGTACTTTAGACTGGTTTCGCGGGTGGTCGATGAAATTATTCCCAAGCTGGAGATCTCAGACTCCAGGATATTCGTGCGGCTGCTGAGCGAGCTGCCTGAGCTCAACCGCGAAATCATTTTCAAGATCAAGAGCAGCTGTCTGGACCCGGAGCGATCGGTGGTTGGCGCCAGGGCCCTGAAGTTCCTGATCATGTTCAAACCGCCGTGCCGCGAAGACTGCCTGGATCTGGTGGCAGACCTGGTGCAAGACGGAGTGCAAAGCGTACGGGGCATACTCGAGCGTTACCGTCCCAATAAACAATAGCATTATTATATAAATTAAACGTATATATTTTCCCTTGTGTATGTGTTTGCGTCAAGGTGTTTGCGTCAAGGTGTTTTTAGTGAGCTAGGATTCCTTCCAGCATGGGCTTCTTGAGGATCGGGTTGGGCTGGAACGGCTGCACCAGTCCGAACGAGCCGGTTCCAACGCGCATGCTCTGGCCCAAAATAATACATTCACTCACACCCTCCACCTTATCGGTCTTCATATAGAAGGCTGCGTCGAAAAGGTGATCGGTGGTCTTCTCGAAACTGGCCAGCTGCAGCACAGAGTCGCGCATCTTCGCCAGGCCGAAACGGGTGATGCCCAGCACCTCACCCTTGAATGTCATGACGTCACCCAGCAGCTGGATGTGTCGAGGATCAACAGACATACCGTGTGAACTCATCGTGTTGTTGATCTCGTTGATGATCGATGAGCGAGCGGCCTCGATACCCAGCACCTGGCGCATCTCTAGAATATGGTTCGTGAGGGTCTCGTGGCCAATCACACCATCTGTGGTCATTACATTCTGGAGTCCGTAACCCTCGACAAGCAGCTCCTTCGTGTTGTCACCCTTGATGTTGATAACTGCTCGCGAGATGTCCGAGAATCCACACACCACCACGTCTGGCAACGCCCGCAGAAGGCTGCTGGTATATGCATTGCTGACGGTCTTTGCAGGGGCAGCTGTATTGAGGAGCTGGGCTGCAGATGCTGTTGAGGAGCCCAGCTCCTGTGGCTTGAACCGGACGTGGATGATGCTGTTGACGGGGTCAAGCGCGATGTCGCTGTAGCTGATCTTCAGCTTGGGCTGGCGTGTAATAGCGTCAGCGATTTGCGGCAATGTAAGGTGCAGCTGCAGCTTCTCGATGGCATCGAAGTCGATCTTCACGGCAATGAACGCATCATGCGAAGTATAGACATCTTCCATGTACTCGCTCACATCCCTCAGCAGCGTCTTTTCTACTCTTCCCTTGACGATTCTTGCCGTGCGCTCGTCTCGGTTGTTCGCCAGAGAGGCCTTGATGATCGGCGTCGAAATAGTCTTGGAAGCGTTGATGATTTCCTTGATACGCGGGACACCCAATGTGACGTTCATGGACGCAACTCCGGCGAAATGGAACGTCTTCAGCGTCATCTGCGTGCCAGGCTCACCGATACTCTGGGCACCGATGGCACCGACTGCTGTTCCAGGCTCCACCTTAGCCCTGTCGTATTTCTTGAGAGCCATTTCGATGAACATCTCGAGGTGTCTGTGGCCAATCTTGAATACCTTTTCGGTGACCGAAAGAGGGAAGCGGCTCATGAAATCCCGCAGGCGATCAGCCTTATCAAAAATGAACTTCCGTAGCGAATTCAGGAACTCGTTCGACCGTTCCTTCACGGTAGCATACAGATCCATCAGGTCGGCACCCTCCGCGTACAGAGAGCTGAAGCAGGCATTGGTCTCTACCGCCTTGACCACGTCGTCTGGGTGCATTGCCGGCTCGGTGATGTCGAAGCACTGGTTGGCGCAGTGAGCCCACAATCGAGTGAAGTCAACCGGCTGGGCATCACCCTCCATATCCATGGGATCGAGGCCGTCACCACCGTACTGGAACTGCACGACTTGGTTGGCAGACGTTCGCACGGTGTTGTCATAGAGTGAACTCAAGTCTTCCAGCGACTTCATCAATCGTCGACTCATGTAACCCGTTTCGGCAGTCTTCACCGCAGTATCAACCAAACCTTCACGGCCAGAAATAGCGTGGAACAAGAACTCCGGGGGGTCCAGGCCACTGAAGAAGGAGTTGCGCACGAAACCCTTGGATGCAGGAGTACGAGACTGCTTCAAGAAGTGCGGTAGCGTACGGTCCTGGAAGCCATTGGCGACTCGCTTACCGCTGATAATCTGCTGACCGACACACGCGATCATCTGGGAAACGTTGACGGGACTACCCTTGGAACCGCACAAAGCCATGATGAGCGGTGAGTTGTGCGGCTCCAGGTTTTTGATACAGTTGTCACCTGCAGCTTCACGAACCTGCGACAACACACCACTGATGCGCGCCTCAAGCGTCTGCTCCATATTACAGCCGGGTTGGCACTCCAGCTGCCCGCGGGTGAACGTTTCGATCAACTCGCTACTCTCGGCATACGCCTTGGTGACAAGCTCATGCTTGAGTTCTTCCAGCTGGTCGCTGGGTGTGACGTCGCTGATGCCAATACTGAAACCACGGTTGCCCAAGTACCGAGCACAGAGCTTGGCCATCCTGTTCATGGCAGCAGCTGCCTCGTCGGGCCCGTAGTCCCGCAAAATGGCATAGAACACCGAGTTCTTGTTGCCATCGCCCAGCAGCTTTTTCTCCATGGTTCCGCACAAAATTTCAGACTTGTGGATGATAACGTAGCCGTCGTTGGGACTCATCTCCGGCGGATCGAGCGGGTTGTAGGGCTTCTGGAAGCTCTTGTTCTTCGACTCCAGGTTGATTTCAATCTTCGAGTCGCGCGTGGGCTTGATCAGCAGCGAAAACGCCTGCTTGCCGGTCCACAGGGCCTTCGGCTTCAGAATGGCCGGCGTGGGGATGTCGTACTGGATGTTGGCGTCACTCATCATGCTCAGCAGCTCGCACAACTGGCGCCTGTCGAAGAACGAGTTCTTGTGGGTCACCAAATACGAGGCGCTAATGAAGTCCTGGGTGGCAGCAATGATGGGGGCACCGCTCCGGGGCGAGACGATGTTGCTCTTCACGCCCATGAGGTTCAGCGCCTCCGTGCGGGCCTCTTCGGTCTGAGGGACATGCAGATTCATTTCATCACCGTCAAAGTCGGCACCGTAGGGCGTGCACACACACTCGTTCAGCCGCAAAGTTCTCCAGGGCCGCACCTTGACTCGGTGGCACAGAATGGACACACGGTGTAGCGAAGGCTGACGGTTGAACAGAACAATGTCACCGTCCTCCAGATGGCGCTCCACCGTGTCGCCCACCTCCAGGGTTTCAGCGAGACGCTGGCGGTTACCGAAGCGCAGGTTACGTCGGGCAGCCTCGCCCTTCTTCACCAAAAAGTTGGCACCCGGATACTTGTCAGCACCGTTTATAACCAGCTTCTGCAACTTCTTCAGGTTGTACCGGCTGGCCTTCTCGGGATATGTCAGGATCTTGGCGATCCGGTCAGGGACAGCCACCTCGTCGATCCGCAGGTTCGGATCGGGGGAGATTACGGTTCGACCACTGAAGTCCACACGCTTACCACTCAAGTTACCTCGGAACCGGCCCTGCTTGCCCTTCAGACGCTGGCACAGTGCTCGAATGGGGGCGTTCATGGTGCCCGTAGGAGTGTCTGCGTTGATGTAAAGCGCCAGGCTGAGCTGCATGAACTCCCACTGGTTCATGAGCTCGTTGAGCGTCATGCCGTTCTCGAAGCCGGCTCTGATCTGCGAGCTTGCCTTGACGATCTCGGTGAGCTTCACAGTCAGATCGTCCTCGTTAGAGGCGTTGTCCTGGGTGATAGAGGGTCTGATGCACACCGGAGGGGCGGGAACCTCCTGCCACAGGTAGTTTTCCGGCGATTCGGAGAGGCCCAGCAGCGAGTATTCGCGCGGATCGATCTGCTTGAACAGGTTGAGGACCCTGAGCGGGTTGAGGTCATCCAATGCCCTCTTGACCAGCCGCTCCGTCTCAGGGTTCTGCTCGATCACGGACTGGAAGCTTTTCTCGAACTCGATCTTCTCCTCCGGGTTCTTCTTGCTCAGATATCTAAATTGGTCGTGCACTATTTTCAAAGGACCGTTTTTCTTCACCACTCCGTTGGGAACGTTGCAGCTGTAGCAGCGCCGTGTTTTCTTGCACTGGTCGGTGATGGCCTTCAGAATCTGCATGCGTCGCAGGTTGTCGTTGGCCATGGACAGATCGCGGCGAAACTTCTTCTTCTCTTCGCTTCCCAGCAGCAGAGCACCGCATTCCTTGCAGATGCACTGCAGCACCGTGATGGTGTGCTTGAAGTAGCCTACATGGAAGACTGGCAATGCGAGTTTAATACGGCCGAAGTGGCCCTGGCAGGTGGCCAGCCTGCCCTCGCAGGTCTCGCACTCGGTGAAGTTGTCGCTCACGCCCATCCGGCAGTCAATGGAGCCGCCACGCTGGGGTTTCCGCCCATTCTCCAAGTTGTAGAGCTCAACGTGGTCGATGTCAACCACACTGAGTTTCTGGACATCGGCAGGACTCAAGACCCCGAAGGATAATCCACTTATGTGCAGGGGTGGGTTGTCCTTTACCAGCTCCTTCATCACCTATGCTAGATCCAAAAAAACTATTTGGGAGCTGGACTGTGATATTTAGTACACCGTAGGGTAAGGACCCCCGGTGCAGGTTATATTTCGAAACTAGACCCGGCCAAAAAATGCGTAACTACGGAGACTAAACTAGTTTGGTGGTGGAAAAAGTTTTCCGGCCACCTCTACTGCTCTACGCTATCTGTTATAGGTTCTTGGTAACTGTCTGCACTAACCCTTCTTTCCCACATTACATCCTAGGCAGGTAGGGTACGGTATTCACGTGTGCCTCTCTACACATTCTCCCCTCCTGTTTACTAACGCTTCTTCGACCAACTTAGTATACATAAGCCAGGCCGCGTCCAGTCCACCAGTTGGCCTTTAGAAATCGTTTGGACGCCGGATTCTGTTACAGGCACGCTCGAATTGATACTGCGCTCCAAAAAACCCATTGCCATCGGATCGAGTGACCCCTCGCTGAGGCTCCGCAGTACGTGGCCAATATCAAAATGTACCATCAATTCAACAATAATACCCAAGGCCAGCAGACGCCTATTCAGTCGCAGGACCCCCAGGTGAGCGCCTACGATGCGTATTACCAGCAGGACCCGCAGTTTGCGCAGCAGAATCTCCAAAAGCAGTACTATCAGCAGCAGCAGGCCCAGCAGCAGGCCCAGCAGCAGGCGTTTGCCCAGCAGCAGGCCCAGCAACATGCCCAGCAGCAGCTGATACATCCTGGGCTGCAGTCCCCGTTCAGAAACTCACTTCCTCCTCGCATGTCGCCCCAAGGCTCTCCTGTCCTGGGCTCCCCTTCGTCTCCTCATCTTGCATACCCTGCACAACACGGGTACCACGAAACCCCGCAGATGCAACAGATTCCCGCGCTGCAGCCGCAGCAGCAGGTTCCCCAGCCTCCAATGCCTGCCTACACCAGCTACTCACCCTACTCCTCCCAGTTCGCTGCCAGCCAGAGCAGCCTGGCCTCCAACCGCAGCGTTGGGCTGGGTCAGCCCGGTTACCAGCGGTCGGCCTCTCCGGTTCGCAGCTCGCCTTTGCAGTTCAGGGACGTGGCTTCGCAGCGTACCGAGTTCACGGGGTCGCCGCAGGCTGGCGCAGGAATTCTCGGGTACCAGGCGAATAACTCGCAAACCAGTTTAGTCTCCAATAACGCCTCTCCACAGCTGGCGTTCCCACAAATGCAGCAGTCACACCAACAGCAGCAACAGCTCCAGCAGCAGCAGCTCCAGCAACAACAGCAGCTCCAGCAACAACAACAGCTGCAGCACCACCAAAACCAGCAGCAACAACAGCAGCAATACTACCAGCAGCACCAGCAGCACCAGCAGCACCAGCAGTCTCAGCTGGACTCGCCGTTTGTGTCCTCAGGAGGTGGCAGTCCGACTCGAGAGCCAGAATTCGAACGACACCCTGAACTTCTCACTCAAGCAACACAGGAGAAAGCAGCAGTGACGAAGCTGAAAATCGAGCATTTTTTCAAGCTCAGCGTCAACCATGCCATTGAGCGGAACCAGCGCCGTGTGAAAACCGAGCAGTCGCTGGCCAACGAGCGTGGCTCCGAGGAAAGGCGAAACCGGCAGCTTATGAGCTTGGGGCGCAAGGAAAGCTCGTTTCTGCGATTGCGCCGCACCAAGCTGGGCCTGGACGATTTCGTCACCATCAAGGTTATCGGGAAAGGTGCGTTCGGAGAGGTTCGGCTGGTGCAGAAAAAAGACACTGGCCAGGTTTACGCCATGAAGACGCTGTACAAGAGTGAGATGTTCAAGAAGGATCAGCTCGCACACGTCAAAGCTGAGCGCGACGTTCTGGCCGGCTCCGACTCGCCCTGGGTCGTTTCCCTGTACTACAGTTTCCAGGACGAGGACTATCTGTATCTGATCATGGAGTTCCTTCCCGGTGGAGATCTTATGACGATGCTGATCAAGTACGATGTGTTTTCGGAGGACATCACGCGGTTCTACATTGCTGAGTGTGTGCTGGCCATCGAGGCGATCCACCAGCTGGGCTTCATCCACCGCGACATCAAGCCTGACAACATTCTCATAGACAAGTCTGGACACATCAAGCTCAGCGACTTTGGGCTGTCTACCGGGTTCCACAAGACCCACGATTCGTCGTACTACAAGCAGCTGCTGGACAAGGAGCCGCCCAAACAGGACGCCATTCACTTGACGATCTCCAACCGGCAGCAGCTCCTGACCTGGCGCAAGTCCCGCAGGCTCATGGCCTACTCCACCGTCGGAACCCCGGATTACATTGCTCCCGAAATCTTCATCCGAAAGGGCTACTCCCAGGAGTGCGATTGGTGGTCCTTGGGCGCGATCATGTTCGAGTGTCTGGTTGGCTGGCCGCCGTTCTGCTCGGAGACGCCGCAGGACACCTACAGGAAGATTCTGAACTGGCAGGAGTCGCTCCACTTCCCGGAAGACATCCATCTGAGCACGGAGTCCGAGGACCTTATTCGCAGCCTCCTGACCAGCCAGGAGCACCGGCTCGGTCGCGGTGGTGCGCACGAAATCAAGCAGCACCCGTTCTTCCGCGGGGTCGACTGGTCGCAGATCAGGCAGTACTCGGCACCCTTCATACCCCGCTTGAAGTCGGTCATGGACACCTCCTACTTCCCTACCGAGGACCTCCAGCAGGTGCCCGACCCGCCACGCACTTCCGCCAAGCCCGGTGCGAGCAAAAACGCTCGCGAGGACCTGCCCTTCATCGGGTACACTTTCTCCCGTTTCGACTACCTCACGAAAAAGAATGCCATATAGTTGTATGCTGCGTGTATGAATATATGAGTGTAACGGTATGAATTGAATGCAGTGCTTTATGTAGGACGCGTTAGCAGTGTAAATATGTACAAACGTAGCAGCGTGAACGCGACTTACTGCATACCCTTACTGTATACAGTGGAAACAGCAGCTGAAATCGCCGCTTCCACTTCGTCAATGCTTCCGTTGGCGGAGATCCATGCCCATTCCGGCTCGCGGAGTTTGTTGAACTGCGTTCGCACCTTCTGCTGCATCTCCTTTGTCTCGTATCTCTCCTCGCCGTACCCACCGCGCTGGGAGGCTGTTTTTTCATCGACGTCGAGGAAAATGACCAGGTCAGGCTTAGGAAGGCCGACATCGCAAGACCTGCACCAATCGAAGTCCATTCCCTTCGCAGCTGAAAATGCTATACCAGAGTAGCAGTATCGATCGACAACCAGCGATACACCTTCGTCCAGCAATTTATTAATTTTAGATTTAGCTTCCCAGCGGTTGGCGCTGAACAGCAAATGGATGGCTTCGTCGCTGATTTCTGACTTGGCGTTCGCTAGGTACTCGTTGATGATCTTACCGATGGCAGTGGAGCGGTCAGGAAAGTTCATCTTGGCCACCTTCCTCCCTTCTTTTTGCAAATTAGCAACGAGCTTTGTGCATTGTAGCGATTTGCCCGCTCGATCGAGACCCTCAATTACAATCAATTTTCCACGGGACATGGTTTTCACCGAGATGTAGCCTGCACGTCGCGTCAAGAGGATTGTCTGAACCCTCGTGTAAATTGGTTTCGCTACTACATACCTCTAGCCGAGCGAGCATTATAAAAGGGCACCCTCCCGATCATTTTCTTCTTCACAGTCATCTCTCCACTCGGTTCTAAACATTGTGGTATTTTTCGGTGGTACCGTGATTCCGAAGGGGAGTATAGTGAAAAGCCATAGCTGGGCACCCAGGAGTGATTTCAAGTGAGGTCCCGGGAATCAGCACGCGCGACATCTAGATCATTGCAAATATAAATATAGTCTAATGCTAATACGGAACACGGGTATGTAAACTGTACTTCGGTCCCACGCTCAGCGTGGTCATCGTCGGCTTCTTGCCGAAACTGCAACCTCGTCCGTTGCTACAAATATTACTTGGTGGCCTCGAACCATCGCCCACTCGCCCCTGTAAAGCACGCATTTACCCTCCCAGGGAGAATTAAGAGTCAAGTGGGGGAAATCCTTCTCATTAAATCTGCTCTGTCGGTGTCTAGGATCCCATTTAACCGCGGTTGTGTCTTCTCTTGCTTGCGCAGGTACCACATCTACGGCTGGCTGCTGCACCCTAGTGATGCTCTTGACATGGCGTGGCTGGAAGTTGCGCTGCTGCTGCTGGTCGATCTGTCGCTGCTGGTGATGTGTTCGCTCCGCCTGCTGCCGAGCAATATGTCTTTGGCGTCGCCTTTCTCGGTCCCTATGTCGATTGCGAGTGCGCTTCACCTCTTCTGGAAGCTGCCGGAGCTCCAGTGGAAGTGCCAAGCTGATGGCCATGAGCAGTGCCACCAGCCAGGACTGCATCTCCTCGCATGATTGGAACGAAACCAGCAGCTGTTTGGACTCCACCCGGAGGCGAATCGTGTGCAGTTTCTTTGTATAGTCAGATGCGAGTCCCACCTCAGCGAACTGCAGGGAATAGACATGGTTGTGGGTCACCATGCCTCCCATGGATGAATAGCTCAGCTTCAGTTGGGTATTGTTGACTTCCATTTTGACGCTTCTCCACTGGCGGTAGCTTGTACGAGTGAATGGAGTGTCGAATTCGGACTTCAGCCGCACCGATCCGGCTTTCATGAGTGCCGGGGTGTATGGAGGCGGAGCAGAATCGATGCTATCGAGAGATTTGGAGGAATCCACCGAATCGGACCGGGATAATGAAGAGTCCGAGCCGAGTGTCGCAAAAGAGTCGCGGGTCGAGTATGAGAGTGATGAGGTCTCACTTACCACCATGCTGTCAGACCTGGACACTTTTCTATACATATGGATGGCATCATACAGAGGCGGGTGGTACGAAGGGAGATCAGACGGTAACCCAACAATTGTCGCCATTGGAAGTCTATCTAAGTGGGCTTCTAATTTTCCGGGCTGCCAAGGCAATCGTATATAATGCGTGGGGGAGGCGTTATTATTCCGAGCAGTACCAATTCCTAGTTTTAAAGTACAAGTGCCGGGCACCTAAAATTTACAGGACGAAGACCCACAACAAATGTCAAACAAATACGACGGTGTATCTAAAAAAGCTTACGGTCCCGACCTAAATACAGACCGATTAGAATCCTGCATGTGGGCTTGGGTGCAAGTATATCTAATTTAATTATGGGCAAGGTTAATACCGGCATTAGTTAAGACATTCGGGATTCATGTAAATTACCCGCAAGCAACCTTCTATGAAGAAATACTGCCATGTGACGCTGTGTTCGCTTTGCATGGGTAGCTGCTAAAGTTTCCCGTTAGAGGCTACCACTGGGGGAATTTCTTTGCTATTGCTATTTGTAATTGATTGATTCACTAAAGACCCAATCTTATTAAGCCTGGTATTGGCCAGTATTACTATTTTAAGTTCCCATGTGGCTCTGTGGTCGAATCAATCGCCGTGTTATTCACATTGTCTAATCAGAGGTGACTTTTCTACATACTGCTGCATAACCCTTAACTTTGTACACTAAACGACTGATAGTTTGATAATTCACCAATAGCATTGCCTGGGCCCACGCAAGATGACTGCTCACGACCGCCAAGAAAGTACGGCCGTTATATAATGCATGTAGAAAAGCACTGAAACCTGCGTCTGCTGCGTTGCTAGATCACTGACACTACCGAATAAAGCTCTCAGCATACGCAGCGTTCTGCTCATGGCAATGCTTGCTTATCACAATCGGGGAATATGTAACATGCAAAATAATACAATACTACTATCTTATGTATAGGGTTCAAGCTTCGGTGGTAGGATCAACGTGGGCATCTAGCCAGTTCCTCACATTGTCCCAGTAAACAGCCTGGTCTTCCTCGGTATTCTTCATTAGCTCGTGAGGCTTTTCTGGATGGATGTCAATCGTCTTATCAGTAAGCTGGACTTTATTGAAGAACTCCTTGGTGGCCTCCGGCTTGCAAATAATGTCACCGCTACCGAAAGATAGCAGGAGTGGCTTATCTGCGATATTAGCAATGAAACTGGGATCGAGAAGTCGCTTACCTCGGTTGATTGCGTCATTCATATACTCAGTCGATGTCCTCAGACTCCGCAGCTCCTGCTGGGGATAGAGCTCCCAGTTGGCGGGGTTGTTGTTGGCCATTTGCGGATTGAGTGGAGCGTTCTCTGTATAGGTGGGCAGCAATTTTGCCAGTACTGGGAGTAACTTTAGTTTGATGCCGGCAAGGCCAGTCCGCAAATCGTCCCCTACCTCGACCTCTGGGCCTGCGCTGATGTACAGATCGATCAGCTCCCTCTTTTCTCCAATGACCATGTAGTTCAAGCAGGTCGCCCCACCCATTGAGAAGCCCCACATAACCAGCTTACCGGAATAGTCCTTGCTAACATAGTTAACCATTGTTTCCAAATCACCCATTACCTTGCGTTCGTTAGATTGGCCTTCACCTTTTACCTCCTTCGCTGTACGGCCAAATCCTCTCTGGTCATAAATGGTAACCTCGTAGCCTGCCTCGGCAACTCGGGGAAACCATGAGTCGTAGGCACCCGAGAACTCGCCAAACCCGTGGATGAATAGGATTCGAGCTTTGGTTTTGACACTCGTGGGAGGGTACCAGGTCTTGCCGTAGAGAACCAATCCGTCAAACGACTTCACTGTTATATCTTTTGCAGACATTTTATCTTTTGCTTCTTGTGAAAGATTGAGTGATACGCACTGAAAGATGCTATGTATACGTACACAGCCTTACCAGTTAATAAGCAAGTATTTGCGGGGAATAGGTATATACAGGTCGGAGAGCAGTACGCCTTACCGCAGGACAAACAACGTATATTCCTCGATAATACGACCTGGGATTAACTATGTATTAGAGAAAATGAGCTGGATCAAATGAGACAGGCCAAATGAATTAGAAAAAATGAATTACATGGAAATAAATATGTGTAACGCTATACTAGTTATGGTACTTAATCAGACAACGTAATCTGCAGACTACCTCATCTTCTCGGGACCAAGCATGTAGAATTCGGGTGCAATTAATGCTTTAGGAACTGGCACTGTACAGCAGTTTCTGCCGGAAATCTTTTCCAAATGCAAGGAATCTGTTGAAGAGAGAGAATTGGTGAGGCAAGTTGTTTTGTATTTACGCGAGTGTAGTTCGGGCAACTGCTCGGCTAGACATGATGTTAGGATATCGGCCTCCTCTTGAGATAACTCAACATCCGAACCAGATTCAGCACTAGTGACGTTTACGTTGCGTTCAGTAACTATATCGTCATAGACCTTGTCAACACCTGAGATCTTACGCGCTAGACGGGCCCACGAAATTGGGATCGCATTCATTAATGGCAAATACCTTACATAGGTAGGTGAATAGATGGTTGATGTTTTTGCCTTGCAGATACGTTTGACAATCTTGGCGGCCAGCTTCTCCGGTAAGACAATAGGGGCAATATATTCCGACGGAGTCTTGACATCCGAGAACATACTAGTTCCAAGTTGACCTGGGCACACTAGTAATGCTTTCACATCTTTATAGATACTAACTTCTTGTCGTAGGGCCTCATGAATACCGATTAACCCAGCCTTTGAAGCACCATAAGCGCCAAGTCCTTTAGGAACCACGATTCCTAAAGCAGAGGCAATTGTCACTATGAAACCACGCTGGTCACTGATGATGCCAGGGAGGAACGTACGCATACATTTCAGCACACCGTTGAGATTAACGTCAATTGTTTCCTGAAGATCCTCAAAACTAGTGTCGGCGATGGTGTTCAGCTGGCGACGTACCCCTGCATTTAATACAATGACCGAAGGATGTCGATGGAATTTCTCCATTATTAACTCGGACGCTCGCTGCAAATCAGCTACACTGCGAACATCACATTTTATGCTTAACGTAGGACTGAGACATGCAGCTTCTTCACTGATTGCATCATTAGCCGGAGTTTCAGCCAACTCAACTGTAGCTACATCAGCAGTAGATAAATCCGTGGGAGCGCCCACAGTATCACTACTTGAGTTATCATACTTTTCATCTTGTACGGATTGTAATGGCTCTGGGTGAGTGTCTGCTTCTTCGTCGATTGGCGCGGGGACAACATCCAACGACACTGTTTGGCATCCCTTGCGAGCGAACTCCTTTAAAATGCTGGCACCTAATCCATGGCTTCCACCTGTAACTACAACGATGTCTGTCGGAGTTAGCCAAGTCATTTGTTGAAGTAGCAGAAAATAAAACTTATGACGAACCGGACGAACGTTCGCAATATATATACGGCTATAAATAAATAAAAAAGCAGTTTCTAAATTTAGACAAAGAAGGAAACACCGGATTCAGTGTTTCATGGACGTCCACAGTACCAAGACGGGGCATGCATAATGAGACAGGTAAGAAAACGCACAATTCTACATGTAAAGCATTAAAGATAACGTATTCCAAAAATTTTGAAACAACCAAAAAAGAAACAATTAAAAAAAATACGACATATCATTTCGAAGTTCCCGGCTCAACTTTATTACCTCATATCCCACTATGGATATTTGTTTACATTTGCAGCCTATATGGAGAGGCAGACAACATGCAGACATGTAGGGTAAGGAATACTAACACCCGTTCAAAAAACGATACTAACCCAGTGATCCGCCGTCCTTCACTACCAACAGTTGCCAATGGCTGGCTATACAGTGCAAGTGAAGCGTCCAAGGAATGAGGACCCTTTACAGGCCCTTATATTTCAAGGAACGAAACGTAAGAGGTCTGATGATGATACCGAAGACCAGAATAGTATAATGGACGGTGACAGTTCAGAGTTCGTGTTTAGGCTGGCCCAAACATTTGACACTGAACAGAAACATGTAATTCTTCAACGGTTTGGCGGCGACCCGACCTCTAATAAATTACGACTAGCTACGAACAAACGAACTAAGAGGGTGGATGACGCGTGTGATGATCAGATACCAGAACAACTCCAGAGTATGATTGCTGAGTACATTAAGCCGGAGAAAAAGCTCGATATTCCTGAAATCGATGAAATAGACAAGGAAACGGAGGGCTATGTTTATGACGTGTATTATACGGAGCGGGCTGGCCCGCTGACGGGTTCTAACATTGGGTACATGTAAGTATAGCATTTTGTATGACAAAATTTGCCATTCGTAGCATTTTGTTTCTTTATGTTGTTTGTACGAAGAGTAGGAAGACTAACCATTTATTTTCAGTGAGGCAGATGAATCAGAGCGCAAACTTATTTTTGGAGACACCGAGTCGGGCGATGATAGTGACTATGTGCCAGACGATGAGGATGATTCGAACGCAGAGGACTACTATAAGAACGACTACCCCGACGAGGAGGATGGGGATAATTCCTGTGTTAGTGACACGGGCTCAATTGACTCTACGGAAATCGACACTAAGCTGGGTGGGATGACCTTAGACGGAACGTGGAGTGAGGATGATCTAGACGACTACGAAAGATATGGCTGGAAAAGATAAATAACTAATGCGTATATAGATAAAAAGCTTCATAGCAACTCATCAATTGGGTCCTTTTCTTCCATAGCCGGAATGTGGGATGGTGTTTGCTGCAACTTGGTAGGCTTCGTTTCTGAAGCCACCTCGGCGTTCTCTCCTTGCGAAGTCTCTGTAAGCTTAGTGCCCGGGGTCGACTTAACGTCTGGAGTAGCTTCAGAAGCAGTTTTAGCTTGTGAGCTTTCAGTACGCGAGATAGGTTTAGTGTCTGCTGGAGCTTTCACCTCAGGTGTCTGGGCGTCAGGAGAAGAGAGCACCGCTGGCGGGTCAGTGACAGTCTTTTCTTTCGCATCTTTTACATGCTGCTCATGGTTATCAGTAGGCGTTTTGGGCTCATTCAAAGGTGCCTCTGTACTAGATGTAGACGGGTCGTCCAGCCTATATTTGTCTTGAGTGGAATTCAATTCAGGTTCATTCCTGCTAACATCATTTGAAGAACCAGATTTCAATGGCGATTTAGATGGTGAGTCATTATGGATTTGCTCGAATGAGGTTTTGTCCCGAGGAGGAAGTGCAGGCGGCAGGTTCTGAGACGCATTGAGAGCTGGAACCTGGTGATGGTGATGATCTCTAGAAGGCAGCTTAGGAGACTGTGGGTCTCTAGCCGAGGATTCAGGAGTCTCAGAGACATCAGAAACTGAGATCTGGTGATGGTGATGCTCCCTGGAAGGCAGCTTAGGAGACTTTGGGTCTCTAGCCGAGGATTCAGGAGTCTCAGAGACATCAGAAACTGAGATCTGGTGATGGTGATGGTCTCTAGAAGGCAGCTTAGGAGACTGTGGGTCTCTAGCAGAGGATTCAGGAGTCTCAGAGACATCAGAAACTGAGATCTGGTGATGGTGATGCTCCCTGGAAGGC
Organism: Starmerella bombi; assembly: GCA_030579915.1. NCBI lineage: Eukaryota > Fungi > Ascomycota > Dipodascomycetes > Dipodascales > Trichomonascaceae > Starmerella > Starmerella bombi. The sequence goes on from JAKTRX010000009.1 coordinate 301,768, forward strand.
AGTTTAGGAGACTGTGGGTCTCCAGCTGAGGAGTCAGGTAGATGATCTCTACGCGTGTGTCCGGAATGTGTTGTATCAGACTGTTCAGACGATGGAGTCTCAGGAACTGAGATCTGGTGGTGGTGATGGTCTCTGGAAGGCAGGCTAGGCGGTCGCGCATCCACAGCTGAGGGATCAGAGAAGGAATCTTTATGCGTCAGCTCATCAGGAACCGGAATCTGGTGGTGATGATGATCTCTAGAAGGAAGCTTAGGCGGGTGCTCAATCTCAGTGGCAGAGTCTGGTGCCAGATGGGAAGGTGTCTTTACAGCAATTTCCTCGTTATTTGCATCCTGTGGCTCCGCTGCACCTGATTTAGATATGCTTTTCCCTTCTAGGGCCTTGGCTGAAGATTCCTCGGGAGATACTAGAGTAGTCTGTTCTGGGCTATCAGAAGGCTTCTGGGCATCAGTAAATGACCCGAAATCATCCTCACCATTCCTCCCATCTGGGTTCTCCGAATTCTGATCAGATGTCTTCTCACCAGCTGTGGTTTTTGGTATGTACTCATCCGGATGGGAGCTAGCATCGATTTCGACAACATAGTTTCTTGGGAACAAACCTCTTTTGCCGTCAAGCTCACCGCACCACCAGTTAGGATCGTCATCAGTTCCTTTATCGATGACGGTAATTAACGCACCCTTAGTGAACGGCAGATCAGAGTCAGTTTCGCCAGTGAAGTCAAAGGCGGCCTGGACAACTTCAGTGGAGTGTTTCGGAGGCACCGTTGGCTTGTTGAAGAAACCAGTACGGGGATCGCTGAACTTGAAGTTCTTAACTTCTTTCCCAACCTTGGAGCTAATCCATTTCACCGAGTGCGAAAACAGAGAATCGGTGCTTTCTGTTGCCATGCGCGCGTGCGGAGTGGGTGAATTGTTAATGGCATCTTCAGTTTTGGCTGATGCAAATCCGGGCTGCGCATGCACAGATTTGAGGGCCTCTACGGCCTGCATGATTTGCCTAAATTCGGCCCACCATTCGTCGGTGATTTCTTTGATGGGCTCGGGCTGGCCTACGTGGGTAAATGCTTCGGCAAGTTTCTTGTAGTACTCGGCTTGCTGCCATCTAACCTGGAGCGTGAACCGAGCCATAAACGAGTCAAACACGGTGAGGAACTCAGGCACTTGCTTCAGGAGTTGCTCCATAGCTGCGGAATGCTGTGGCTGTTTCATGGCCTTCAGTTTAGACAGATTCTGCGACATTGTCTGCACCCTGGTCCTTGCGCTGTCCAATTGAGCCTCGCATTTTCCCACAAACTTGGTGACACTGGCATGAAGCGACTGCTCAATTTCAGCGAATGTCTTCAGCTGCTTCTTCAGCGAGGTGATTCGTTCTTGATCCTTGGCCACATGGGATTCACCCTGATCCAATACTTTCAGATATCCGTCGAATATGAATGATAGACGATTAGCTACTTCTACTTGATCGTTGGTCAAACTATGGACCAATATCTCAAGGTTCTTAAGACCGATTTTTGCCTGCGCGAAATCAACTGTCCATTGGTTAATTTTGTTCAGGTCTTCAGTCGACATTTATTAAACTGCCAGCTTAATTCTGGATGGGGAGCGTGATAGGGTGGCACGGTGATGCGGGTTGTGTAGTCGTAATTACAACGGTTTTCTGGGTCGACGGCCATGACATGTGATCAGTGGACTACATCCCGAGCATTTCATTTGGGATGAATCACATCCGAGGTGGAACAAGATGTGCCGTATTTATCCGGGCTAGGGTAACGGAGCGGTCGGGCTCTGGTCAGCTGATGTATGGACCCAGGGGACACTATCCGCAGGAACATTACTGTCTCGATAGAGTACCTCATAGACTGGGCGGTACATAGGTTACTACTCCCATCAACGTCGCATCTGATCAGTTCCAACAGTTTTTCTACATTATTCACACCCAAAATCAGTTATGTTTAGTCAAACAGAGAAAATATGGATATAATACACGGCAAATTTTAATGATCTTCCATGCCAGCTAGTATATAATATATATATAAACATATATACCAGAACCACTACTTCATCGCAACCAACGGAGGGTAGCTCAAGCTAATGCTGTAGCGAACACACGATGATGTGGTATCGGTAACAGTTTGCAGTGAGCTAATATTGCAGTGAGCTAATATTTTGAAAGCCAGTAGACCCAAACAACAACAAGCCGCAGTAAGCCGCAGTAAGCCGCATACATATGCAGAAACTGCGCTAATTACAACGTAATGCCCTGTGCATACATCAAAGCACCCCTAATTATTTTATAAAATACACTCAAATGTCAATAATATATGAATATTATGAGGATAATCTAAAAACCTAAGGGTAAATTTACTGGCTGCAACCCTCATTTTCATCATGCAGGCAACACCTACGGGAAAATAAGATTAGTAACAAAACAAGCATCACACCCAGATAGAATGTATCCACTAAGCAAAGCGTAGAATTTTTAACTGTAAAGCAACGAATATAACACCCAAATCAGAACATGGGTGCTCATCATGTACATAACTTAAATGGTTCTCAGCAATAGTATTTGTGAGACTCTTTGTCGAATTGATCATGTGTTCACCATTACTTAAGCAGAACACAGGCTAATACATGGAATCAATTCAATTTCTATGCTTAGAGAGTGTAACTTTGAGCAAGTAACTAATTAAAGGGTGCAATTAGCATTTTGCATTGCCCAGCTTGTCGAGTTAATATTTCATATATCTGATAATAAACGCCAGTTAATCTGTGTGTATAGATACCATGCATCACACCATGCATCAGCTTCGAAAATAAGCCGGCCGATTCTAGCATCCGCAGAAAAACCTGAATGCTAACAGGCTTAAAGCCCATCACCTGACCATGTTTTTCTGGTTTTAGATATGGTGTGTCAGCCATGGGGTTAGGCTATAATCAGTATGGAATTTTACGAAAACACAGTGTCATGCAGCCGACGAAATGTGTTCGCAGTGGCATATCTGTGGGCCCATTCAACAACTCTAAAACCAGAGAAACAATTATAGTTTATAGCCGATGAACAATTAAGCTAAACCGCGTAGCAAGTTTTAGAGTTTAAAACTGCCCTGTTCTGATGTGATGTCATGGGCTGCATCGATCTGTGATTGCTCTGTACCTTAAGCACTTGACATACATATTTTGTTTTGGTTTTATTCAGCTATGAGGCAAATGGAATGAAATACCAGCAACATGGGTTTGGGTATAACCATGCCCCTGGTGGCATTGAAAACAGCAAAATGGGTAGGGGCACACAAATATATTCTAAGATACTTGCTTTTGCTCACTTATGTGTAGATCAAATCACAAAAAAGGAGACGAGAAAGACGCCCAAAGCGGTGTATACATATGCCCAGGCCCCCTCCTCCATCCGTAGAATATTGTATTAGACAAATAATCATTTTGAACCGCATCTCACATTTGTTTCCAATGCATGGGGAAGCTTCTGCATACTGCATATGGTAAGCGCATTTTGTAGGGCATGCTGCACTTATTACTTAACACATCATAACATACGGCCCTGGACCTTAGGTCAACCCCAATCTCTCAGGGACATATATTGAGCCGCCATTCTTGTTCCGACTTGTTTATCCTTTTTTGATCACAACCTGCAATTCTCATTTAGAGACGTCTAGATAAAATGGCGCCTCCTGCTCTTCGTGGTGTTGTACAGTTCACAACTATTTTATTCCTGGCCGGTAGTGTCTTGCTTCTTTTCTTCATTGTCTTAGCCGGCTCGAAGCAAGACGGCAACGTTCTCAACAAATGGTACTGGCTTGCTGCTGATACCAGCGGTATCGAAAACTCGAAGTACCCCATCAGCCGTTGGTCCATGTACGGTCTCTGCGGCTACGAGAAGGGCGACTCTCTCCGTCACCCTGGCAAGTTCATCTCTTGCACTAAGAACAAGGCTGACTACCCTCTCGACCTCAAGCACAACTTCGGTTTGACCGCTGACCGTGTCTGGGACGAGTTCCAGGGCAGCAAGTTCTACTACGAGACCCGCTTCCAGTTCCCTTTCTACTTGATTGCGCTGTTCTTTGATGTTGTGGCTCTCTTCTCCTCTGTCTTCAGCATCTTCTCTAGTATTTCGTTCATTATCACCGCTGTCAGCGTTCTCTTCACGGCTGTCTTCTCCATTATTGCTGCTTCGCTCAGTACTGCAGCCTACGTGGGTGGCCGTAACGCTTTCCACAACAACGGTGCTGATGCCGTTCTCGGACCTACCTTGTACGGTTTCGCATGGGCTGTTGTCTTCATGGCCATCGTGAACGTTATCTTCTTGTTCATTGGCTTCAAGCCCAAGAAGAACAGCTCTTCCTCTTACAAGATCAAGTCTTCTTCCAAGGGCACCCCCGCCGGCAAGCGTGGTGGCTTCAAGTTCGGCACCGGCAAGAAGAAGACCACCGTTGCTGACGACAAGGACGCCAGCTCTTTTGTCCGTGGTTAGATAATGCATGGTATGTTTCGAACTCTCATCTGCAACCGTAGGGAATAGAGCCAACGGCTCTACTTGAAGCTCATGCTTTCTATACACAAGAAGTGTCGTACTTGTATATTTTTTGGGGCCGCTTTGCTTTGATGGTTTTCCTCACCTAATATGATAGAGAGTGTTTATATACCCCTTCGTGTGCAAGTGCCTTCCAGGCTAATACAAGTTCATCTCCATCTGAAGGTTTTGTTTAATTATTTCTAATACATAAGTACAAAACAACTGTCTCTCTTTATATTGGTGACTGCATATAGCGAAATACAAGCTGGTATTCTTGACTAGACGTCATATCGTATCATGTCAAATATAATCGCTGTTGCTGACGGTTCCTAGTGAGTAGCGAGCCAAAACTAATCACATGTATCAACTACTAGTAAAACGTGTCCTAATAGTAGATCCATCAATATTACTCAAAACATATTTCATTTGAATTCGTCGGTATTATTCAAATCGAATAAGGTTAATTACTTATTTTATTAACTCTTCCCATATTTAATTTATTCTGTATTTTTGATAATATTCTAACATCACGATTATATCACATATATGTCTTAGCATTCTTCAAGTTTCCTAGATGTACACGAATGCGTCAAGTATGCTTGCAGTTAATACATCGCACGTCACTGAATTACCGGCTTTCCTCGCTGCCATCAACGACTATATTGGTGATAACTAACTAAGCATGGTTCAACAGCAACAATGCTTCTTCAATCATATGTATTATGTATGTGGGATGCTAAGTGAAAACTATTTTATCGCAAATAGTAGTCCATGTGTGCAAATGTAGAAAGCAACCTCAATATATTGTTTTTAATGACGAAAACAACCCTTTTACTTGGATCTAATCGGACGAGAACGAACCCCAAGAGGATTCTTAGAGTACGACAATCTGATTCCACCCTTAACAGAATTGGAGAGCGCTACCCCGTACAACTCCGAAAGAGCCTTCCCCGCCATCTTCTCGTCCTCGAACTCCACAAAGCACATGGGCCCGTTTTGCTTGGTGCGGAAGCACAGCCTACGGTAGCCAGGCTGCTGACTAAACAGCTCTTTGAGCTCGTTCTCGCTAGTATCAGGAGGAAGGTTACCAACGTACAGCGTGTTACAAGGGGGGTTTTGATCAGCGGGGTTTGGTGGTGGGATTTTAGTGGCTTCAATATGCGTAGACGACTGGTTACCAGGTTGCTGGTTCTGGTGAGAGTAGTTGAACTGACTCTGACTACTGTTGCCGTCTTGCTGGGCAGCGACAGTAGAACCAATCGGTCCACTAGAATTAGTGGCAGAGGTACTGCTAATTGGAGCGGAGCCCGAGAGAGGGCTTGAGGAGCTCGAGGAAACCACCTTGGAGGAGGGGCTACCAGAATCACCTCGCGGGGCTGGCTGGGCAAAGAAGGCACTACCATTTGCATTGCTATTGCTGCTGCCGGACGAGTTGGAACTGATGCTAGACTTGTTGTTGACGTTGCCATTTCCGCTTCCCGAGTTGCCCTTGTTGCTATTCACATCGGTACCGTTGAAGGCCGAGTTGTCGTAATGCTGCGATGATGGAGAGCTGGGAGGTAAGTTGACATGGCCCATCTGAGTGTTTGGATGCTCAGTGGGGGAAATCAGCGAAGGTCTCCGGGAGTTGGAGAAAATATCCGAGGTGGTGGATGGGCTCAGAGGAGACTGAGACCAATACGACTCCGCGAACAGAGGTCGAGAAGTGTAGAGGTTTCTGGGTTGTTGGGCCTGCGCGGGCGCACAAAATGGTAGAGCAAATGACTGGATATTAGTTTTGACTTCGTAACCAAATAAGTCATTGCGGCGCTCAAACGCCTGGGCTGCTGACTGTGCACCATGCAAGGTGCTGAACTTCGCCATAACTGACACATCGCCAGAAACAGCATTCCGATTCATCTCCACCGAAACGAAGTCAGGAGCCAACGCGAAAAGGAAGTGGCACTCCCGCACGGTCAGATCGCGAGGAAGCGCACTCACATGAAGCGACGTCGAGGACGTAGGTGGCATCATAGTGCTCCCGTTGTTTGTCCCTGGTGCTGAGAGGGGCAGCTTCGGAGCACTGAGAGAAGTCGCACTAGATGGGGCAGTCGGCAAACCACCATTAGATATGATTGAAGAGGTGGGGGTGTCGTCACTGCCTCCGTGCCACATTCCACCTATAGTGGACCCTTCTGAGTTAACGAGGGTGTTGGTAGATTCACCGGAGCTCAATGAGCCAACGGAGCCCATTGATGCACGCGTACTAAGAGTACCGATGGAGGCCAGTGATGAGAGCGACCCTCTGGAGCCGACTATTGTACTGGAGCCCACAGAACCCCGTGGGCCGGGGGTTAGCGGGACATCTCGCATCCCCGCATCCCTGAATGCAGGGTCGCGGAATGAAAATGAGGAGATTGAGGGATTATTGCTGCTCATCATCGACAAATGGTCTGAGGCAGGCATCCCGAACTGGACGCTACTGGAGGGTCTGAAGGGGTAGGTCTCACGGGGAGAATTCTGAGTAGAAACTGCAGGCATGGTAAATCCGATTCCTTACTAAAAAAACAAACGGGGAATAGAGAAATATGCAAATTTGATGCTTAGATGCAAATGGGTGCAAAACTGGATGGAGCCACTCTGGCTAGTCTAAGGACTTATAATTAGGACCTGGAAGAGTGAAATATCGCCCACAGTGTGAAAAAAATATGCGAGTGACGAGACTATAAAACGACAAAGGCAACAGCAAACACAGCTAAAATTAAGATGCAGGAACCAGCTTTGCTGTTGTCTTTTCGTCAACCAACTCTGCGAAGTTTTCAAGACGCGTTCTCTTTATTACCTGGTAAGAAAAAAAGGTTGGCGATCGCAGGTTCTTCTAGTATCTGCATGTGTTATGTAACGCTTTAAGATCATTGGGATAACATGCACCCTGCTTATACATCACCAAACCCTGTGCCCAGGGGTTACACTCTCCCATTATGGAGGGAACGGGTTTTTAATTCGAATATAAGTTAGAGAGAATGGATGCTATGCATTAAATCTGCCTCGGGAAGTGTGAGATTACCATTCTAGATAGGCTCAAATAGAGAAATTCTTCCACTTTTTGCTATTTGGAGTCTCATATATCGTTCCTATATGCATCAATAGTCTATATCACCGCCGAGGTGCTGCTTATTTTCAATAAGGTTCCTTAAATTTTTATATGCCGTAATTCATTTAGGGTTAGGCGTACTTCCGTTTTGGTTGCATATGTATGAACTGTACCAAATATTAAGTTGTGTAAGGGTTAGGTGCCCGGTATTACCCATAGCTGAGGTATACTGCGCCTGTTGCCATGACGGTGCATGCCGTTTTTTCACTCGGCACGCATTGAGTCAACCGACCTGAAAACACGTATAACTGTATATTCACCGGTAATATATAAATAATTATGATATTTTCATAAATACAATTGTTTATATATTAAATTTCAGAAAGCATGTTGAAAACAATACGCGTTTCGTGAACTTCACACCATCTCAATGAGTCAATATAATAGCGGCGACGCCCTCAAGCGCCAAGCGCCAAGCAAGAAACTGGTATCTAGGCCACCAGCAGAGGACATACACGGTCTAGCACATGTTGCCACTAGGTATGTGTTCCTGGGGCATTTTAATCGAACTTACATAAATTAAAATCTATTATTATGTGCCATGATGCACGATTTTCCTGGTTCAAGAGGAGTGCAGGGAAAAAAAAACATGTGCGCATTTACATAATAATGACGTCGTTCAGGGGTCCAGCCTCTTGTTCAGGAGACCCAAGATCTAGATTACGTAGGAAAAAAATGACGTAATCGTATCGCCGTCAATTCCTGATTCTCGGGACTTTTTTCTATACGGGTCCCGATGTGCACTTATTGGTGTCAAAGCTCATTCTAAATTTGAAATGGCCTAGAAATGGATATTCCTCCCCTACAGGTACCTTAATTTGTTACATGTAATAAATTGATGACAAACATCATAGGAACCATACCTGCAGAATCACCACGTCTTCTCTGATTGCCCAATGTCTCTAGGCGCCAAGCTAGATCACACTGAATAAGAAGTAATAACGTTACCCCGTTTTGTCACAGGTATGCTTGTTGGCTGTTTCTACTTTTACAGTAGTAAGAACGGGCTGAATTAGCTTTTTACCCGGCTGGCCACAGCGTAGTTACAACATACGCCCAAATGGTTAAACGGGCTTAAATATTTGTAACATCAATATGGGGCTAGGTAACTTGTTCGCCACTGCGTGTGAACTTTAGAAGTGTATCGAGCATCATTACTAGCATGTCCAGTGTGTCTGAGTCCTCTTCACGGCTGTTTTGGCTGATCGTATTATCTGCCATTTTCCCACCTCTTGCAATTGCAATTGAGTTCGGGTTTGGTTGGGACTTGCTGTGGAACGTTCTCCTCTTCTTGCTTGTTCCGTTCGGAGGCTTTATCCACTCTGTCTATTTATTGTGCAACGCGCGTTATGCTCGCAATGATAAAACTGGCTATGAGCCCATTGCTGAGGAAGCGCCTGTCAACACCGAATCGCAGCATCATTGCAACCACCATAGCCATGAAAGTTCTTCAGCTCAACCCCTCATTAACCACACTGATGCCTCTCCTCCCCCTTATATTGCGCCAGGAACCAACATAGCTTATGACAATAAGGTCCAGCGTAACATTTAAACAGCATTTTATAAGTTATGGAGCGGATTCCAGTGGATATATTTTCATCTGTTAAGTATTTTGTTTTTGTGATTCAGTAGTATTATTGATTTATTGCGTCTATTTAGCGCATATAGGTACTTATTTATCTCTCTTACGACAGTTATTTACTTGACACAGTGGTGGAGATTAGTTGGGTTACTCAGCTTTCCAGCTAATTGGGTGTGGAGCTACTGATTTATCGGGTTAATTCTACAAATTATTGAGTTGTTCAATTTTAGTTATTCAGTTATGAGTTACTCAATTTAGTTATTCAATTGTTGGTTATTGTCTGGTTAATGTAGGTCTTGTGTTATGGCTAGTTGCGCAGTCATACTGTGGATTATCGCTTAGCTTTTTGGGGGGTTCGAGTGTAGTTGGATTAAATTATTTCGGTGCAATTGTCTATATGTGCGATTATTTATATGTGCTATTTATATGTGCTATTGTTTATATGTGCAACTGTTCGATGTTCACGATAGTATACCAGCTGCATGAAAGACACGCTATTCTCAATGTGCGGAGTTACATAATACTAGAGGTACAGTTTACTTAATTTTTTTCAGTAAATATTAGATCGCTGAAAACTTTAGAATAAAATGGGAAAGACAAGAAGCAAAAGAATCGAAAAGAAAAATGCAAGCAAAGCAGAAGCGCAATTGAACGAGTTAGATGCAGATTTCATTCCTCTGGATCCTGTGGATGATACAACCATGGCTGAAGGAGACGAGTCAGTGGATCTGACTGCCACACGCGATAACCGATCGTCCTTCTTTGGGTTGTTGGACCGATCTGAGCTCGAATACTTTAAGAATGCAGAGAATATGCTAGCCACCAATGCTCTTAATCTCGAGGAAAGAGAGCCATTTATCGAGAGTGTTTTTGCTGAGGCCAAGGGAAAAGAGCTGAAACTTGCTACAAACCAGGTTTGCTCGAAGCTTTTTGAGCGGATGGTACAGCTAGCTAATGATGAGCAGATGCTGCAATTGGCGCAGGCTTGTGAGAACTTTGCAGCCGACTTGGCCTACCAGAAGTTCAGTTCTCACTGTCTGGAAGCATTGATCCGCAAGGCTGCGCAGATCGAGAGTTGCGAAAGCTCAGTTGAAAAGATTGCGAAAAACATCACCAGCCATGCATTGAGCCTGATGAATGATAAATACGGCGCGCATGTTATGTGCACGCTTATTTTAACTCTCAGCGGTGTTGAACTTAATACGCGTAGCAAAAGGTCGCAGCTGGCGCGAAAACACACCGAAATCGAGGAGAAGGAGGGGCCATCCTCGATTATTGACGTCTCTGCGGACCTGAAGAGAGTTGTTAGGGAGCTTGTGATAAACTTGATTTCCAAGTTGGACAAGGTAGAGGCCCGCAAACTGGCAATTAGCAGCGAGAGCTCGCCCGTGATCCAATCGTTGGTGGTGTCTGAGGTGGAGCTGATGTCCAGCTACAAGCTAGTCAACACCATATTGGACGACGCCAGCGGATTTGTGTCGCATTGCATGAGTGACCCGGTGGGCTCGCATTTCCTCGAGACTATCATCCGGGTTCTTCCGGCTAAGCGGGTTGCCAAGTTCATTGAGGATCTTCCTCTTCAAAAGCTCGCAGTCTCAGAAAACGAATTTGCGAGGTACATTGTCCAGACAGTAATTTCGAAATCCAAACTATCCAAGACGAGGAAGTTGGAGCTTATACACGGGGACCTGAAGGAGGCTCTGAAAAGCAACACCAGCTTGGCAGTGTGTGCTCTCGACGTCGACTTTGATGCTGTAGCCAGCCGTGTCACCGAGAGCATGGACACGGTCGATCTAGAGAACCCGGTGAATGCCGCACTATATGAACGACTTTCGAAGTACGCACCGTTCGTTGAGAAGGCGGTGGACGTCCTAATTGCCATGGACGACAGCGACGTGCTGAAGATGGGGCTGGATCCTACGCAGTCTTACGTCCTGCAGAGCCTATTGAGCCCCCGGGTCCCGCTAATTTCGCGCAGAAAACTGCTGAACAAACTGGTTGCGCCCACCCCATCGTTTGCCGTCAACGCATACGGCAGCCACATTGTCGACAGCTTGTGGGGTGCGTGCTTCAAGCTGAAGTTTGTGCGGGAGAGGATTGCCAGCGAGCTGCTCAAGGCTGCTGAGCAGGTCAAGCACTCATCATACGGCAAGAAGGTGTGGAAGAACTGGAACATGGAGAAGTATGCGCACCGCAGACACGACTGGTGGCAGGTAGTCAAGGACCTTGAGGACAAGCTAAAGGCGGAGATCGGCCCCGAGGAAAGTGCAAACGAGGCCAAACCGTACAGCGGAAAGTACAACGGAAAGCCCACAGGAAGGCCGTATGGGAAACCATCTGGAAAGCCGTACGGAAGGCCGTCTGGAAGGCCGTCTGGCAAGCCGCACTCAGCAGAAACGCTGCCGCCTCCGAAGAAACGTAGAACCCAGACTAATAATTAGGATAAGCACATATTTATTACGCACATAGCCATACCGAAAGGACAGCAATTGGACGATCACGGAAGCAATGGAGGTGAACACACAATTGGACGATAACGAAGTAATGGAAGTGAATGTAATCGACAATTGGACGATAACGAAGCAGTGATGGAAATAATAATCGGAAATCAACAATTGGACGATCGGAAAACAATGATGGAAGTGAATGTAATCGACAATTAGACCATAACGGAAAACAATGGAAAGTAAATGCAGATTGGAATCGACAATTGGACGATCACGGAAGCAGTGGTGGAAGTGAATGCAATTGGAATCAATAATTGCCAATAACGGGGAGCAATAATAGAAATAATAATCGGAAATCAACAATTGGACGATCGGAAAACAATGATGAAAGGAAATGTAAACGATGAAACGGGATAAACATAATTGCCAATATAATAATTGCCAATATCGGAAAGCAATGATAGAAATCAACAATTAGACGATCGGAAACATTGATGAAAGTATGCAAATTGGAATCAACAACTGAACGATGAACGGTAAAACGGGATGGAAATAACTAGAATAAATAAAAGGAAGTAAATAATAATCGGACAATAATTAATGCAATGGAATAAATAAAAGGAAGTAAATAATAATCGGACAATAATTAATGCAATGGAATAAATAAAAGGAAGTAAATAGTAATCAGACAATAATTAATGCAATGGAATCAACAATAATTGAACTGGAATAAATAATAACCGGCCAATAACCGGAATAACTGGAATAACTGGAATGAATCACGCCAGCTGGCGCATGTTCACGAGCACTTTACCACTGCCTTGGATGTCCTCGACATACTTCCACGCTGCACCGCACTCGTGGAGCCCAAACACCCTCGCTATGCGAATCTGGAACTCCGCGTTGGCAGCAAAGAACACGGCAGCCTCTCTGGTCCAAGCGTCCGATTTCTTGACGATGAACTGGTAGTTGATTCCCAGGTATCTGCCAAGAAGCAGCCTGGGCACCATCCACGGGAGAGAAGGCAGCAGAGGCCGTACCAGCCCCTGTTTGTAGGAAGTTGGGGAGCAGTCACCGGCAATTGAGACATACACTCCACCCTCGTCGTGGGACTTCAGGATATCCGGCCAGACTCTGAGAGCATCGTACCCTCCCACCGTGTCGAGAATAGCGTCGAACTTGGTGTGGAGGGACCTGAACCGCTCGCTGAGGTTGTCGGTGGTCTCGTAGTCGATGATCGTGTCAGCGCCTATCGCTGCCACGAACTCCGCGGATCGGTGCGAACAGGTGGCCACTACCTCGGTAAACTCGAACTTGCGTCTGGCCAACTGGATGGCGTACGACCCCACGTTGGAGCCGGCACCGAGCACGAGCAGTCGACCACGCTTTCCAGTTCGCTCCAGCATGTCCAGGGCAGTCCCAAACGTCAGTGGAAACGCTGCAGCCTGGCCGTCCGACAAACCGTCGGGTGACTTCATGAGCGTGTGCCTGTTGACGTCCACAATGGCCTTGGTTCCAAGCGAGCCGGCTCGGGGCGAGTCGCGCAGACCGCAGATTCTGTCGCCAACCTTCCAGCCCGACGCAGCAGCGCCAACCGCCTCCACCACGCCGCTGAACTCCTTTCCAGCCGTGTGGACGTACGGGAGAAGCGCGAAGCTCCTGGTCTTCACGTCGACCGGGTTGATGGCGACGAAGGAGACGCCCACCAGCAATTGCGAAGACGAGAGGCGCGTCGCGACAGCCACGTCACGCATCTCGACGGGAGACCAGCGCGATCTGAAACCGATAGCCTTGGCGTCCATTGGAGGCTCCATTGGAGGCGACACGGCCGTTCTCCGCTTATATAGCGGATTGAAACAGCCCGGAGGCGTCAGGCGCTCTTACCCGAATAGGATGCGATATCTATAAATAATCGGTATGTATCGGTACGTCCGGCGTGCGGCAGTGGGCAGGTGGGCACGGTCGTAAAGATAGCGGAGAAGGGCACGGCGGGGTGCATTGAGGGTAACACGTTGCTGCTGGGTTTTAAGTTGGCGACGCAATTAAGGGTTCTGATATGACCGAGTACTTCGAGCGACCGTCCGTAGACTTAATTGCCGCTCTGGAAGAGTTCGGGTTATGTCTGGATGAAGACAGCGAGTCCGAAACCGACGAGGACTCCCATCTGGGAGGGCTGGACCAGGTGGGCATCATCCCCAGCTGGCAGGAGATCCAGATTACGCTGCGCGATGTGTCGTACAACTTCATGACGGGGCTGCGCAAGGACGCGGAGACCATCAAGGCGCTCGAGGAGAAGGAGAGCGTGAAGGTCGACGTGCGCGACGTGCCCAACAGCCTGGGAATCGTGGAAGCCGAGGACGCGGCCGAAGACGTGGCTATCGTGCGAAACGGCGTCGGTAGGCACGAGGGCGGCCGGCAGGACGAAGCAGGCGCCAAGGACGGCCGAGCGGACGCAACGCCGGGCCAAGCAGACGCAGGGGAGGCCAAACCAGGCGACGGGAGGGAGGACTCAGACGAGGGGGAGGAGGAGCACGGATACGAGGACGACGACGACATTGAGGAGATTGGGCGGCTGCCGACGTTCCACCAGCTCCAGTTCACGCTCCGGAACGCCTCGGACATCATATCGTCCAGCATGTTCGGCAGCAGCATGTTCGCAGCGCCGGAACTGCCCAGCATCACCAAGCCCACGGACCTGCTCGCCAAGTGGGGTGGCCCGCTCGGAGGCGGAGGCCTGGGGTGGTACAGCTTCATGCAGAACTTCCAGCTGCCGTCGTTCCTGGCCGACGGGGAGAGCGACACCGAGGACATCATACCCGTGGACGTGGAGAACCACCCCGAGGCGTACTCGGACGAGGGGATCTCTGACGCGGAGAAGGCCACGAGCTACAACAGCGAGGGCCTGACCGGGTGCGCGCACTACCTGCGCAACTGCAAGACGGAGTGCCACATCTGCAAGCGGTTCTACGTGTGCCAGGCGTGCCACGACGAGGTGGAGACGCACGAGATGGACCGGATGAAGGTGCGGCGCATGCTGTGCATGCACTGCAAGCGGCCGCAGCCGCCCAACCGCCGGTGCGGGTTCTGCAAGGAGATCATGGGCGACTACTACTGCGGGACGTGCAAGCTGTGGAGCGACGACCCCGAGAAGCCGATCTACCACTGCGAGCAGTGCAACATATGCCGGGTCGGCCGCGGGCACGGCATCGACACCTTCCACTGCGACAAGTGCGGCATTTGCATGGCGCTGACCGTCAAAGACAACCACAAGTGCATCGAGCGGGCAGCCAACTCGGGGTGCCCGATCTGCCTCGAGGACCTGTTTTCCTCCACCAAGCCCACCGTCTTCATGCCGTGCGGCCACCCGATCCACTCCTTCTGCTTCAGCGAGTACACGAAGCGCTACTACCGGTGCCCGATCTGCGCGAAGTCGATCTTCGACACCAGCGCGCTGTTCCGCATGATCGACGAGGAGGTGCGCTGCGAGGTGCTGCCGCCGGAGCTGGCCAACAAGCGCGTGCGCATCGTGTGCCAGGACTGCCGCCTGAAGTCGCGCACGGACTTCCACCTGGCGGGCCTGAAGTGCGAGACCTGCGGCAGCTACAACACGGTGGAGATATAGCCAACGGTGTAGCCAAACCTAGCTAAACGGTGATCGGTACGATTATCGTGAAGCTACGGTGACAGTGAGATCTTCCATACGGTGTGGTCATAAGGTGAGCTGTGCCATGCGGTGAACTGTGACATGCGGTGAACTGTGATATGCGGTGAGCTGTGATATGCGGTGAACTGTGACATGCGGTGAACTGTGATATGCGGTGAGCTGTGATATGCGGTGAACTGTGACATGTGGTGAGCTGTGACATGCGGTGTGGCCATACGATGAAGCTGTGAAGCTACGGTGAACTGTGACATGTGGTGAGCTGTGACATGCGGTGTGGCCATACGATGAAGCTGTGAAGCTACGGTAAGCTGCTACATGCGGTGAACTGTGACATACGGTGAAGCTCTTACCATACGATTACCGTGAAGCCCTACGACAGTGGCCATGCAGTGAACCATCCAATTACCGTGATAAGACCGTGGTGAACCATGCGATGAAGCTGTGAAGCTACGGTGAACATGCGGTGAACTGTGACATACGACCGTGGCCATGCAGTGAACTATACCGTGATAAGACCGTGGAGATGCAGTGAACCATCCGATTACCGTGATACGACCGTGGCAGCTTAGCATACGATTACCGTGATAAGATTACCGTGATACGACCGTGGTGCGATCGTGCGATCCAGCACATGAAGTGGATTCCGTGGAGATATACCGTGGAATACCGTCGGTGAGCTACACATTTTGACATTCCAGCTGACAGCGGCTAGTCATCTAACTGACTTGCATGCTTAACTTAGCATGGCCCGCAGCTCAGCTAGCCTACTTAGCATGGCCTCGGCTGGCGGATCTGCCCAACTTGGCCATAATCCTTAGCCTAGTTAGCATGACCTGGCAGCCTTGATTCTTAGCCTATTTAACATGGCCTGGGCTAGCATGATTCCTTAGCCTATTTAGCATAGCCTCGCCTGGCCTCGCCTGGCCTGCCTGACTCTTTAGCCTACTTAGCCTAATCAGCCATTAGCATGGCCTCGCTAGCATTAGCCTACTTAGCCTAATCAGCCATTAGCATGGCCTTGCTGCATCAATCCTTCGTTTAGCATGGCCTCGACTTCCCTAGCCTAATCAGCTATTAGCACGGCCTCGCTGCATCAATCCTTAGCCTGTTTAGCATGGCCTCGCTAGCCTTAGCCTACTCCGCATTAGATGGCCTCGCTAGCATCCCTAGCCTACTCATTAACATGCCTCGACTTCCCTAGCCTCCGCATTAGCATGATATCTATTATTGTTCGTGATAGTGAATATATTACTTCCATAAAGACCCCGAGAAAATGCAAAACGAAGCGCCTTTAATCAATGCTTCGGCAATAGGACTCTGCTCGTTGGCCTCGTTAATCAC
Source organism: Starmerella bombi (assembly GCA_030579915.1). Taxonomy (NCBI): domain Eukaryota; kingdom Fungi; phylum Ascomycota; class Dipodascomycetes; order Dipodascales; family Trichomonascaceae; genus Starmerella; species Starmerella bombi. The sequence continues at coordinate 318,465 of JAKTRX010000009.1, forward strand.
GGGCAGCTCCTTGTAGGCCGCGAAGTGGCCGTCCGCGGATCGGCGGGTGTCGACGCTCACCAAGGGCAGGCCCAGGAGGGCGCACCGCTTCCACACATGGCCGTCAGTGGAGACCACCGAGGGGTCTGCTCCCGTCGCCTCGAAGCTCTCGGCCAGGAAGTCGCCCCGGATGGTGAACGCCGAGCCGGCGGGGGTGCCGCAGTACCACTCGACCACCAGCCTGTCCAGCAGGGACTGTGGCGAGACGCTGCTCAACACGGTGCGTATCTCCGCGCGCATCCTGACCACCACAGACTCCTTGTCCTGCGCGGCACTCCACGCCAGCCGGTAGTTGTCGAACGCTTCACTAACAAACAGCTGCCTGAGAGCCAGCGCCGGGTCCACCCCGTTTGGTGCATTGTGTGCCACCCCATTTGCACTGCCTGCCACCTGATCTGCCACCCCGTTTGCACTGCCTGCCACCTTCTCTGCCACCTTCTCTGCCACCTTCTCTGCCACCTTCTCTGCCTGCTCTGCCACCTGCTCAGCACTGACGTTCTTTACGAGCAATGCCAGCCAGGCCGCTGGTGCAGCCACGTCCACGATCCGCGGTGGAAGCGCGACGTCCTCGTCCAGCGGGTACAGCGCCAGGTTCACCAGCTGGGTTGACAGGATGGGATACGCCCAGCCTGGCTGCTTCGCGCCCACGATCAGTGCGCCTAGCGGCAACGACGGATGGCGCGCAGCACACTCCACCCTGCCCTCGATGAGCGGTGTGTGCAGCTCGAGGCTGGATTTCGACACCGCTCCGTTGGGATGCACGATGTGCCAGCCTGCTCGCGCTGGCACGAGCACACCCGGCAGCATGCAGTGTGTTTGGAGTGTGTTCGCGGTGCTGCCGTCGCGCGAGGCCGCGATGACCTGCCCACACTGGTAAATTAGCAGTTGGTCTTGACTGAAGGTAATAGACACGATTCGCACCGGGTTAGCGGGGACCAGCGCGCGCCAGCCGTGGCCGTCGTGGATCCAGCACGAGTTGTCCTGCAGCACGGCAGCCACGCAGTCCCCGGCAGCAGCCAGCTCGGTGATTCCGGCCTCACCCGGGGCCGTGGCCACGCGCGAGGACGCGAACGTCTCGTGGCAGACCCAGTCGACGTTTCCGTAGCGGTCGCCCACCAGCGCGCGGTCCTGCGCCCAGCACGTGGCCGTGTACTCGGTGCCCTGCGACTTGTGCACGCACACGACGTCCTCGCCGTGCTCCTCGAGGAACAGCACCTCGCCCGACTGCAGCACCACGCTCAGCACGCTGCCTCCGTTGGCCGCAGTGAACATGGGCCCGTACTTCATGCTGAGGACACGGGCGTCGACCTCAGCCGGCGACCGACGGCGCACCCACTTGACCTGCTGGTCTGCCAGCAGCGGCGACGCGTCCAAACACAGGAACTGCACCGCTATCGATTCCGTCGCCATCGCAATAGTCCCGTGTGCGGCCCATTCCACGTGGATCGGATCGACCCGGTCTATCTTCATGGGGTGTGGGACGAGGGCCAAACCCAACCTCGATAGGTGCATATCTCTGCATATCTCTACATAGGGAGATATCGTACATAGCGCCTCAGTGGTAACGAAGTACTCGCGGGACAAAGGTCAGATGTAGGCCCCACAGCGGTGAAACGAGATCGAGGCCGTATTTCGCATGAAGATGACGGTCCATAGCGTTGAGATCACTGTTACTGGCTTCACAGATCACTGGTGCCAGTCACTTGTGCCAGTCACTTGTCAGTACTGCTGGACCACTAATGTAGATCAGTAAAGGTCGGCACTGCGGGTGAGATCACTGAGGTTCGTACTGTTACTGGCTTCACAAATCAGTTGTGCCAGTCACTTGTCAGTACTGCTGGACCACTAATGTTGATCAGTAAAGATCGGCACTGCGGGTGAGATCACTGAGGTTCGAACCGTTACTGGCTTCACAAATCACTTGTGTCAGTCACCTGTGCCAGTCACTTGTCAGAACTGCTGGACCACTAATGTAGATCAGTAAAGGTCGGCACTGCGGGTGAGATCACTGAGGTTCGTACTGTTACTGGCTTCACAGATCACTAGTGCCAGTTGTGCCAGTCACTTGTCAGTACTGCTGGACCACTAATGTTGATCAGTAAAGATCGTCACTTGACGGCACTTGATGTTAGCACTATTGATGTTGGTACTACTGACGTTCGCACTATTGATGCGGTACTATTTCACTGAAGTTCACACCACTGACGTTTGCACTTGACGTTTGCACTTGACGTTTGCACTACTGACGTTGACACTATTGAAGTTCGCACCACTGAAGTTCGCACCACTGAAGTTCGCACCACTGAAGTTCGTACCACTGAAGTTCGCACCACTGTTCGCACTACTGACGTTCGTACTATTCACTGAAGTGTCGCTATTCACTGACGTTCGTACGGTTCCTGGCAGCTTCACAGATATGAATCACTGGTATCCAGTACTGATCCACTAATCACAGTAAAGAGATCCACCTTCTTAGAATCGAGTGAGTTCATGCCTGGCTAACTCTAGTACTGACGCACTATTTCACCGCTTGCACTGAAGTTCGTACTATTCATTGACGTTAGCACTATTTCACTGACAATCGTACTATTCACTGACACTAGCACTGAAATTCGTACTATTCACTGACGCTATTCACAGATTTCGCCAATATTTCGCATTACTTCACAGACGTACTACTTCACAGATGTACTACTGCACTGACGCACTACTGCACTGACGTACTACTGCACTGACGTACTTCACAGACGCACTACTTCACCATTCTTGCACTGAAGTTCGTACTATTCACTGACGTTTCGCTATTCACAGATTTCGCCAATATTTCGCATTACTTCACAGACGTACTACTTCACAGATGTACTATTGCACTGACGCACACTGCACTGACGTACCACTTCACTGACATACTTCACTGACATACTTCACTGACGTACTTCACTGACGTACTTCACTGACGTACTTCACTGACGCACTGACGTACCTCAGGTGGCCTTTCGGGGGTGTTCCTCGGGATTGAGGCCGATGTTTCGCACAAATGAGTCGTAGATCTCCTGCATCACCTTCTTGTTTCCGGCAGTGGCCTCGGCGCTGGTGTCCTCGTCGAGAATGTCCTCTAGCTGCTCGCCGTTGGGCAGCATCTCGAAGTGGTTCCACTGCTCGAACAGCTCGGCGTCCGAGAGTCGCTGCACCGCCTCGATGGTGGCCGGGAAGCGCTCGTGCTCCTCGCCGTCCGCGTTGGGCAGGGCCACCAGCTTGGACGTGGACCGCGAGTTGAGCGTGCGCCGGATGCTGCGCTCGTCCAGCAGTGTCAGCTGGCCCTGCAGCTCGCCCACCATGTCGTTGAGGTCGCTCTCTACGACGTAGTCGCTGGGCCGGTCCGCAGGCTTGCTGGCTGGGACCAGCTGCTGGAGGTCCCTGGTCTTGGCGCCTATGTCGTCAATGCTGTCTTTGCGCAGCTTCATCTGCATCTCCAGCACCTGCTCGCCGGTTTTCGCCAGCAGAATCTGCATCTTTCGCACCTGCTCCTTGAGCTGCCGCACTTCTGCCTCGAGCTCGCTCATTCTGCTTGTTTGGGTGAAATCCGCTGCTATCTGAATCAGGTCAAGGGACCCGCCTGCCCAGGGTAAGGCCGCCGCTCCCCCTCGCTGTCAACACAAACATGGCACATGGCGCGCTCTCGGCGGAACAGCGCGGGCGTTCGCCAGGATAACGCGGCTGCGGCAAAACTGACCTTCCTGCACGGCCTGGGCCTCATTGTCGGCCTGCAGGTCGGCTCGGGCATCTTCAGCTCGCCCAACCAGGTCCACCAGCACGCAGGGTCCTACGGTGCCTCCCTGGGCGTCTGGGTTTGCAGCGGGCTGCTCGCATGGTGCGGTGCAGCCTGCTATGCTGAGCTGGGAGGCGCGATTCCCACCAATGGCGGCACCCAGGCGTATCTGCGCCGCATGTTCAACGACTACGTGGCCTGTCTCTACACGTGGTCGGCGGTCACGGCCATGAAGCCGGGCTCGGTGGGCATCATTGCCGTGGTCATGGGCGAATACATCTCTCCCGACCCCTTGATTCGCCGGGCGGTGGCCGTAGCTGCCGTCGTGCTGAGCGTGGCCCTCAACTTCTGGGGTCTGGGCGCTGCAGCAGGGCAGTTCTTCCTGGTTTTGAAGATCGCGCTTATCCTGTGCGTGTCCATCTTGGGTACTGTGCTGGCCACACGGCGTGACCACTCCCAGGACAGTCTGTGGGGCGGCACGCACGGCCTTGGAGACTTGATTGTGGCGCTGTACGGCGGGATCTGGGCCTACGACGGCTGGGACAACCTCAATTTCATCGCGGGGGAAATGAAGGACCCGCGTCGCGACCTTCCCCGGGTCATTTCCACCGCTCTGCCTTTGGTGATCGCTGCATACGTTGCCGTCAACTGCGCCTACTTCGGGGCCCTCGATGCTTCCAGCCTGGATGCAGCACCGTCGGTCGCCCTCACCATGGCGCGACTTACCGATTCCACCGTGGTGGTCGTGCTCATCTCTGCTGGCATTGCTGGGTCGTGCTTCGGTGCCCTCAATGCGTCCATGGTCAGCATGGTGAAGCTCACGCAGGTCTCGGGCCACAACAACTACCTCCCAGCCAAACTCACGGAGGACGTCTGGGCCTCGCTCCTGCAGGTGGTGTTCACCGTGGCATACATCCTGGTAGGCGAGTTCAAGCTGCTGGTCACCTTCTACGGCGCGACCATGTATATTTTCTACTGCTTCTCGATCTCGGGACTGCTGCTGCTGCGCTACAGAGAGCCCAAACTTGACCGACCGTTCCGTGCCTGGCTCATTGCACCCGTCCTTTTCCTGGTCCTTTCAGTCACGCTTCTGGTGCGAACAACCATCGCCCACCCCTTCATCATGCTGGCCGTTTGCACCTTCTCGTTCGCGGGAACACCATGGTACTACTACAGGAAGTGGTACGGTCTTTCTGACCGGGAAGAGTACGATCTGCACGAGGTGGACCGAGATACGTGATCAGGCCGAGACAACTGCCAGCGAAGCTACATATTTATAGTCGCAGCCAGTGTGGGCTTAGCGATGTTGCTACTGTTTCGAGTCCAAGAGCCAACTCCGGAAACATACGCTCGAGACTCAAATCACCAATGCCATTTCATCGCTACCTTGCATCATAGAATTGTCTCGTAATAGAACCAACGCAGAACTTGCTAATACCATTTCATTATAGAATTTTCTCGTAATAGAATACCTCGCTAGCAGAATGCAGAACTCGCTAATACTATTGCATCATGCCTCGCTAGCAATGCAACTCACTAGACCATTGAATCATGCCTCGTTAGTATAATTCCATTGGATAGCTCGTTAGCAGCACTCGATGCAATTATATACTTCCGTAATGCATAGCTCGTTAGCAGCACTCGATGCAATTATATACTTCCAATGCATAGCTCGTTAGCAGCACTCGATGCAATTATATACTTCCAATGCATAGCTCATTAGCAGCACTCGATACAATTATATACTTCGTAATGCATAGAATTCAGCCCAAACCAGGACCAGTCGGATGATTTCATGTCAGTTCCTAACGACTGGGAATGGGATTTCATGGACGCTTTAGAAACGATTTAATCTATTTATTCAAGCATGTAACATATGATTCACATTCAGGCATTTATTTTTGTATTCCGATACAGCTGTAGATGAACAAAGTATGTTCGACCTAACCTCATTATTTATTATGATGGATGCCTGAACGCAAGTACTGGCCCATCACGGAAAACGATGTGTATGTGCGGCTGTTCAACGAAATACTCAAGGAGCTGGACCATGCTTTTTTCGATTCGCAATATATCTCGAGTTTCCAAAGCTTGTGTCCCGAATCGCAGTATTTGGTGACCCGGCTCTATTTGCGAAGGCCCAAATGGGTGAGGATTTCCGACTTCGAAAATTATATGGCCTTGGAAACGTTGCGAGAGAAGGTTTTGCCCGAGCTCGTGGCCAAAAAGTGGCTCCTGAACACCCCGCCGCTGGCCAGCCTGATCTCGGATGTGGCTTCCCAAAAAGAGCTGCAGGAAGTAGGCAAGTCGCTCGGCCTCAAAATCTCTAATGCTGCGCGCCCCCAGCTGGCCGAGAAGCTCATCCAACTGGAAAAACAGCAGTCGTTTTTCAACCTGGGCAGGACTACTACAAAGATCGGGGAGTCTCTTCAGATCGAGTGCTACTTTCTTACCGAGAGCCACCGCAGCTTTCTGTTCAAGCTCGAGCAGATGTTCCTCTTCCCGGTGGGCCCAGATGCCACGTTGGAAGTGGTGTTTCTGACCCACATGAAAAAACACGCTTTCTACAAGTACCAGTATGTGACCCAGCGGGAGGCTCCCCTATTCACCAGCAGAGAGTCGTTCGAGGCCTACGCAGCCGCGCGGAAAATCTGTATCGGCATCGAGGAGGCTCGCGACTCCACTGCCCACAAAGTTCCCGAACACATTATGAGTGAGAAGTGTCTGGGCCAACTCGAGCATGGCCTGGAAGAGGCCCAAAAGGGAGGCTACACCCAGGCATATCGAGTATACGGCCGCGGATACTTCAACATCAGCCAAGTGTTCATGAAGGCACACCGTTTCCACGAGGAGTACGCTTGGATCCAAAAATACCTGGAAAGCTCTGGTCACCGCGGGAAGCGTGGGGTGGCCCTGATCCGGAAGCTGCTTCTTGAGATCAGGTTTCTGGAGGAACTGGGCACCTTGGGTGAGAGCAGCTGGCTCATTGGAGCTGTCAACACATACTACGATGCGATTGCGGAGGTGTCGGAGATCGAGCGTATCGATCTGGAGCGCAAAACCACCAAACTGCTGTCGGGCATCAAAAACACCGGCCTGAAGTCCGCTCTCTCGTTTATCACATCGGCAGCGCAGCCCCACTTGATGAAGTTCAAAGTCCCTGTCAACGAGATAATCGCAGTGCCTGTCAAGTCCAAGGATGCACCCAGCGGCCCGGGCACCAGACTGACGTATGCAGAGGGCTACGACGTGGAACGCACGGCCATGCTGCAGTATAAAGGCTACCGAGGCGGCCACTACGAAAACTCCATGATGCTCACGATTTTGTGGCTGCTGTGCTACGATCTGATGTTCAGTGATCCGGAGCAGTTCCGCTGCGCGTACCACAGCCACCCCATGAACATACAAGGCATGCTGGAAAAGCACAAGGAGGAAATCGAGGCCCGGATGATGAATATCTGCGACACCGTGGTCAAGAACCGAGCCGTGCTTGCCCGTGAATACCCCGATGAACCCAAGCCGTTCGTAGGCGGGGTCAACTGGATCATCAACGAAAAGGACCTGGTGGCCGTTATCAGGGGACTGGGGAACGAGAAGACGCGCAAGATCCTTCTGCGAATTACATCCAACTACTACAAATACTCCTCGGGGTTTCCGGACTTGACGCTATGGCACAACGAGCAGCGCCATACCAAGTTCGTCGAGGTGAAGTCCGAGCATGACACAGTGAGCGACAACCAGTTACTCTGGATGAAGTTCCTCCTCGAGGAGGGAGTAGACGTCGAGATCTGCAAGGTCATCCCGGCCAAAAAGGCACCCAAGAGGAAGCGCCATTGATCACGCACCACCAAAGTGTAGCAATTTACGCAGATGCAATCACCAACTGCAACTTACGCAGATGCAATCACCAACAAACAAATGATACGTACCAATTGCAATCACCAACTGCAAACAATGTATGAACTGATTGCAATCACCAACAAAAAAATGGTACGTACCAATTGCAACCACCAACTGCAATAAACAGTCGTACCATTGCAAATAGTACGCACCAATTGCAATCACCAACTGCCAACAATGTATGCACTGATTGCAATCACCAACTGCAAACAATGTATGCACTAATTGAAATCACCAACTGCAACTTACGCACTGATGCCATCACCAACTGCAAACAAATTACACACATACTGCAAATAAATGGTACGTATTGCAACCACCAACTGCAAATAGTACGCATCAACTGCAAATAAACAGTCGTGCCATTGCAAATTGTATGCACCAGTTGCAATCACCAACCACCAACTGCAATCACAATATATAGTTGGCACCAGCCATTAGTCGTATTTTAATACATAGAGAAAACGATAGAGCAGAAGCTTATGTGATGGGTATAATAATAGGCGCAAAAAGCAAAACACACCCATTTACTCGGCCATCGGCTCCTCTTCGTCGTACACATCCTCCTCCAGAAGCTCGCCTTCGTCCTCCACAAACTCACCGTCGTCCGGGCGCACAGCCTGGTGCTGCAGGTAGTCATTAATCAGGTCGTGGATGTTGGCCTCAGCCTCGGTGAACTCGTTATAGTCCATGCCCTCGTTGGTGTACCAGTGCAAGAAGGCCTTGCGCTGGAACATCTTGGCGAACTGCGCGTGGACGCGGTCGAACAGCTGGTGGATGGAGGTGGAATTAGCAACAAAAGTGGCAGCCATGTCGCCGTTCTTCGGGGGTGCGCTGCACAGCGAGGTCTGCACGTTGTCCGGGATGAAGTCGACGAAGAGGTTCTCGTTGCGCTGGCGGTACTTGGTCATCTCGTCCTCGACCTCCTTGACGCTGGCCTTACCGCGGAAGAAAGCACCGCACGTGAGGTACTTGCCCTCGCGCGGGTTGACGCCGGCCATCAGGCTGCGCCCGTCGAGGATCTGCTGGGCGACCTCGGGCACAGACACGCTGGTGAACTTGCGCGACGACTGCGCAAACAGCGGTGCGTAGCCCACCGTGAAGAAGTGGAGTCGGCTGAAGGGAACCAGGTTCACCGCGAGCTTGCGCAAGTCGCTATTGAGCTGGCCAGGGTAACGCAGCGAGGTGGTCACGCCTGACATGACCTGGGCAACCAGTCCATTAATGTCGGTGTGGACCGGCTGGGGCACCTTCAGGGTGTTTTGGAAGATAGAGTAGAGCGCGTGGTTGTCCAGGCAGAAGGTCTCGTTCGAGGCCTCCAGCAGCTGGCTCAGGGCCAGTATCGAGTTGTAGGGCTCGACCACGGTGTCGGAGTCGTTCGAGGGGAACACGGAGTACGTGGCGATCATGCGGTCCGAGTACTCGTCGCGTATGTTGTTCATGAGCAAGGTTCCCAGGCCCGAGCCGGTACCACCGCCGAGCGAGTGCGTGAGCTGGAAGCCCTGCAGGCTGTCTGTGAGCTCGGCCTCGCGGCGCACGACGTCCATGACCTGATGGACGATTTCGGCACCCTCCGTGTAGTAGCCCTTGGCCCAGTTGTTGCCAGCGCTGGACAGGGCATTGACGTAGTTGTCCGGGCGAAAAAGATCTCCCAGGCTGCCGGCCTTTATGTTGTCGATCGTGGCGGGCTCCAGGTCGACCATCACCGCACGGGGAACGTAGCGCTTGCCCGATTCCGCGTAGTACACGTCGAGTTTCTCGTTGGCAGCCGCGGAACCTTGAGGCGGGACCTGACGCTTACCAGAGCCGTCGATACCGTGCTCCTCGCTAATAGCCTCCCAAAAAGCACTACCAATCTGATTACCGCACTGACCAGTGGAAATATGGATGATTTCACGCATTGTTCTGCTATAATAAGGTACCTTGCAAGATTGGTGTCTCACGGACGGGTATTTAGGGGAGTGTGGGTGGATTGTTTTGAATTGTTTACGTGAATGTGATGGCCGCTTAGTCACGGTCGCGAGACGGCGTGGGACCTACTCCCGTCCACTCCAGCGCTGCCGTCTGAAAACGCTACGGGTTACCGCCGGGCGCACGCGATGAAACCTTGCCGGCTAATTACTGCCAGTCTCAAAACGCCGGTGCTGCTTAAAATAGAACCTACCCCTAGAACCACCATAGAAATGCGGAAACCCACCACAAGCGGGCGGAGTTCCACGGGGAACTGCAGCCTGCTGCCATGTACGCCTCGGTGGCAGGTGCACCCGCAGATCCAGCCGCTCACAAAAAAAGTTTAATTGCGGCCGAGTGTCACACCCATCGGGATATAGCAATTAGCATATACCTACATAAAGTACAGCACGTGATAATCTTAACGGCCGCTTGCTCGGTTGATTGGACACTTGGGGTGTGCCAGGTCCGCCACTGGGGGTTTACACCCTAAAACGATCGGCTGCACTTACGTACTTAGATCAATTCACCTCATACAAGTCGCTACAATATCATACAAGGATGTTTGCCTATCAGGAACCATTGGAGTATGGATTCTGGGGCAAGGCAACCTCAACTATTGACTGGTGCGAGGAAAACTATGTGGTGAGTTACTACGTCGCGGAGGCAGTGAACACCATCACCAACGCAGCTTTTATTGCGCTTGCGGTCTATGCACTGCGCAATTGTTTCCGGAACCGGCTCGAACACAGGTTCACCCTGGCGTGCTGTGGATTCATGCTGGTGGGCGTTGGCAGCTGGCTGTTCCACATGACGCTGAAGTACCACTTCCAGCTGCTGGACGAGCTGCCAATGATCTACGCAACCTGCGTTCCACTCTGGTCCACGTTTACGTGGGCTCGGAGCAAGCGCACCGAACAGCTTCTCGGGGGTGGCATCTTTCTCGGAGCAGCTCTTCTCACAGCAGTCTACCTGCGTTACAAGGATCCAACCATCCATCAGGCTGCATACGGAGCACTGAACGTGGTGATCATCTTGAAGAGTGTGCAGCAATCGCATTGGTACGTCAAGAGCAAGAACCCCAAGGCCATGTCCGATCTGAACTGGACGCTGTTTTTCGGTGTGTTCGAGTTCCTGTTCGGGTGGTTCCTGTGGAACCTGGACATCCACTTCTGCAACACCTGGATCTCGCTGCGACGCAAGGTTGGCATGCCGCTGGGCTTCCTGCTGGAGGGCCACGGTCACTGGCATCTGCTCACTGGATTGGGCGTTTACTCATACCTGCAGTACCTCGAGTACCTGCGCGTCTTCCAGCTGGGCATCAACGGCGACTACCGCTATGAGTGGAAATTCAAGTTCTTCCCAGTAGTGCGCTACGTACCTAAGCACGAGTAAACAAGCGACACTAATACATGTAGTATAGCTATTTCTACGCCAGGACCTCTACGTCCGTAATATATATTCTACTTTCTGGGATTACATACCTGGATGCTCGATTAGGAATCATCGACTAACCTCCAGCAGAGGGTTGGAACCGATGGCCAGTGTCTAACGGTCGCCCATGCCCACTCTTTATAAGGTATTTTGTGTGTATATAGAGTTAAATATGCTATTGCGCCCGCACCTGTGGCGTGCCTCGATTACCGCCCGATGAGGGGATCGAGTTTCGGAAGGAACCGCACATTTGAGGTAATAGAGGCACATAAAAACGGAATCGCATGTGGCATATGCAGTCCTGGGCTGGGTGTGACATGATGTGAGGGTGCCGAATATATAGGGTTAGCTGCCGAGGCAATTGTGGGGCCTTCCATTGGCCCAGCCTATTACATTATATTCCAGACCTAATTCCCAGGCCCTACTTACTTAACAGCTGCCAATGAAAGGCGTTTCAAATATCATAATTAGGGTAAGGCAGCACACCGCACGCAGCCACAGTTCCCCACTGCAGCCTTAAATTGAGAGCAAGCCGCTCCGCAAATTTAAACTTTTGTTGTTATAATTAATCGAACAAGTTTCGTAATTTCAACTCTATTCTTGTTCGTTTTGGTACACCTGAGCGCTGCTAATTGAACCAAGCCTCTTATACACAGTGCCGAATTACAGCAGGATTGTAATAGACAGCTAAAGCATAACGACGAGACACACCACACAACCGCACAAGTAGCATAATACACAGATGGTGTTGGTTTTATTGAAGAAGGCCATTTTCGGCGACTCCAAGCAGCAGCCCCTGCTTCCCACCTCCTCCGGCCCGACCTCGTACTCTGGCGTTAATGACGGCAGTGCTAATGACGGCAGCCAGAAGAGCTCCAGCCTCAGCTACGAGGGTGTTTCGAACCCCCGTGTAATCAGTGACGTTATTATTGGCCTGAGTGATGGTCTTACCGTGCCGTTCGCGTTGACCGCGGGCTTGTCCTCTCTTGGCAACTCCAAGCTTGTCATCACCGGTGGCATGGCTGAGCTTGTTTCCGGTGCCATTTCCATGGGCCTCGGTGGCTTCCTTGCTGCAAAGTCCGAGAAGGAGTATTTCAACACCCAGCTCGACAAGGAGAAGCAGAACTTCCACGTTGCTGGCGATACCCAGGCATGCATTGCAGAGGCGCTTAGCGAGTTCAAACTCAGTGGCGACACTTTGGCAGCCATCACCTGCGACATCGAAAAAGATCAGAATATATTCGGCAACTTCATGGTCAAGGTGGTCCGGGGAATCGATCAGCCCGCTGAGGACCGTGAGCTCACGTCTGCCCTGACCATCGGTCTTTCATACTTCTTTGGTGGCTTCATTCCCCTTCTCCCCTACTTCTTTGCATCCGTTGTTCAGACTGGATTCATCTGGTCCGTCATCATAATGATCATCACCCTCTTCGCATTCGGCTACTCCAAGACCGTGCTGTCCTTGGGAACCGAGGTTCCCACCAGGTCCTGCATCTGGAACGGATTCAGCATGCTGCTGACCGGTGGCTTCGCTGCGTCGGCGGCCTGGGCTCTTGTGCGCTGGATAGAGTAACTTTAACCCTTTTACCGTTATTATTTATAGAGTATATAGATCGACTGATTGCAACTGACATGGAAGACGAGATATGGAAGACGAGACATGGAAGACGAGATATGGAAGACGAGATATGGAAGACGAGATATGGAAGACGAGACATGGAAGACGAGACATGGAAGACGAGACATGGTCGACTCAATGGATATATATAACACCATCCAATATGGACTCTATGGACTAGCTGGATACATCCAATATGGACGACTCTATGGACTTTATGGAAGAATCTTGGTATATATAATACCATACAATATGGACTCTATAGACTAGCTGGATATTATACCATCTAATGTGGACGACTCTATGGAGACTCAAGCTGGATATAATATCATCCAATATGGATTCTATGGACTAGCTGGATATAATGTGGACGACTCTATGGAGACTCAAGCTGGACATAACACCATCCAATATGGATACACCATCCAATATGGACGACAATGGCGGTGACCACTCTATGCTACATTGCATTGCATTGGGCGCCGACTACATGCAAGGCAGATCACACGTGATACCAACGGCTATCTGACCCAACAGTCCAGCAACAGCCAAAGCAACAACGACAGCATTTATAGTATGTCTCTTGATTTAAAGGAAATCCGTGACGAGCTGGTCCGTGTGGCCAAGGAGGCCGGGGAGATCATCAAGACCCGCAGTGGCAATGTCAAATTCGATGACAAGAAGAACGCGGTCGATCTCGTCACCGAGGTCGATAAGTCCGTCGAGGAGTTCGTGCACAGCGAGCTGAGAAAGAAATACCCTGGCTTTGATTTCATGGGCGAAGAGACCTTCGTTCCGGGCAAGTCCGTGCTCGAGAGCCGCCCCACCTTCATTGTGGACCCCATTGACGGCACCACCAACTTCATCCACTTCTTCCCTCACGCGTGCATTTCATTGGGATTGGCCATCAACCGCCAGCCCGTGGTTGGTGTGGTGTGGAACCCGTTTTTGAACCAGTTGTACACCGGTGCCAAGAGCCTGGGCGCATACCTGAACGACGAGAAGCTCCCGCTGCGACACTCGAGCCGGCAGTTGACTCTGCAGGGCTCGCTGTGTGCCATTGAGTGGGGCGCGGACCGCAACAACCAGAACTACGACAACAAGGTCGCTACGTTCAACAACCTGTGCAAGCAGGACGGTGGTTTTGTGCACGGGTTCAGAAGCATGGGCTCGGCTGCCCTCAACCTGTGTGGTGTGGCTGCTGGCGTCCTCGACAGCTACTGGGAGGGTGGCTGCTACGCCTGGGACGTGTGTGCAGGCTGGGTGATCCTCGAGGAGGCAGGTGGACTCGTCGTTGACGGCAACCCGGGCAACTGGCAGCCCGAGGTAACCAACCGCGTGTATCTAGCGGTCCGCGCGGCCGAGGAGGAGCAGCAGCGCGAGTATGTCGAGAGCTACTGGTCGCAAGTAAAGGGCACGCTGTCGTACCAGCACTAGTTACGCATCACAGTCAAAGAATTTTGTTCTGGACTTTCCCATTATACAAAAAGAAAAGAAATACTCCATAGTAGTTTAGTATAAGCTATAAGTGTCACAGATATCGGTGGATTCTCGGGCTCCAAGTCCCGGTCCAATTATAGAGATACTACCACGCATTTTCGTTCATACTTTACCCAGTAGTTCACTACAGGGGCATACTAGCGATGAAGAGTTTGATGTGTAAATTATGATATGCTCAATTCTGGAAATACTACCACACATTGTCGTTCATACTTTACCCAGTAGTCCACTACAGGGGGCATACTAGCGATGGAGAGTTTGATGTGTAAATTATATTACACCAATTCTGGAAATACCACCACACATTGTCGTCTCATACTTTACCCAGTAGTCGGGGAATGCCACTACAGGGGACATTGGATAATATATATATAGAATATATATATATTAAAGACGACATTCGTGCTGCGTAAATTATATTACGCTCAATTCTGGAAATACCACCACGCATTTCTTCTCATACTTTACCCAGTAGTCGGGGAATGCCACTACAGGGGACATTGGATAATATATATATTCCATATATATATTAAAGACGACAATTGTGCTGCGTAAATTATATTATGCTCAATTTTAGAAATATCGTTACACATTTTCGTCTCATACTTTACGCCAATAGTCGGGGAATTCCACTACAGGAGACATTGAATAATATATATTCCATATATATATTAACGACGATAAGTGTGCTGTGCCAAATATATTACACCCAATTCTAGCAATACCCCGCACTTGCATCTCATATTTACATATTAAAGACGACAAGTGTGCTGTGCCAGATATTACACCCAATTCTAGAAATACCACGCGCTTGCGTGTCATATTTACATATTAACGACGACAAGTGGCAGCTTAAATTATATTACATACAAATTTAGAAATATTATCACGAACTTCGTCTCGTACTTTCCGCCAATATTCGGGGAATGTATTAAGATATAATTGCACGCTGCACTAGTTACATAGTTACAATGTAGTGCGTATACGCAATTGAGTCGCGCAGTTGAGTCGCAAATAAAGGGCACGCTGTCCCAGCACTATAGTCGCTCAGTTGAGGGCGCAGCTGCAAATAAAGGCACTCCGTGGTTGCGAATTGGCGTGGGAGAAAGCGGGGTAGGCTCAGTTCGGCTGGACGAGGCTTACCCGAGAAGGTACACGAGGGGACCCTAAACGCGAAGCCGGGGTTATAGCGACACGTCCCAAACTCACCACCAAGACAAACGCACCCCAACATGTCTGAAAAGCCAGGCAACGAGCGCGTTGTGTTCAGGCTCAACGGACTGTGGATTTCCTACGCGCACACCGCGTGCGCAGGCAGTGCCTTCATCGCGGCCCTCGTTGTGGGGTGCCTGCTGCACTTCGAGAAGATCGTGCAGAACGAGCACTTCGGCTACCCGCAGGAGTGGTTTCCCAGCGTCAGCGCCACCATTGGCGACCGCTACCCGGAACGGAGCGTTTACCAGCTGCTGATTGCCGTCACCAGCCTGCCTCGCTTCCTGCTGTGCGGCCTCACCTACATCCTGACGGCCCGGGACGGCTCGGCCACGCCCACGCTGCTGCTGATCTTCGGCATTCTGCGCACCTTCACCTGCGGTGGCTGGACGTACGTCACCTCGACCGACGACCACGACTGGCACGACATCTTCATGATCGGCTACATCGTCCTGACGCTGCCCTGGACGGTGCTGCGCACGCTGGCCACGCCCAAAAACACGCCGGCACGCAAGTACCGCAAGGTGGTGGCCAGCACGTTCTTTGCCACGCTGGTCCCGCTGATCTACTTCTTCATCCAGCACAAGGTCAAGGTCGTGCCGGGCGCCTACACCATCTACGCGTTTCTGGAGTGGTCGCTGGTCGGTCTGGACATTGCGTTCGACGCGGGAACCGCCTACGACTTCGGCGACCTCGAGATCACCGTCACCGACCCCAAAAAGGTCACGGCCAAGGCCACGGACGTGCCGCTCCTGCGCGATCCGTCGCAGCTCAGACGCGGCCCGCCTGCCCTGGGCTTCCTTGTCTCCGTGGTCAATTGGTTCGTCTGGTGGTCCGTCGTCACCTCCGTGGGCGCCATGATCTGGTACTTCCCGCTGTGGTACATGGGCATCAGCGGCTACGAGGCGTTCCTGCTGACTCTGCTGTCCCCGCTGCTGCTGGCCATCGGCCCGTTGCGCAGGCTGCTGGTCAGGTTCCCCCAGATCGCCTTCGCGGGCCAGGTTATTGGCGTGGGCTCGTACTGGGTGGCCTCGCCTCCGTCGCGCATGATGTGGGTGGGCATTGGCGTCGGCTTCGCTAGCCTGGCTCTCGCAACCACCTTCCACGCTGCGTCCATGAGCACCCGGCCCGGAATCACGGCCAGCCAGTCGGCCTCCTTCATCATCGGGTTCATGCTCACCGTCGTGGCCCGTATTCCCGCATTCACCAACAACCCCATCTGGCCCATTCTCAACCCTTCGATCGGCGGTCTCAACCACTGGGGCGTGGCTCTCGGACTGGCTGCTGCTGCGTGCGCGGGTACCATGGTTCCCGACGTCCAGCCCTCGGGGAAGCCCACGCTGTCCCAGAAGCCGGCCAAGGGTGCCAAGCCGGGCGCCAAGTCTGCTGCTGCAGCCCGAGCAGCTCCGGTTGCAAAGACCTCGGGTTTCGCCGTCGCTCTCGCCGTTGGCGCCTGGTTCTTCTACGTTACCACCTTCCTGTCGGACATCAGCAACCTCCCGCTCTGGGTGTGGGAGGGCTTCCCGCTGCGAGGACCGTCACCGATTCCCCACGGATTACTGGTTCTGGTAGCCATGGCTGGTGGCCTGGCGTGGGGTCTTGTTTCGAAGTTCCCGGTGTCCCGCACGGGCATTGCTGCGTTCAACCTGGCCTCGCTGGTTCTGATCTTCTTCAACAACTGGTTTGGGTTCATTGGAGGCCTTGTGGTGGCCGCCTTCGCGACCGCTAGCGGCCCTGTGCTTCTGGAGGCAGCGGCCCAGAGCTCTCCCGCTGTCGCGTTTGGGTTCGGCTTCACTGTTCTCGCCGGGTTCATGCTGGCCGAGACCTGGACGGTTGCCTATGCGTTTGTCCCTGGCGGGTTCCTGCTGCGCGAACGCACCTGGGTGGTGCTTGTTGTTGGCCAGATCTTCCTCACCTACGGCGTCACCAGCGCTGCGAAGCCGTTCAAGGTCGGTGCGGTCCTCTCGAAGGTCAAGAAGCTCGCTGCCTACGGACTGGTCCTCTCCCTGTGCTTGGGAGCGGCGTTCACCTTCCATCGGCTGCACACCCACACCGTGCCCGAGCCGGTGCACCCCGAGAGCC
Source organism: Starmerella bombi (assembly GCA_030579915.1). Taxonomy (NCBI): domain Eukaryota; kingdom Fungi; phylum Ascomycota; class Dipodascomycetes; order Dipodascales; family Trichomonascaceae; genus Starmerella; species Starmerella bombi. The sequence goes on from JAKTRX010000009.1 coordinate 335,969, forward strand.
GGGCCCTCACGGCCGGAATCTGGACGATTCACTTCGGCCTGGACAACGGCCTGTGGGCCAGCGAGACTCGCATGCGCGACCTGATCCGCGACTCCGAGCTCGACGTCATTGGCCTGCTGGAGAGCGACACCCAGCGCACCATCGGAGGCCACCGTGACATCACCCAGCGCATCTCCGAGGAGCTGGGCTTCTACGCCGACTACGGCCCTTCGGCGGACAAGCACACCTGGGGCGCTGCGCTGCTCTCGCGTTTCCCGATCGTGAAGAGTGAGCACCACCTGACGCCCAGTCCGGTCGGAGAGCTGGCCCCGGCCATCCACGCCACGCTGGATGTGTACGGCGAGCTGGTCGACGTGGTGGTGTTCCACTCCGGCCAGGAGGAGGATCCCGAGGACCGTCGTCTGCAGACGGCCTACGTCTCGGACCTGCTGGCGTCCACTGGCGACCGAGGCACCATTCTCCTTTCATACCTGGTGACCAAGCCGCTGCAGGGCAACTACAACACCTGGGTGTCCGACCACAGCGGCATGCGCGACATCGATCCCACTGACGATGACAGGTGGTGCGAGTACATTCTGTACAAGAACCTCCGCCGCACCGGATACGCGCGCATCTCCCGGGACACCATCACCGACACCGAACTGCAGGTTGGCAGGTTCCAGCTGTTCGAGTCTCCCGACTACAGTAATACCCGAGTGAACGAGGACCAGGTCAGCCCGGACCTCCGCTTCCCCAGCATTTTCCGGGGCGAAGGTGTCCGTGGCCACCGATACCACGTCTTTGACGAGCCTCGTTACTATGCTAGTTGAGACGGCTGGTGCTGGTTACCGCATAGCAGTATTGTTGACATTGGTAGGGCTTAAGTTACACAGTAATTACGTTGGTGTGGGCACACAGTAACGTGCATCAGTATTGTTGACAGTAATGGACAGTTTGATGTGGCAGTCGCAACTGACAATGTGGTCAGTCTACTGCACACACACAGTTTACAGTGATGTACAAAGTTGTGTGAAGTGGTGCTGTACAGCCGTATTGTTGACGCCAATGGACAGTTTGATGTGGCAGTCGCAACAACTGACAATGTGGACAGTCTACCGTACAGCTGCCGGTGTACACCAGTAATGTACAGCAGTATGTTGACATTGGTATGACTTAAGTTACACAGTAATTACGTTGGTGTGGGCACACAGTAATGTGCATCAGTATTGTTGACAGTAATGTACAGAATAGTTGACATTGTTGTAGCAGTAGTAATCACAGCTGACAGTGTGCACAGTCTACCACACACACAGTTGACAGTGTGTACAGCCAGTATTGTTGACGCCAGTGGACAGTTTGATGTGGCAGTCGCAACTGACAATGTGGACAGTCTACTGCTCAGCTGCCGGTGTACACCATAATCTCCAGTAATGTACAGCAGTATGTTGACATTGGTATGGCTAAAGTTACACAGTAATTACGTTGGCGTGGGCACACAGTAACGTACAGCAGTATTGATGTCAGTAATGGACAGTTGAATGTGGCAGTCTACCGCGCAGTTGACAGTGATGTACAAAGTAGTGCGAAGTGGTGCTGTACAGTCAGTATTGTTGAGGTGCAGTAACGTACAGCAGTATTGTTGTCAGTAATGTACTGTATTGTCGTAATCACAGCTAACAGTTTACACCATGATCTACAGTAATGTATTGCTGTCAAATATAATAATTACAATTCATCCACTTCCACTCTGTCCGGCTCATTTCTAGTGCACGAACCACCCAACGGTAACACACACATAGTGCATATAATACACTGAAATACAATACCGTAACAACAGCGTTTCAATGATATTATGACCCATGTACCATCATCCCTTTGCTCTCTATCTCTCGCAAGTAGTCTTTCCTAATGAATCCGTAAAATCTCTTAACGACCCTTTGGCACGTTAAGCCCAGACATATACACCACTATAACATGCCACATATAATGCCAAATATGCTATATAACTAATTTTTGATATTCAAAATAAATCTACACATTTTCGGTGTTATCTGTACATCCATTGGACACAGATACAGGTACATTAGCCATAACCCGCTCACGTGTTTCCTTCCACTTGTAACTCACCAATGCGCCCCACAACCTTTAATGGCAGTAGTGACACGCTAATATGCCTATCAACAAGCTTAAATTGCAAGGGGTATCTAATAAGCTCTCTAATATAATATATATTTATCCCACGAGTTTAATAAAAATTACAATTTCACTTATTTCCATAAAAAACACCTTTGACTACTTTTGGAGATTGTATTTTTAGCGTGTGCAACCAGGCTACACCCCTGTGACGGACGGATGTGTGAATGGGGCAATATTGATACGTGACCTAACCCCACCATTTCCTATTTTGGATGTGCCCCTCAAGTATATAAGGAGATAGACGGAAGGAATTGTACACACATTCACCACACCACTTCTTCGGAAAAAAAGGTGAAAATCCCCGCTCAATCCCCAGGGATAACAGCGGGAACGAGATGGCTCATACCCCCAGGTTATACGCTAGCATTCATTGGATGATACTTATCTCCATGCATGCCCGAGTAGTAACAGGGGTCGGAGCCGCTATACTCGACAAACAAGCCAATGACAATTTGTTGGTTATATAGTAGTGTTGCGTATTTCAGCCGCACGCTTGCCTTTAGGATAGGCATGAAGACGAGCCCAAAAAAAA